>OY757548.1:8162420-8192420 GCA_963584105.1 Alviniconcha strummeri | reverse complement strand
GTCCAAAACACGCCACAGCATGTGGTCATTCAAACTTCGCGAACATTCAAAACACCCATCATGGCGTCTGTCGCCGAGCAACAAGCAAAACAGTCCAAAACAGTGCTTCAAAAACTTACATCGGAACACACTGCCAAATTTTACGATTTTAATGGCCAGATCGATCTGGGAAAGAAATAATTTCCATTTTATTCACCTAATTTATTTGTTGTTATGCATATTGGTTTGTTTATTGATACCTACGTGAATGTAATTAGTATTAGTTTTTTGTTTATTTGAGTTTTTCCCTTGGTGAACAATTTCAAATGTATGAATGGAACATGGACGAAACAATGATGCAAGATCGGCCTTTGCACTTTACAGAATCTGTTCTGTTATTCTCTGTAGATTGTTCCGGAAACGTTCTTCACAGTTGTTACCATAGTTAAGAGCTTTGCACCAGACAGTATTTATTTCTAATTTTACTTGGTTCTGAGCGCCACATAAACAGACAAGCAAGCATTGCAGTGCGTGTGATCATGAACAGCCGGCTTCCATTTTAGTTCTCAATAACTTAATTTTCGCACACTCCACAGATGGGGAAAGCAGAACCGTTTTTCTTGGCAAAATTGTTTCGGAAGTGATCGTTACCTGTCCGTGAAACCCAATGATATGTTGCATCAATTTGTTTGGCTGAATTCCAAGTTTTGATATAGTGCAGAACTTGAATGTTGCTCTGAGCGGTAAGCAAGAAAAGTTTAATTTCAGTCCTTAATAATCCGTATGTGGCTTCCGTGGACGTTAAGCGGCATAAGAAAAAGAGAGACAAGTTTAAGTCAGTGCTGAGGAGCTGTGTGAAAGGCGAAGTGGACGTCCTAGGTCGCTGTGGACGTAAAGCAACTCTGAAGAAGAAACGTTTTGGCATTTGTTTTAGGTCCAAAGGCTTTCTGCACTGACTGGGGAAGATAATTTGTTTCCATCATTTTTGGTTGTATAGGTCTCATTAAAGATGACCAGTTTCTTTTTTGTGTGTGTGATACTGTTTACTTCATCAGCAGTCATCTAAACTTCGATTATGGATGGTAATACTAATAGGCATCCAAACACTTGCAAGTGTTCAAGGCAGTTTTCAAAGTGGGGGAAAAATATTACAAAAACCAAAAAAAGAAAAGGAATCAGAATTAAGAGTAGTTGCATGCATGTGTGTGTTGTGTGAACGCATCAGACATTGAATAGTTTGTGGTGTGCATAAGTTCAGTTCTGCAGGTGAAAAGGAGTGAATTTGAACCTACTACAAGTACTAGGCATCAACGTTCCTGCTCATTGGATATGTTCAATTCCATAGTTGAAAACGGAGTGAATTTTAACTTATCTAACTTGACAGTTCCTGCTCTTCTGATAAATTTAAAGTTATCCTGCACTTTTGATTACTTCAGATTCAGGTAAAGCAGTTTTGGTGTCCCAAAGGACTTCAAACTTGTCCTGCACTTTGGATTACTTCAACTTCAGGTAGCCTAAAGTAAAGCAGTTTTGGTGTCCCAAAGCACTTCAAACTTATCCTGCACTTTGGATCACTTCAGCTTCAGGTAAAGCTGCCACTGGAGCATTTGAACTTACCAGGCTTGGACAGTTTGACATTTTCAATTCTCTGTGTGCATGTTATCATGCCAAGGTCAGAGAATGTTTATCTCTGTTGATATACACCCTACTATCTTTTGAATACATGAGCTTAGACAAGGGTTTTGATGAGATGGGATTTTGTGTAGTGGAGTTTATGAATAGATCTAATAAAACTAATGTTTACACTGTGTTTATTTTCACACAAATCAGTAAAATATTAATTTCTAACAAATTTTATTGTTCATAAATATGAAACATCTTGGCATTTCTTTTGTAAATACATGCATAATAACAAAATACAAACTGTTTTGATACAGCATGTACATTATTTCAAATAGTGCACCATTTATTGATAATAACCACACCTTTCATTTGTCCTTTTTTTTTTTTAACCAAGTAAATAGGCAATAACAATGCAAATTCTAAACTTGTGTAAGGCGAGAAATAGAAACAAGCCTCTACAACTGCATGTTAAACTGGTACAAAGAGTAGCAGAATAGACAACAAGAAACAAAAATAAACCTGAGTGAAATAAAACAATTACAAATAAAGTTAACATGATCAGAATTTTTACAAACTGAACTGCTAATATGTGCAACACTAGAATGGAGGCAGAGACATTATTCCCTTTTTGTTAAATGTATGGCTATGGGAGGAAGACCTATGGACGTATGGTTAGCTGAACTGGTCAAAATGTGCGCAAGCTAAATGTGACATAACCATTAATTCATTCATCCTCTAAGCATGGGGCTCATGCAGTTTTTACTAGAGAGCACCACTTGAACTGATCTCGCACCATTCTCTTCAGCTTTACCAAGGCAAGCATGAACTTAGTTCTCTCTTCCCCATTTCTTGATGGTTTGAAAAGAGGTCAGTTTTGGCATGCCTTTCTTTCCAGTCAAGTGCTGTCTCAGTGATGCCTGAAGGTGGCTTGTGCCAAGCCATTGCTGTATTCTTGCTTTAATTTCTTTTCTTGAAGGCATTACTTCTGTCATTCAGTTCATTCTTGTTCCAATAAAAAGTAATAGGTACCAGTAAGCTTATAAAGAGTGAGTAATATGAGTCTTTAGGCTCAGGTTTGGCTTGGTATGGTTAGTTCCAATGTTGACATTATCTGCTGGGAAAGCAGACATGCAAAGCCGACATGTGAAAAGCAAAACTAACCTGAATGGTGATATTTTTACACATATCTGATTGTCAGCCAGATGGTGCGTCAGTGTGCTCAGCAAACAGTTTGTCCACACAGGCACAGTCCACATCATGCTCAGCTCAATGAACATACATTTTGTCCAGTTTAGCTTGCCATAGGGGAATGGGTGGATTGTGGTGGGTGCTCATTTTGCATTAAAAGATGCTTCAGTTTGAACAACAAGGCTATGACAAAAAGATCACAGAATTTACCTTAAAACATGCACATGATCACAAGTTTATGGCGACAGGCTTCTTTACATATACACAAATAAGCAACATAGCAAAATCTTCACATATATACACAAACTGTCCAGGGACAAGTGTGTGCCTTGGCAACAACCAAGCAAATGCCAGTACATTGCTTACTGTTATTTTTCTACAACATATACAGTTCTTCCTGGTTTTTGTGATGACTGTTCTGACTACACTGGCTATGCAACAAATCTTTCCTAAGTCAACCAACCAGAATGAATCCATTATAATTATATGCATACTTTGTGGAAACAAACAAACTATACAAAGCACCTTGATAGCATTCATATCTCGATAGAAGTGTTCTGCATCTGTACAGACTTGGCATTCCACTGTACCCATGATAAAACACCACCTTTCTTGTGTACAATTCTTGTAGACTAAACACCACCTTTCTTGTGTGTAGTATGTTGCTGAAGTACATTCAATAACAGTACAAGTCAGAATGATCCTTAGTTTGTGTGAGGCATATTCAGTAACTGTATGAGCCAGGATGATCTATAGTTTGTGTGAGGCATATTCAGCAACAGTACAAGTCAGGCTGCCACTTGGTTTGGGTGCAGATGGTTTCCTGCCCCATCTGTCTGCACAGTGGCATGTTCTCATCAAGCTTTGATGTCTGCATGGCGGCATGTTCTCATCAAGCTTGATGTCTGCACAATGGTCTGTTCTCATCAAGCTTGATGTCTGCATGGTGGCATGTTCTCATCAAGCTCTGATGTCTCCACATTAGCACATTCTCATCAAGCTCTGATGTCTGCACGATGGCATCTTCCCATCAAGCTCTGTTATCTGCACAGTGGCATGTTCTCATCAAGCTCTGATGTCCGCATGATGGCGTGTTCTTCTTATGTCTTGCTCTTTTCATTTTCTGACCCCACTCGCAAAGATCTGAGGTCCACCAATGACCATGATGGCCAAGGTCAGAGGTTCACTGTTAACCCCACTGCACAAGATCAAAGGTCCACTGCTGACCCCACTGTCCAAGGTCAGAGGTTCACTGCTAACCCCGCTGCTCAAGGTCAGAGGTCCACCACTGACCCCACTGGCCAAAGTCAGAGGTCCACTGCTGAAATTGTCAGCTGCTGCATGGTGTTTTTGGCTGCAAAACAAAGAAAAGCCAATTAAAGAAAAGCAGAACTCTCACCCTTCCCAAGTCATTCCCTATGGACGAGCTGAAAAGACTGGATTCTATCACTGAGGCAAAGCGTTTAATTTAAGTGGGCACACACAGCAAGGCACAAACTGCAATTCCCATTTTGTTTAATCTGATTAAATGATGCAGCTTTCAGATTCATTTTTTCAATAGTATTGCAAACCTTGAAACTGAAAGGGGGTATTGAAGTTGACATGAAAGTGAAAAGCTAATGAAGCTTATCACTTATTTTGTGTTGCTAAAAACTCACTTAGTCAACAACAAAAAAGAAAAAAGGGGGGGTAAAACAAGGCTAACAATTTTGCCAAGTCCAGACATGTTAATTATCTCCCTTACATACTTGCGGTGATGAAAAGTATATTCTACATGAATATGTCACAAACATTTCTAGTTTAAAGTGGACTGAACAAGAATGTACTGAGCAAATACTGTTGACACTTTTAGCTTTCTGTTGCTCCAGCAATTTGAAATTAGATCAAGGTCACCAAAACTGATATGCAAATGGGAACCTGAAATGAGGTTAATGTTATACAAAGATTAAAAAACTCCAACATGTTAAAGTGCTGGGCATCTTCAGTCTGACAGATGGACAAATGCCCATCATTATAATTTTCAAGCTCATTCAGTCTCACCACAGGAAACAGCACAAGCAATACCAAGTTTTATCTGGATCTAAAAAATAAGAAATTACAATTTTCAGTTTCAGCTATCTGATGCTCCTGTGACCTTGAAATTATGTCACGGCCACCAAAACTGACACAAATGGGTAACTGACTAACATGCAAAATCTCATTAAAAGAACTCCCATGTAAATCTGCCAGACAGATGGACAAGCACCGATCATTATATTTTTATGTTTACTCTCATGCATGTCAAAATATACATACATGTATACCCATATACCACATAAAACATCACAAACAAGAAGTATGAAGGCCATGCATTCAAGCTAGCGGTAGTACTGACGATCAAAGTAGGAAGTGTCGAGCATGTTGTCAGGCTTTGGGATGAAGGCTGGCTCAGTCTCCAGCAGCCGTTCCCAGTCCAGCTTCGAGAACAAGGCCATGGACTTCACTTCTGTGGAAACGGCACAAGACATTTCTCAAATGAATACTTTTTTTCCCCCTTCACACTTTGTGCGACTGCAATGAACAACCCTGAAACAGTGGAGTTACCATGTCTTGGAATGTTTTCTGCGAGGGTGGCCAGACCAGAATGACCCCCCCAACGCCCTTCTCTCTCTTTCCATTCTGGTGCTCAGTTTTTTGCTTTTAGTAACGCTCAATAACACCAATGCCTCATAATCTTCAGGTTCTCCTCCCCCAACATGGCATTTACAGTAATGATCTGAATACTGACCTTGTCAGAAAAGAGGGTTACATAGTAATTGTTATTTTAAAATCCAGCCAACCAGTACACAGGGTCACCGCAGGACCATCAAACACTTGTCATAAGCAAACGCACACCTCAAAACTCTTTTTGCAGGTAAACCCTTTCTCAAATTGCCTACAAAATCAATCCATATGCAAACTAAAGTAAAACAAAACATACGTACACAAAATTTAATGTCAAACATATATTTCTGAAGAGTTATTCCATTAAATACTACCATTGTTAAACAAGCATTATAAGGCTTGGACATGATGGTATTTTCGCCCTCCCATCATTATTATTACAATCAAACTGTTCAACTTGTTCAGTTCCTGCAGGGCACTGGACTAGACAGGTCACAGTTGTGCATGCAGGACTCACGCGGGGCACCAGGCCTCTTCCTGGGATCCATGGTCAGCAAAGCATTGATGGCTTGCTGTGCCACCTCCCCCACCTCAGACATGTCTGTCGGCCAAGAGATGGCTGCAACACACACATCACTGTCACTGTGGGAATGTTGCAACAACTCATTTTCCCATACAGTTTAACTTTCTAAATGAGACTTAAAATGGTTCTATCATTAAACTAAAGTCTAAAACAAACATCAACTGATCAAGACATAAGTGAGTGACCTGCTCTCACAAAATGAACCCCAACAGCAACATGCCTGGGATGGTGCAAGCTACAGCACACCCTCCCACCCAGGTCAATTTATTTGTCTTCAGAACATGCTGTGAATGTAAGCAAACTGCCCATTTTCTAAACCACTTTTTCAGGAACCAGTTATCAATAAATATGTGCTGTTAATCAGAGGTTAAAGATCATTCATATTCTTGCCTTTGTAATCCCCCCCCCCCCCCCCCCCCAAATGAAAGAGTTGCTTGCTGATGCTGAATGCTATAAAGGGTTTTGGGCTGCCAATCATCTGAGCAGCTTCAGCCGATCAGAACACAATTTATATTCTTCATGATAGACCCCTGAAGAGTCCTGCTTCACAAGCTAGACATACTATAGCAACAGAGTGAAGGCTGCTTTATTCCACACAAAATCTTCAAAGTAAGTACCAAATAATGGTGCATGTTAACTCTTTCATCCCTGTTTCATATTTGGCATTACTTCCCCTTATTCCTATGTTCCTCTGTACATAACAGTCCTTTCATTCCTGGGTTTTCATAAGGAAAAAATGTATGAAAGAGGGTATGTGGATTTGAGTCATCTGTGTCTGCAAGCTCTTAGTAAAACCATGGCAACCTATATATCGCTGTGTAGGTAAATGAAGTCAGAAGGCAATGGTCACACTTTCAGAGTCACTGTCACCAGGAGGGTGACACACAGGTGCAAATAAAGGTGACACATACCTTTTTTAAGACAAACAGACGAAACCAACGTTTTGCAGGCCCACAGAACATGCCAAGAGAAATGGAACAGGCTCCCTACTTACAGTCTGATGTCCCAGATAACATCCACATAGAAACTGTCTCCAGAAATTCCATTTGTCACATTGTCTGTGTCCTTGAAATGGTGATGAAAAAGTGACGGTTTGCACAAGAGTAGGAAGTATGAGTTCACAGTACGATTGTTTCATTTTAGTGTAATCCATGTGCCGTCTCTATCATATATATGCACAATGTTTGCACCGTAACTCTGTACAACTATATTTACTATGTCTATGTACACACATCTGCACTGGACATCAGAGGTATGTCTCGTGTCACAGAAGTGTCCCCACCTGTCCACTCAAAACGTGGCTGAGCCGGTAAAAAAACAATGGCAGGTTTTCATCATCCAGTTCATCACCACTCTCACTATCATCTTTAAATGCATTTGTAAGCTCTACTCTCTCCTCTTCTATCAGTTCAAACACATCAAAATCATTTTCGCCCAGATTGTCATAAACATCATCATCAGAGAACTGATCACTGTCATTGTACTCATCCGCCGCCATCTTTCCAACTGTACAGAATAACCTAACCCTATCCCTAGAAATGGGCAAATTTTGTGCACTGGACACTTTCCTACACTCTGGCAGTGGCCAGGCACGGCTAATCAAAGCATTGTGTGGCTTATCAAAACATTCCTCAGGTCCCGTTACACTGGCCAGGGGGAACTGACGTGCTGACCATGTGACAGATAGGCGCGGATTTCAAAGGCAGAACCGCTGCAGCGGCCGGCCGGAAGGAAGGGAGTGTTTATGCCTGCCCCGCTCTAGCGGTTCTCAGGAATGAAGGGAAAGATTCTCTCAACCGCTGTAGCGGTTTTCAGGGATGAAAGAGTTAACTAAGGACAAAAGGTTAACTGTAATCAAATAACATTCATTTGATTGCTGGAATCAGACTCATCCTTGCGCATTCCACCAGCAGCCATAGTACCATATGGTGGTAAGATCAAAAGATTATGTCGACCAGTACCTCTGTTGAGAATGTTGTTGAAGACCAGCTCTGGAGTCTCATCATTGAATGGCGGCAGCCCGGTGAGGAACTCAAAGAGACAGACGCCCAGAGACCACCAGTCCACAGCTGGACCTGGGAACCACACAGAACATTTCACTGTTGAGGATTCTTGCTTAACCTGGAGGTCCATGTGCTAGAGGATCTGTTGCGGCAGTTATCATGCTCATGCAGCTTCTGAAAAATTTGCCAAAGAACTTCCACGGATCTCAGCTCTTTTCATCACATTGCTTCAGTGGCATCTGCCAAGGAACTTCCACTGATCTCATCACTTGCTCTTTCTTCCTCACCACTTGAACTGGTTATTTACTTTGAACTGTTACAGGATCTTTAGCATGAGCATGCAGATACTTAGGGCTGTACTAGGAGAGATACATACCCGTACATTACAGGGAAACCACATCATCACTATACCACATTTCATCACCATACAGTGTTGTTTTTTGTCCTCCACGTCTTCTGGAAGCAGCAAAGTATTCACATAAACAAGCTTAAGCTATTCAGATCACACACACAGACAATCATCATCACAAGAGACCATGCCGCCATCATACCATGCTTCTCCTGTCGCAGAATCTCAGGAGCCAAGTAGTCAGGTGTGCCCAAGATGCGCTCGCCCTCATCAGGCCTGGGGTCCGGTCCGCGCCGCACACCTTCCTTGGGCGTCCTGAGCGGCTGTGTCATGGACAGTGGTCGACGCTGGGGGGTGATAAAATCGCTGTGAACGGCCATCTGTTGAACAGCATAAACGATGGTGATCACAGCCATGTCACAGATGATGGAAAGTGGTGCTATCTTTCCTCTTTAATGATTTAGGAGGTTTTGTTGTTGCTGTTGTTTTATGTACATTCATGCTACCAATTCAGTGATGATGAACAACGTGTGCTTGCTGTGGCCCGGTTACCTGCACGCAAGTAACGGCAGGTTAGGGTATAATACTATAAAACTCCTGCCTTCTCTTTTTCCTTTAAACAATTGTTTTCCTTGTTTCTCTGATTTCCAGCAATGTCCTCTGCCGTTCTTGGGTTAAAACAAAAACTGAACGTCAAATTATGTGCACACTATAATCTGCTTTCTGTGATTTTACTGCAACAAATTCAGACTATAATCTCAGACTATAATCTGCTTTTCTGTGATTTCACTACAACAAACTCAGACCAGCAGACAAGTACAGCACTGCAGTGATGAGTCCAAGGCAGAATAAGGTTAAAGCTCACTGACTTCATTTTGAGTTGGTATCAATAATTCTGAACACTAAATTGCACTTTGTGAGTTGGTATCAACAATTCTGAACACCTAAATCGCATTTGAGTTGGTAACAATATTCCGAATGCCTAAATCAAACACCATGTGCCCTTTTCTGTCAGGGCCGGTCAAAGATGGCATGCACACTTGAACACACAGAGTAAAATACACCCATTAATAAAAAGAATAACAAAATTGTTAGCATTTTATTATTCTCTTGCAGGAAATAGGAGCAGCCTTATGTCGGGTAAAGCTGCAGTGATGGGCTGCAAGGTAAGTGCTACTCAGTCTCAGTGGCATTCACTGCGAGTGAATCGGTGACCAAAGCTGCAGTACCTACCTTAGCTGTGGTGATGGGTCGTTCAGGCGTCTTGTACATGCTGTAGTCTGAGAAGTCCACTACAGGCACACCCTGGTGCTCTTCCTGGCCCAGCCGGATGCTGGTCACACTCATGCAGCAGACCTTCTGGGGGGACTGCCTCCTAACATCCTTCTGTCACACAAAGATGGAAGTTTGGTTTGCTTGCAGTACAGCGGAATAGAATCACTGTTACAGGATCTTTAGTGTGCAGATACTTAGGGCTGTACTAGGAGAGATACATACCGGGTATGATCAACATCTTGTCAGCTATTATTGGACAGACAGTCACGCACAGCCAGAGTGAAACAAAGTTAAGCACGAACGAGCGTGGTCACCACATGTGCTTGTTAAAGATCTTGTTGTCCATGCCAGAATTTTCTGGCTTTTGGAAAGGCTAAAAATAAAATAACTCAGCAGGCACTAAACATGTATTCTGTCACACAGATCTGGACTTTCTGCAAATAGTAAATACATGGGGGTTGAGCAACTGCATGAGAGGGGTTTATTTTGCCTAAAAAAAAAAAGTTTATTTTTTCTGCGTATTTGCAAACCCTATAAAATTAAAAGTAATGGAGTCTTCTCGAGAGCAAGGAATAGCACTATCTAAAAGTTGACAATAATAATCAAGTCTGTTGATTGCTGCAGTGGTGGTTAGTGGTGTAATCAACAGCGCATAGGCCTTACACACAGTCAGTCCAGGCTCAAGGTATAAACAGTTGTTTTTTCTGTTGGGAAATCAGGCAAGACTCCTCTCTGGCTTCCACTGTTGCGGTTCTCTTGGGTGGAAATAAGCATCCAATGACTACTGAGGAAGTTCCGCTGGGACGCACTGGTATCGTATCAAAGGCGAACGTGTCCCTAGGGGGGTGGGGGAGGGGCAATCTGTAGATAAAAGCAACAGCGAACCTTTAAACTAGACACACTGTCAGCCAGTTTGGCCTAGTGGTAAGGCGTCAGGCTGGTAAGCAGAGGGACCTTGGTTCAAACCCACTTCAGCTCTCCTCTCTTCAAATGTTGTGGTCTGTGGACACTGTCTTGTGACAGTTCCTCATAATCAATGAAACATTAAAATGGCTCTCATTGCTGCCCATCTTAATGCACGAGTCATTCTAGTGGTGGCATTGTAGTCTTAGGTATTATAATCTTACTCTTCCCCCACTGCCATACCCCCTTCCCCCCCACCGCTAATAAGCCTTATGGTTTTTGTAGGATGTTTAGCACCGTGTTTACTTACTTTAATGACACTGTTTCTGTGTTCAGAGCTTGACTCAGGGATGTTTGGGGTAAAGGCAAAATTACTAATTAGTCTCTGCACTACAAAACTAATCCATGGGAGTCCATGGATGACACAAATTCTGGTGTTTTGATGAAACAAGAGACAAAAGTTAGCAGTTGGATTTTAATGTCCTGGGACCAGTCAGCCACACAGGGTCACCACAAGACAAACAAAACAAAAAAGAGAGAATGAGAAAAAAAAAAAATGAAAGAGGAAGATGATGAAGGGGAAATAAGAAGAAAAGAAAAAAAGAAAAAAGCCAGAGGTAAAGACAGCAGAACTGGCAAGCACTTACAAAATCAACATTTTTGGGAAGTTTGTGCCTCGGTTTGACCACAGGAGCCTTAGGGACAGACATCAGGGCATTTTCCTTGCTAGAAAGCTGACCCTGCAACGATGCCACCTCCCTTGGTATCTCTGTTTTCACATCAACAGCCTTGCCACTGCCTGACGCCTGCACTTTCCCTGCAACAGTATCCAGCTCCAAGTTGGGCAGGTGAAGCTGAAAGGGTTTGGCAGTTTCCCCTGCCTCACCATTGCTGCCCACACTGACGTTGCCAGGGTCTTCCGGCTCTGTCTCCGGGGAACTGACCATAGAATAGTTGAAGAAGCCTGACAAGTTCAACCCTGGCAGCGGGGCAGTTTGCAAGTCTTTTGGGGTCTGACAGTCATCTGTGGGTAACGCGGGTGGGCTGTGACGGTCAGAAGACTCAGAGCTGGTGGAGTCTATGGAGGTGATGCGGATCTTTCGTGGCACATGGTCGTTCCGACCCAACACCGCCTCCTCACAGTCCATGGATACCTCCATCTGTGGGTCACTGCCGTCACTTCTACTGGAGCAATGTCTGGTGCGGACGTGTCCCTGACCCTGCTGCTTCGTGCTGCCCAACTGCATCACAAACACCTCCTGGGTCAGTCCCGTGTGTGATGACCCATCGTGACTGGCCGAGTCACCCATCACATCATAGCATCGTTTCCGGCTGACCTGCGACCTGCCCCCAGATTCCCCATCCTGCGTCTTGCCTGTGCTGCTCACACTGCCCTGAGAGCTGGTCAGAGATTCGCTCTCCTCTGGCACCGATTCCAGCCTGGCAGCACGATACTGACAGGGGGACAGGTCTGCACAGCTCCCCTCCTCAGCTTCACTGTCTTCAACGTCTTCGACGGGGGAGCCCTCCCGAAAACTGCGCAAATTTCGTGCAGAAAATGAATTGTAGACAGACTCGTCCGTGCGATGCAGCAGTGGAGTGCTGTCCAGCAGGCTTTCCTGCCGAGATGAGGCGCGGTCGTGGCTCAAGCAGTCGAGCTCACCGTTCTCCTTCTCACCAGGTGTGGGTGCAATCACCGAGAGATCCCTTATGTCGTGGTGTGTACTGGAGAAGACGTCATCGTTGGAGGAAACGGAGGAGTCATGGAGAGGCTGGTTGCCGTGGGCGTGACTGATGTCTCCAGCAAACAGAGAGCTGGAGTGGCTGGGCTGCGGCTCCGAGGAGGACGAGTCGTTGCTTTCAAGGCTCAAGGAGTGCTTCCACAGGAGGGAGTCCTTCAGCGTGGGTGTCAGGCTCTTCACGAAGGGTGCTCTCTGGGCTCGGGAAGGCTTGGGGGTTCTGGTTGGAAGAGAACAGACAAAATGTTATCATACCAGAGTTTCATGCACTGTGTTCTCAGGCCCTGGCTAACCCATAAAAGTAATTGTACGAGTCAGTCTGCAGCCAAATGTAATGGTGCTACTGTTAGTGTTCAGTTGTGTGTGACTGGTGTTACAATTGTGTGTGTGACTGGTGTTACAGTTGTAACAGGTGCTACAGCTGTGTGTGACTGGTGTTACAGTTGTGTGTGGTTGGTTTTATGGCTGTGTGTGACTGGTGTTGCAGTTGTGTGCGACTAGTGTTACATTTGTGTGTCAGATGTTACAGTTGTGTGTGACTGGTGCTACTGTTCTGTGCGACTGGTGCTACAGGTGTGGACGACTGGTGTTACAGTTATGTGACTGGTGTTGAAGATGGGTGTAATTGGTGTAGTTACAGCAGTGCGTGGCTGGCATTTTTCTTCTGTGTGTTAGCTTTATGTCTCATGTGACTTTTTACAGCCACTTGTGAATGATGTTGCCACTGTGTGTGACAGTTACAGCCATTACAGCTAAACATAACTGATGTTACAGCCATACATGACAGGTGTAATAAATAGCCACCTAAGCAGTGTTAGCCATCTTGGTGTTACAGCTGTCAGTGACAGATGATGTGGCTGTTTGGGACTGTTGTACTGCCAGGACTGCTGTTTGGGACTGTTGTATCATTGCAGTTAAGTCTAACCTGCACTTGAGTGTGTGACTAACGTGTTACAGCTAAGTGTGACTGTTGTACCACTACTATCAGGGTGTGACTGGTGTTACAGCTAAGTTTGGCCTGCACTTTAGGGTGTTACTAACTGGTGTTACAGCCAAATGTGACTGCTGTACCACTACTACCAGAGTGTGACTGGTGTTACAGCTAAGTCTGGTCTGCACTTGAGGGTGTGACTCACTAGTGTCACAGCCAAATGTGACTGCTGTACCCCTGCTGTCAGGGTGTGACTGGTGTTACAGCTCTGTCTGACCTGCAGTTGAGGGTGTGATTAACTAGTGTTACAGCCAAGCATGACTGCTGTACCACTACCACAACTACCAGAGTGTGACTGGTGTTACAGCCAGGTGTAAACCAAATGGAATCACAGGTGTGCTGGTCTCATGCTGGCAGTTTACCTTGAGGAGAAGACGGACTGCATGGCCCACTGCTGTTGCAGGGATGTGGTCCAGGAGCCGCAGGCATTCGACGCCACCAGCGGACTGTTGACCAGAGGGCTCATGGGAACTCCACTACTGCCACAGGGCACTCGGGGTGAAGAGGAGCTCAGCAAAGATTTGCGTGTGTTGCTGTTTCTTGACCCAGCTGAACTTTTCGAGTCCTGATGTCTAGGGGCAGACTGCAGGTGGGAAAATGTAGCATGTGGTTAGATTTTCAGTTGAAACTCTATGACATAATTATATACAACAGCCCCTAAACACTGGCAGGGAAAGCAAAAAGTGTAAACAGCACCCCCCCCCCCCTCCTTCCTGCCCCCTCCACCCTCCTTCCTGCCCCCAAGAGTTCACCTTCACAGCACACATATAGCGTTAACTTTATTTTCAGATCAATGCATCTTTGTATACGTTTCCAAAAGGAATCTGATTTAACTGTTAATCAGTTGCCCTTTAGAACCACACTGACCAGCCTAACCCAGCTTTGTTCCCCTACATCCAGTGAACATCAACATCTGTGTGGATATACCTTACAAGTTACTCCCCCTCCCTACCCCCCCCCACCCCCCATAGAGAAAATGCACAGTTTATATACTTAAAACCTCTGACAACCCAAAATACAGAAAATGACTGCCACTTACAAAAGCAAGGGAAGAGCGGAGGGAGAGGATCTGGCCAGGTGTGCGGTATTGATCCAGCTGTGATGCTGGTGTCATCAAGTTGGCTGTCCTGGGCGTTGTGTCTGTTAGACAGTCAACCAAACATTTGGTGGGCTTTTATTCCATCACACACACACACACACACACACACACACAAAACTCATGCACACATGCTCTGATCCAGTTGTGATGCTGGTGGCATCATGTTGTCTGCCCTGGGTGCTGTGTCTGTTAAACAATTGCTGTGTCTGCTAAACAATAGCTGTATTTATAGCTAAACACCAGGATGTCATTTCCTGACACACATACATGCCACATGCACCCCCATCCCAACCACACACACACACACACACACACACACACACACACATACACATGCTGCACACAGTCACACCACACACACTCCTTTTCAACACCCAAAGTAGTGATTTTCTATATTGACACATGAACCTGTGCACACACATACACACATGCTGCACACATATTCACACCATACACACTCCTTTTTGACACCCAAAACAGTGATTTTCTGTACTGACATGCCTGCGCACACACATACACATACCACACCACAACCATGCACTGATCTGGCTGTGACTTTGGCACAATGCCCATGGCAGCAAGCTTGAGAGTGCCAAAGTTTAAGTGCCTGTAAGTGTAAATCATCAACTACATGAAACCAGTCACTGCTGTGTAATCTCCTTGACACACATGCAAGAACAACCATATAACAGAAATACTGACCCAGCTAGGGCAATGATGTCTTTACACTTTGCATACATGTATTACTGTGCACCCCCCCCCCCCCCCCCCCCCAAGAAATTATCTTGGAGGATACTCACTGACATCCAGAGTGACCTTGGACAGTCCAAAGTCGGTCAGCTTGATGTGTCCGTTGCCAGCAATCAGCATGTTGTCTGGCTTCAGGTCCCTGCCAAACAAACACATACAGTAAATGAAAAGTGTCACTGAATCAGCATTACGCAGCTTGAAATGCGCCTTGGCATGTGCAAGACAAAGCAACTGAACCATGAAATAAGTCACCAGCAATCTTCTTTTCTGTGATGCTTTAAGATTTTTTATTTTTTAGCAGCCTACACCATAAATGAACTGAAAAACAACAGCAGGTGTATTTTTCCTTTTCTTATTTAATTCTTATTAATTATACATTCAATAGGGCCTGTGGTGATTCTTTGCCTGGGGTCCCCTTTAAATCAATCATTTGGTCAAACCACCTCCTGTCAGTATCTTTGTATAGCTTGGACACACCCAATGCACACTGCAGACACATGGGTGTGCAAAGCAACAACATGATCAGTTATGATACATGTATACATATTTATATGGACCCCCCTCCCCCCTGCTGCCCCCACCTCTTTCAGCACTGCACTAAGCAGACACTTGACAAAAACTTGCCTGTGAACAATGCCTTTATGGTGCAGATGTTCCAAGGCCAGAGTGACCTCTGCTGCATACATGGAGGACACATCTTCTCCAAGGAACCCGTACACAGCCAGCAGACTTTTTACATCTCCCCCAACAAGGTATTCCATCACCTGGACCGACCCGAACTCAAGTCATTCAGTTAATTGTTATTTCATCACACACACATATATACACATACACACACATACAGAGAGAGAGAGAGAGAGAGAGAGAGAGAGAGAGAGAGAGAGAGAGAGAGAGAGAGAGAGAGAGAGACAGACGGACAGACAGAGTGACAGACAGACAGAGAGAGACAGAGAGAGGATGGGGGGGGGGGGGGGGGAGGACAAAGAGAGAGAGAGACAGACAGACTGGGGGTGGGGGGGGGGAACAAAGGAATTATTTGGAACCATGCCAGTCTGAAATCTCACCAAATAAATATTCTGTTCAGACTGAAGAGAGTAGTAGATCTTCACAACAAAAGGACTGTGAATCATTGCCAGGGCATCTCTCTCGGTTGTCACTGGAACCAATGCAGAAAGTGCAGCAAGAGTAAACAACAGTTCAGGCAACACTGATCATGGAAACAAATGAGAAGTGAATTGTGTCAGAGACAGATTGTGTATGTGTGTGTATGTGTGTGTGTGTACATCTGATGAATGATGAGTGTGTCTTAACAAATCTGTCTGTTGGCTGGAAAAATGTTGTGTGACACACAAGCTGTGTGCGTATTTAAGAGAGAGAGAGGGAGAGAGAGAGAGAGAGAGAGAGAGAGAGAGAGAGAGAGAGAGAGAGAGAGAGAGAGAGAGAGAGAGAGAGAGAGAGAGAGAGAGAGAGTGTGTGCGTATGCACACGCTTGTGTGTGTGTGTGTGTGTGTGTGTGTGTGTGTGTGTGTGTGTGTGTGTGTATGTGCTTGTGTGAGTGTGTTTACAGTGTTTGTGTGTGAGTGTGTGTACATGCGATGAGCCTGTCTCAACAAATCTGTTTATCAGATGGAAAAATGTTGTTGCACACGTCTTCTGTTTCCAAACAGAGCTAGATTTTGGGTGTGCCTGCTGAATGAAGCTGCCTGAACTGTATAAAATTTTGTTTTGATTGTCTCATAGTCATCTCAAAATTTCCTCAGGAAGTTCCTGACTTGTGTGGAACTTTCCAAGTTCCCCCCAAGTTATTTAAAAAAATACAAAATGTAAGAAGCTTGTGTTGACCAACCCTTTTATTTTGGTTTGACTTTGAATTTAGTTACTATTTCAAAATGTGGCCAAACTATTAGTATTACAGTATTAGTTATTACACAGCAGACATTACATCATTGTCTTTGCTTAGGTAATGTGTGAAAGTGAAACCTATTCACTAGTGAAAGTGAAACCTACTCAGTCATAAAGTGTGCGACAAGGCTCAGTGCAGATCAAATAAATTGCAAATTACAATACTGATACAGAATTTAAGAACTGAAAATAAAAACATTGCAAGGTTTTTCTCTTTTTCTGGTTGACCAAAAAGGTTGCCATTCAAATTTCAATGACCAATTTCACGAGGCACACATTTATAATTTCCATTTCCATAAATTGTTTGGTGCCCCTCTCTCTGTTAAGATTATAGTTTTAAAGTTTTATACTGCACATGAAAGAAACATTATCAAATGGAAAAACAACACATTACCAAACAGTAAACACCACAACCTACCTTGAGCAATGAGATTTTTGTTGATAAGATCTGTCTTCTTCATCACCTTGATGGCATAAATTTTCTCTGGGTCATTCTTTTTGCAGCCAATAAACACTTTACTGGAAACAAATAATTATCAGCATTGTCAAATGTCATGATTGTGCATCTCTTCACAATAATCTTCAGCCAAACTATGCAGTACATGTGCATAAACATGATAAAGATGTGTATCTCCAGTGCAACTCATTCAATTAGCTTAATTAGTGGAGATATAATATATATACAGTTTTACACTTTATTTTTTACTAGTATTATTACTATTAGTATCAATGGCTGATTATGATCATATTCATAATAATAGCTAATCTATACAGTGAGAAATGCAAAATATAACTGTCCCCCTCGCCTCCTCCCCCTACACACATCATGCAAGTATACATGAAGATGATGAACATGTTGCACAACAGTCATTGTATACTCTGTGCACACATAATGATGTATACATGCACGCATATAATATAGAGCTTCATGTCACAGAGCAATTAACTTATTTTAGTTATTATTATATTACGTAATTAATCTAAATCGATTGTAATAATGAAACTGATTTATACCTGACTTAACACTTTTAGTTTTAACAGATTAAATAATTAATAACAGAATAATACTGACATTAAAAGAACTGAAAAAGAAACAAACCCAAAAGCTCCTCTGCTGATTGGCTTAAGCAGTGTGAAATCATCTGCTGCTGGGACCTAGACAACATATTGTAATCTGTAATTGTATGCAAGTTTTCAACATGAATCAGTATTAATACTATTATTATAACACTTTTATTAGTTTTAACAGGATCAATTTTTTTCAGGTGTCATACTCATAGGTCATGTGACCTCTGTATTTTGCAACCAACATCACATGGTAGTCCTGGTGCAATGTCTAGCTACATCAGATGATCAGTACATGTGTAATAAACTAATATCACCCTTACTTTATTTGGCAGTCACAGCATAATGGCACTTTTGGCAGAGAATTTGCTTCAATAATTGTAAGTGACTTTCACAGTAAAATTATTTATTGTGTTAATTACAAACTTAGCAAAAGAGGTGTTATCCATTCTCATTTTTGTTACTATAATCATAGTATACTACTTTACTTTTTTTGTTTGTTGAACTTTACAACTTCCTATCCCAAGGAATCTTCATACTAAGTTTCAGCGGTGTAATTTCCTGATCATGACAGGAGATACACACTGACAGAATTATTACTATTAGTATAAAAAGATGGTAGCAATGCTGTCAAAGGCAAACAAGCATGGAGGAGCCCCCTTCCTCCCTCATCCTACCCCGAATCCCTACAAATGTGCTCTCCTAGTCCTACTGCAATTAAACCACCCCACAGGATAACGTAAATTTTTTCAAGTTTTCAACAGTGATACTGATTCACTAAAACTGATATATCATAAGAATTAAGATTCATATGAAGTTGGAAAGAAGGTCTTTTTTCTTCCTTTTTTTTTTTTTTCTCCACATACGTGATATTTGTAATTTGACTGATCTTACAAACTTTACCAAGATAACAGCATGTCAAGGTACACCGAAACAAAAAGTAAAAAAATGTAATGGAAGAAGAAGTAGACGCCTATGTCTGTGTATGTGTGACTAACAGTATGATGTGTGTATAGACTTATTGTGTCTGCCTGTGTGTTGGCCGAGCCCTGCCTACCCTGTGTTTTGGCTTTGCTGGCGAACAGTCGTTGAGGCCTGCTGGTGCTACACCTATAGTTCCGTTTGGGCTGTCCGTTGCAGAAGATCGACTGACAGCGTCATGTTTCCTTGAGTTGTTACCGTCTGGGTCCTTGTTCTCTTTCTCTGGGTTCGAGGGATCCATTTTCACGTGATTGTGAAGTCATACTACGGTAGCAGTTACGTAGAAAAACAACAACAAATTAACCCAGAAAATTTTCAAGTCCCTTTTGGAACAACCGCCGTGAGCGACCACTCACATCTTTTTCGCTGAAGATTGACCAAGGGGATCAACTCTGCTGACCTCTCTTCCAGGAAATCGAAAGTAGCTTTTTTTTTGAGAAATTATTTTTAAGTACCTAATACCCGTTTCTTGTTTAATATTACATTTCTGTCTGTCGTTGTGCATGTACAGTGTGTTGTTTCTTGGGAAAATGTCCAATGATCAGATCACACACACACACACTCTCACAGACAGACAGACAGACAGAGAGAGAGAGAGAGAGAGAGAGAGAGAGAGAGAGAGAGAGAGAGAGAGAGAGAATGAATGAATGAATGAACTTTATTTTACGAGGGTAGTGGAGAAGACTCAAGGTCTTTTTACATCCAGCCCTCGCCCATGCGGGAAACTACTATTAACTAAGGATACAGTGAGCTACAGTATGTTGAGTACATGCACATTCATACAATTCATGTTGAAATGGACACCAGTAAACCGAGAAACAAGTAGATAATGAGCATTTTAAAAAAATGTATAAATTAGCTTGATCTGGGGTAAACATATATACACGCGTGCATGCACATAAGATTAAGAACATATTTGTCATCGAAAACTACATGCACATAGAGCACAGACACACAAAATGTATGGGTTGCCTGAAGCAGCACAACACAGGTTGGAGCAGCACATGGACAGATCTCTCTCTCTCTCTCTCTCTCTCTCTCTCTCTCTCTCTCTCTCTCTATTATATCTATGATCATGGTTTCATGTAATACCTAAGAGAGATAACATATGAAGTGTAAGATGCTTTTTAAACACTGAAGGACTGACTGGAAGCCTCAATTCACTGGGCAATGAGTTCCAGAGAACAGGACCAGAATAAACCAGGCTGGCCTTGAATAAATCTATCCTTGGTATTGGCACATTTAGCTTTCTTGATGAATTCCTTGAACTTTGATTAATCAATAATTTTGTTCATGGATACATTGGTGCCCTACCTGACACAATTTTGTGCACAAAACGTGCTTTGTTACTCATTAACCTAGAAGATAGCGGGAGAATTTGAGCCACTTTGTAGTCTTCACAGGTAAGGCTGGTTCATTTTAGAAGAACAATTTTGATTGCTTCGCCTGTGTAGTGACTTCAAGGGGTTTTGCAAAGAGTCACTTG
This sequence comes from Alviniconcha strummeri, assembly GCA_963584105.1. Lineage (NCBI taxonomy): Eukaryota > Metazoa > Mollusca > Gastropoda > Provannidae > Alviniconcha > Alviniconcha strummeri. Next base: position 8,171,861 of record OY757548.1, on the reverse strand, counting down.
CTGAGTCCCAAAGAGTTGAAGCATAATCTATACCTGACTGAATGTGTGCTTTGAAAAACGTTTTTCTGGCATGAAAGTTAAGAAAATGCTTAATTTTTGTTGATTGGTAGACTTTTTTAGCCGTAGTTTTGCACAAGTCACGAATGTGGGGGCCCCAGGTCAGATTATTGTCTATTGTAACACTTAATACTTTGTGATCACTGACCTCAGTTATTTGTTGGTTACCAACGGAAAGGTGCACAGATGGCGAATGAAGTAGTTGTCGCTTCTGACGCGTCGTTAGAATCATGTACTTCGTTTTTGACGGGTTAAGAGACATGATTAAGATGTGTCCATTCAACAACATCAGAGAGACATGACTGGAGAACAGTTGTTATTGCAGGTACATCCTGTCCAGAGGTGTGAATTGTCGTGTCATCTGCTAACATGTCACATTCTGCAGAAGGGATATGTAAAGGTAGGTCATTTATATAGATGGAGAACAGGAGAGGTCCTAGGACAGATCCTTGAGGAACTCCAAATAAAACTGTCTTAAAATCTGATTGATTACTTTCAATGAAACCTTTTGGAGGTGGCTGTTGAGGAAGGAGCAAATTAAACTGATGGTGTTTGCTGATAGGCCGTAGAGGGAAGGAGAGAGAGAGAGACACACACACACACATGAACACCAAAGCAAACAAGACTGGAAACACTTCCTACTGTAAAATATTATCAATTTATTCAAAATCAAACATTGATCATTGATGTGATGGCAGCAGAGCAATCATACTGTTGCCAAACAGGAAAAACAAACACTAACACTTCTCTACACTGATATCACAGAAAGGCTTCACACAGTTCTTGAAGGCTGTATGAAAGACATAAATCATAACGCTTTTCCCAAGATTTACAAGCAAGATGATAAAAAATATTCAGTGTGCATAAACATCATACATGACAGAAATCAATGCTTTATTAGGTATTTTAATAAAGGTAAATAAAAAAAGAAAAGAAGAGAAATCCTCATGTCCATTCTGAATACTTTCATTCATAGTTCAGTTTTCAGTGGATATACATGCCAGGCAACAACTACTATCCTGCTTTTCTTTCATCACAGCCACAGATGGCTACATCATAGGTGGTCCTAGCTCTTCTTTCTCTCCTCTACTGATGGAAAATGGACAATCTGTCAGTTTTTGATGCTGTGATGTAGCCAGTTGTGTGGTAGAGACCAAAGAACAGTACTGACTTGGAGGACAGCACTGTAGATGCTTAGTGTTGTTTTACAGTGTAGTCACACTTTCTGAACCCAACTTAGTGGCTGATCGAGGACAAGATAAAGTTGGTAATAGTGTCCCTGCTGAAATACTTGCAACACACACACACACACACACACACACACACACACACACACACACACACACACACACACACACACACACACACACACACTAAATCAGTTCCTAAATTGATATCACGCACGCACGCACACACATGCACACATGCCCGTACACACACACACACACACACACACTAATGATAAGAGATAAAACTTAATAAAGTGCATTTTAATGTGAGGGCCTCCTCCTAGTACTGTAAAACAATTACACAGCATATCCTCTCGAGTTCTTGGAATTTTTACATTTACTAATATGACACTGAAAAATGAGATGTAAAAAGGGAAGGCCAAATCATTTTATGTTGTTGAAACATGACTGATACTTGAATTCACCAACTGAGCCATTAAAATAAAGAATATAAAAGAAAGGAGTTGGCACAAGAGTTTGGAATCTTTGAAATGAAAGATGCAACACATGAATGCACACATGTGTGAGAGAGAGACAGAGACAGACAGACAGACAGACAGACAGACAGACAGACAGACAGACACACACACACACACACACACACACACACACACACACACACACACACACATGCTGAAGGTGGGGGGAGGAGAGTGACTTTTTTTCATATACATGTAGAAATGTGAGTATGTACATGTACATACATACACTGTGTTACCAAATTTGGTCACATAAACTAAAACATATCAAGTCACAATCAACTGTCAATTTCAAAAGACTCCGCAACAAATGGCAGTTAGAATATTAGAATCTGTACAGAAATTATAATGCAAGAACCAGTTGATGAAAACAGAGAAACTATATAACAACAACAGAATCCTTGCCCTCGCCCCCTCCCCCAAAAAACAACAACAAAAAACCCGTCCCTAAATAAAAACAGAGTAAAATCACCACCCACACACCAAGAGAAAACGTAAGGACACACACATGCACATATGCATACATATTAACTCAACCAGGCCTTTCAAAACAAAATCGTTGATTTCATTTATTTACTCTGGTCTCTAATTCTTCTACTTGTTGAAGAAAAGTTTCGCCTTCTTGGACAGACATGTTTTGTGAGGGTTCATTCCTTTTAACTGTCAGTTGAATAAAGCGATGCTTCTCTTCTGGTGTCTGCTTCACCAAGTGGATTAACTTTCCCTCATCATCTTATGCTATGGTGCCTCCCAGAACAAACTCATTGCAGCTCTGGCCAAATGTTTCAGAAGTCAGAGTCACCAATTTGTAAGTTAGTGCAGCAGACAGAAACTTGATCTTGGTGAACGCACCAGTGGACTGCGTAGTCACTAACAAAGAATATGTTCTGCCACTCCCAACCTTCTGACAAGCAAAACTGCAGTAAAACCAAGCCAGCACTTTTCAGTTTGTCGTGTGACACCCAGCAAGCCACAGAAGATGCACACAGTCCGTTTTGTACTCTTGTGCCACCAGCAGGAGGGAGTTGGGTACACAAGAGTTGTCTGTATAATGTATACCATCAAACTACTTCCCCCCACCCCCCCTCCCGTCCCCAGGCCCCAAAAGCAAATGGCACAATCAGTACTATTTCTCCTTCACAAGAATTCGTCTTGAAAGAAACACAAAGGATGGGCGCTGTAAGACAGTCAAATAATGCAGCTTTTGTAGTTTGTACTTGAGGAGAGTTTCACCTTTGAAGAATTCTATTGTGAAGATGCTTTTATGTTCAGCTGGCACTAAGAAGTATTCAAGGTTAACACTGATACCACTTCCTGGGTATTATCTATTTTACTCCAAAAGGGTGCATGAAAAGAATCACACCTTCTCGGGGATTTTGCATAATATCAGTTGATACCAGAGTGTGTGAGCAGAACTACCATGTTTTTCAGTCACACCACTTCTGTTTCAGTTCATTCTTGTTCATTTCTTTCACTTCCACTGCTACTGTGTTCTCATGTAACGTGCTTCACCATGGTTGACTGGGCATTAAAAACCAGATATCTGTCTATATGCAGTTTAGTTGTTGTTTACCTCGTTCATCTCTTTCACTTTTGTTTCACAGGTCTCAGTTCCTTCTTGTTTCTGTTTCATCTCTGCTACATGTTTCAGTTTGTCACTGATGATCTTATTCATTTTTGCTGTAGTGCAAGTGTTTTGACAGTTCTTTCCTGCTATATTATATAGACCATTTAACTTTCACTGCATGTGTTTTTATTTCCTTACAGCTCAACCCTTTTGCCTCGACTGCATGCATTTCAGTTGTCATCCTGTCTCTTTCACTCATGCTGTATGTATTGTTTCAGTTCTTTCCCATTCACCTTTTCACTTTCACTGCATGTGTTTCAGTTTGTTCTGAACTCCCAGTGCAACCCTTTCACTTCCACTGCATGTGTTTCTATTTTTTCCGTTGTTCACCTCTTTCACTCCAGTCATATGTGTTTCAGTTCTTTTTCGCTCACCCCTTTCATTCTCACGGAATGTGTACCAGTTCTTTTCTGTTCACACTGTTCATTTTCACCGGATGTCTTTCAGTTCTCTGCAGTGTAACTCTTTCACTTCTTACTGCATGTATTTCACATTTTTTCCTGTTCAGCTCTTTCATCGCCCTGATATAACTGTACTGGCTGATTAAGCGTAAAACACCAAGTTACCATCACCACTAATTAATCAGCTCTTTCACTCATGTTGTATGTTTTGTGGTTCTTTGAAGCTTATTGCTACCACTTTTACTGCATGTTTTTTTTTTTTTTTTTTACAGTTCATCTCCTTCATTCCTGCTGCATGCGTTTCAGCTCTTTCCTGACTGCCAGTATCAGCTCATCCTGACCCATCACTGTGTAACCACCCGGTGCCCCCGGGGGAGGCCCAGCGGTCACTGGGGCTGCATGGTTGGTCAGAACTGTCACGGGGTTATAGTAGCCCTGGTTAGTAAGTATGGGCTGTGGTGGTGTCCAGGCCATGCCTGCATGCAATTTGAAGGCTTGGGGCTGGACTGGGAATGAATGTGGTGCCAGGACACACGCTTCATTGAGCAGGGTGTTGAGCTTCTGGCGGTCAGCCTGAGGCTGCTTGTCCATGGGGGTGGTGGAAGTGGTGCTGGTGGCCAGAGATCTGTTGACAATATGCTGTGCTTTTTGCTCCACCTGCTGGCGGTGGGCATATGCCATGACTTCCTGCTGCTGCTGCAGAAGCAGTTGCTGCCTAGCTGCAGCAGTGTCCAGAATTTCCTGACAGAAAAAAAAGTAAGCCTGAGTCAAAAGTGTTTGTCAATGAGGGGGAAGTAAAACATTAGAAGCAAAAAAAGAAAAACAACAACAAACAAACCATTAATGAAAGGAAAAAAGTAGAGAAAAGAGTTGTAAAGAAAGAGAGAAAGAGAGAACATTTCAGGTAAACTAACTTTTAAGTGATTATAATCCATTAATAAAGAAGAAAGAAAAAGATCAAAGAAAACACGAGTAGAGAAGGCTGTTACACATAAAAAGGTTTAACTTTGGTTGAAAGTTTTTGAGAATGAAAACTAAATTAACCACAGTAAAGTCCAACAGTATTTTGTGAGCTTTTTAAATGACATGCCAATAGGAGAAAATATGTAATTATATTCATCTCAAATCTGCCCATAGCCCCCAATCCTACCTGCCCCATGAAAGGGATTTGTTCAAAAGCAAAAGAAAGATACATTCTTCAAACACTATATATTGTTCAAATACTATATATATATATGATTTGTAGATTTTGCTCCAACATGTTTCATGGATTTTACATCAGCTTAAAAAAATGAAAACAGTAGTCTTTTGAGTGATGATTACCGGAGTCAAACACAAAATGCCATCACGTGATGTAGAAATGCATCAACACTCACAGCTTGTCTGCGTTCCTCCGGGTCCAGGGCACTGTAGGGTAGCCTGGGCTGTGCTCGCATGTGACGCGCAGGCTTGTGAAACATCTGTCGACAGCAGTTGAATTATTTCACAGGTTGCACCAATAACAGTTCAGTACACTTCACTTCTCTCTCCTTTGTCTGTTCAGTTTAAGGCAAGACAGCATTGATTTCTTGGGATAACCCATGTGTCTCTCATTATTTATAAGATTCCCCAAGGTTGCTTTTAAGTTTGAAACCATGCAAGTGTTTGCTCTACTTGAGGGGGGAGAGGGAAGGGGGGGGGGGGGGAGAGGAGGAGTGTCCTAAAAGGGTATGTATAAAAAGAGTTCAGTAAACCAAACAAATGAGTGAAAAAAAACAAAAAAAACAAACAATACCTTTACATCAGAGAAGTACAAACAAACAAAGAACAAACAAACAAACAACAGAAAAAAACCAAAAGAATACAAATGAAAAATAAAATTAAATACAAACAAAAATATTCTACATGTATAATACATCTTAGAATGTTTCAGTACTAGCTGAGTAACATGTTTACCCTGAAACACAAAACACACAATTTCCTGATTTGATCTGAGTCTCTCCCTTTCTCAAGTGGTGCCTGAGCATATAAAAACTCTGTCGTTCATTTTTCCTGTCCAAAGCTCAGGAGCTGTGTGAACAGGGAGGTGGGCCTGGGCTCTCATTCCCTATCCCTATCCCCCCCTTCCCTAATAAGCCATACAGTTTCTGTGGATGTAAAGCACAATGAAAGATATTTACCTGTCCAGCTTCACCAGTGGTAGCCCCATCTGGTGCACCTGGTACCACGGGTCCCTCCTCAAAGATATTCCTGCGGAACTTGACCGGTATTCCTGTCTCCTTCTCAGGTGGGTTCAGTTGTATTTGGCTCATCTTAACAAAAGGTGCTATTGTCTCCTGGGGAAGCTGACAACAAAGCAAATAATAACAGATTATTTATGGCACTCAACAAAGTAAATATAATGATAATAACAGATTATTTATGGCACTCCATCTTGTAAGAGCCTGGGGCACTTACATGCACCTACATATATGCATTTCATCATACACACACACATACACACACGCACGCACACACACACACACACACGCACACACACACACACACACACACACACACACACACACACACACACACACACACACACATGGACATGTGCCCACAAGAAGCTTAGCCTCCAGAGGAGAGTTCCTTTAACAATTCTTTCATTTAATCATGATGAAAAACTTTGATTAGATTAGCCGAAAGTAGCCAACAACATGAAACACTTCATGACCAACATGACACAACCCTTTAACCATTCAACATCATGACATCAATTTTTCTTACCTCATCCTCTAACTTGTCGTCCTCCATGCTGGAGCCTGACCCAAGCAGGTAGGAGCTAGAGGAAGATGACAGCAGTGGGTGTGAAGGGACTTTGACCTGAACAGCTTCTGCCTTCACTGGCTTCCTGCAACACCAAGAATCAAATACAAATAAAAGGATAAAAAAATAGTGCATGAGCAAGCAAGAGAGTAAACATTGTTGGGGTGAATCAGATACTACAGGCAATAGTAGGCAAATGGGGGGGGGGGGGGGGGGGACTCATGAAAATTATTTCTGGGTTTTATGTCACTGTCCAAGGATTTACACCTGAACCATTTATCACAATTTAGTCAGACCAATCTTAGAATATGGTAATGTTATGTAGGTACCAAGTTTAAGAAAAAATCTAAGTCATATTGAAAAGGATGCTTTACAGAATGTATTACTGGCATAAAAAACAGGGTCGTGGAGTATGAACACAGATTAAGGGTAATAAAAATACCAAGCCTGGAATACTGGAAAGAAAAAAGATGATTAAAAGAATGATACATAGTTTTTATGATCCTGAAACTGTTTGTTCCTTTTTCAAGCTGAATGAATCTGCTGAAACAAGAGGATACCCTCTCAAAATACTCATGAAGACAGTACTAACAGACTTATAAACTGGAATGACTTGCCACCCAACACTATATTAGCAAGAACATTAAACTCCTTCAAAATCCTTCTAGTTAAACATTGGGAATAGAAAATATTTAGCACAAGATAAATGATCAAAACAAACCAGGTCAATACAGGTATCTCTCTTAAACAGAACAATGTTGACCATAATATACACCAAAACACAGCTTAGCAGGCAAAGGGCTGAAAAGCCTATGAGGTGTAATTTTATACAATATGGAAGGTTAGACATTGAGCAGAATCACTCATCACCATATCTGTATATACTCCATAGCTGCTGCTGCTTACAGCAATTTTAACATTATGTTCACTAACCATTCAGCCCCATATCATATTCAACCTGCCATCTGGATCAACTGCTGTTCATGAGAGAGAGAGAGAGAGAGAGAGAGAGAGAGAGAGAGAGAGAGAGAAGAGAGAGAGAGAGAGAGAGAGAGAGAGAGAGCTCAAACTCAAGAACTTTATTTTACAAGGATTGTAATGTAGGTTTAGTCAAAAACCTAACAACTAGTCCTTGCTAAGCTACTGATGAATAGATATCAAATTACAAGCATTATTTATATACATATCGGCATGAATGAGTGAGTGGAACGTTATACATGAGAATTTCCACACAAAACATAGCATGCTCACAGCGCCAGATAAACACATGCCATATATCATTCAGTTACGTATTATGAGCATACAGTGAGCATATTATGAGCAAATGAAGCAGCAGAACATCTGATCAGTTCATTTGACTAGTATCGGAAAAGAAAACAGAAGAGAGAGAGAGAGATAGGGCGGGGGAGGGAGAGGGAGAGAGAGAGAGAGAGAGAGAGAGAGAGAGAGAGAGAGAGAGAGAGAGAGAGAGAGAGAGAGAGAGAGAGACAGACAGAGAGAGAGAGAGAGAGAGAGGAGAGAGAGAGAGGGGGGGGGGGAGAGAGAGAGAGAGAGAGAGAGAGAGAGAGAGAGAGAGACAGACAGACAGACAGACAGACAGACAGACAGAGACAGAGACAGAGACAGAGAGAGAGAGAGAGAGCGCAGCATTTTAGCAACACCTATCACCCCCCAGGTAGCCTACTGGCTCCCGGACTGAATAAATGACGGAGATAACAATCTTGTTGTCCTGGTTATTCGGTCCCGCCGGTACCCTGTCCTTTCAGTTGCCATATTGACAGTGAAACGCCACCTCCAGTCGGGCTCCTCACACACGAAAAGTATATTTTATTCTTTCCCTCACTTACGGGATTACCTAGGAATTTACTCTCGATATCTCCAAATCCAGTAACGTGAAACCAAAAACGCAACTCATACCTGCACAGCTGGGTGTTATTTTGAGAAGAAGACTTAAAACAGAAGAAGAAGGACGCAAAATATGGCTGAAAATTCCAAGTAGTTCTGAGAAATGAGAGCACCCGCTGTTTGTTTATGTGTCGCTACGGTGGCTGCGGAAGTCAAAGTAACTCGTGATTTTCCCGGACGTGGTGCTCTCCCTTGGTGTGTAGAGCCTCGGCTCTCGTGGAAAGCTCGCATTTCATTTTCATAATAATAAAAAAATATTATTATTATTATATTGTTGTTATTATTATTACTTTTTTCTCTAGGGTTGCCTTTCACTACAGTTCATGATTCATTTGTTTGTGAGTATAACTGAATGAACAATGTCAGGTGATTTCAGCCAGACGGGCCATTTTCAGTTCAAAGCCTAGCCAAAAAAATGCGGGCGGCAATAAAATACATATTCCTTCTGGGACATTAAAAAAAAAAAAAAAACTGAATTATATATATCGTTTGAGCTCCTTGATTACCCTCCCGTCTATTCAGTCTAGGCTGCATGACCCATTACATAATCATCCACCCGGCTACTGCCGAAAATAACAGGCAAAGATAATTTGACAGTGTTTTCTTACTCCGGGTGACTGAAATCCCCTGAATGGAAGCGGCAGCTGAGAAGAGCCGATCTGCGACAGTTTTAGATCTTCAGGCATGGACCTATTATAATTTATACTAGACTACCAGCTGGGGGAACCTACTATCCGATCTGCATGTTCCCCACGAACAGTGAGCGCTTGATCGGCATTTCTGATGCCTTTTCTGCCTCTGTTTACGGGTATCCGTCACCTTGCCCACGTGCTCAGGGTACCCCCAACAAAAGCGTGACTACTCTGCGCTACACCCGCAGGCATGGACCTATATACACAGGTCCATGCCCGAAGGCTCTTATCGAGTGCAGTCCACTGGATTTCCGAAGATCGTCT
>OY757548.1:8139368-8162220 GCA_963584105.1 Alviniconcha strummeri | reverse complement strand
GGCTTAACATTCGTCTCCATGACATCTGTTATGCGTAACGTAGTGTAGTTTTGAAAGCTCAATGGCATATCATCCAACAGGTTAAATTTGAGATGTATAACAACTTGTCTGGAGGTAGTAGCGATTGGGAAATTTCCTTGTGTAGAACTGGAAATAACTGAATGAAATTCACGTCTTTCGTGTGCTTTTTGTCTTTCATAATAATAATAATAATAAGCCGCCTGAATCAGCACCATAAAGCACCTTAACTGTAATGTTTCACTGCCATGTTACAAGCTTCGGTTGTACCGCACGTGCAAGTCTTAAGGACTGCAGGATGGAATCAGTGATATTTGGAGAACGTACGCTTAAGCTGTATTCTGAAGCAAAAGATACCGACTGCTCATCAGTGTATGTAGGGTCAAAATCAACAAGTAAAGGGAGTTAAATACACTCCAATGCCGTCACAATAAGTGTAACACCGGATACGTACACAAACCGTATGTCCACGAGAGTAAATACAGGGTGAAATGTACCCACCACCGCCTCAAAGAACAAAACATGCAAACAAATCCACCGAGGTCTCATTTTTAACCACCAAGCCAGGGACCAATACACACAAACTGTAACAGTGTGTGCATACAGAGCAAATGATTCCTTACTCTGACCCAGAACACCCCCACCCGCCCCCGCTCACCCGCCCTTCGCCCCCCAAAACAACAAAAAACAAAAACAACAACAACAACAACAACAACAACAACAACAACAACAACAAAAACCCACAACAAACAAACACACACACACCAAAAAAAAAAGACAACAACAAAAAACACCACAACACACACCACAACCACCACCACCAATGCCACCACCACCACCACCACCACCAACACACACACACACACACACACACACACACACACACACACACACACACACACACACACACACACACACACACACACACACACACACACACACACACACACAAAACAACAACAACAACAACAACAACAACAACAAAAACAACAACCACGATTATACTGTGAGATGTGTTACATTAGAAAAGCCAGAGCATGAGCCCAGATCAGTGGGTTTTGTCTGGAGGTCCTGTAGCGGTAAGATGACAATGGAGAGAGAGAGAGAGAGAGAGAGAGAGAGAGAGAGAGAGAGAGAGAGAGAGAGAGAGAGAGAGAGACACAGAGAGACACAGAGAGACAGACAGAGACAGAGACAGAGAGACAGAGAGACAGAGACAGAGAGAGACAGAGAGAGACAGAGAGAGACAGAGACAGAGACTGGTGGGGGGATGGGGGGGAACTTTGTCCTCTTGTAAAGTTCCAGTTCAGCACAACTTGAACTGCATCGGTTTCGTCAAGGCGAGGATTGGACATAAATCAGCTGGACGGATTAATGAGCTCACTATACGTAGTTCGTCTGTCTCTGTCTCTCTCTATCTGTCCGTCTCTGTCTGTCTGTCTGTCTGTCTGTCTGTCTGTCTGTCTGTCTGTCTGTCTGTCTGTCTGTCTCTGTCTCTCTCTCTCTCTCTCTCTCTCTCTCTCTCTCTCTCTCTCTCTCTCTCTCTCTCTCTCTCTTTAAATTCTTTAATCTGGGCGCGCACTCACTTTTATTACAAGATCTCCTACCACAGTAAGGGACCCAAAATGAGCAGAAACTCAAGTTGGCGCCAAACTGAACGTGGAAAGTGTGCATATATCTCCAGTTGTAGGCTTTGTATGGTTGTTTTGTCCATTAAAAAAAAAGAACAGAGTGCTCCCCCCAACACACACCCCACCAACTCACCCTTTCCCCCAGTCTCTCTCTTCAAAGTTGATGAGCTTCGCGAAGTTGGTTCGCTTTTTTTTCCCTTTTTTTTTTTTTTTTTTTTAACCAATGATGCGCAGACTGAAAAATGTTGGCCCCTCGTCAATAATGTGGTTTATGACGTCACAAGCACACACTCGAAAGACAAATGGAAGCATTCACAGCCGTGTTCGCAGTGCGACCGAGGTCGATTAAAACAAAACCCAACACACACACACACACACACACACACACACACACACACACACACACACACACACACACACACACACACACACACACACACACACACACACACACACACACACACATACAGAAACAAAAACTAGACCATAAATTAAAAACAAAACAACAACTACAACAACAACAACAACAAAAAGTTACCCTGGTTTTTTGTTTGTTGGTTCAAAACAAAACAAACAACAACAAAAAACCCACTCTCTAGTCCTGCCCGGACGGGGTCCGTGACTGCTGCTGGCTCGGAGCTCCCGTGGCCAAGCCACATTTACTACACACCAACATGGCCTGTCTTCAGTCGTCCATCTTGACAGGACGAGAGAAACCTGAGGCGGGGGCTTGGCTGCGAAATCACTATAAATGGTGCTCATGCCACAAGTCCCACTTTCACTACCACACTTCTCTTGCCCGTGGAATGCTGCAGTTTGTTATTTTTCATCGTACCTGTGGGAACGTTCCTAAGTTCTGCAACCATCCTGGCGCCAATTGTTGGCAGGGTGCCCCACGAAAGTCTTTTAGACTCTAAACTGCGCTGCATGAAGTTGTTCTTCTTAGACTGAACCGGTTTTTCTGATTCTAAAAGTATTTTATATTTGCTAGATCAGTTTTTGCGTTTGATGTGGTAATTAATAAAGAGTCAGTATCGGCAGATACGTTTAATTACAATTAGGCCTACGATGTGTGTGTGTGTGTGTGTGTGTGTGTGTGTGTGTGTGTGTGTGTGTGTGTGTGTGTGTGTGTGTGTGTGTGTGTGACAGTGTGTGTGTGTGTGACAGTGTGTGTGTGTGTGACAGTGTGTGTGTGTGTGTGTGTGTGTGTGACAGTGTGTGTGTGTGTGTGTGTGTGTGTGTGTGTGTGTGTGTGTGTGTGTGTGTGTGTGTGTGTGTGTGTGTGTGTGTGTATGTATGTGTGTGTATGTGTGTGTCAGTGTGTGTGTGTGTGTGTGTGACAGTGTATGTGTGTGTGTGTGTGTGTGTGTGTGTGTGTGTGAGTGCGCGCACGCCTGTGTAGTAGTAGTAGCAGTAGTACATTCAACATTTCAGCTACACGCTGTAGACTAAGTCTAATCCCGGCAACACACAAAACACTACAGACACTGCAAAATGCAGCCTGAACCGACTTCCACCCCGAACTAAGTAGCCAGTCTGAGCCGTTGTGTACGTGACGTGCCGGCCCATCCTGCGAATTACGGTGTGTTTTACTATGTTTAGTGTATGTTGGTTAATGTATTAGTATACCACTGATGTTTGTCTTAGCATAATTTATGCTTTGCATGTAATTTAGTTGTGAAGCGCTCTATAAATCCCTCTGTTACTTTTCAGTCCTTACTGGCACCGGCACCGACTCAGTCGAAGCGAGTTCCAAGTAGCCGCAGCTGTTAACGCCGGTTGTTTTGTTTTTCCTCACGACAACCCAGTCTCTTTTTCTTTTCTTTTCCTCTCTCTCAAAAATCAACACTTAGGCCACAATTCACATTTTCTCTCAGCATACAATACATAACACAACTTAAGGCTTTGGCGCCAAAGGTCAATCGAAGCAAGAACGGTAACCTGTCCTCGTCAGGTCAAGTTGTGGAGGCACTCGAAGCCATTGAGTGCTGAGCACTCGCTCTTGTACTCCGGTGCCCATTCCGGACGTCTTACGTTGTTTTCCCCTTGATCACTTCCGGAGACTTCACAGGCACCTTACAGAGGTCGAGGTTTTTGGGTGGCGACATTCGGAACTGACTGATGCAATAATTATAGCCGAAGTGACTGCTCTTGATGCAAGCACCGAGCAATCTCCCCATCAACGAAAATCACTGACTCGGCAATCAGCTCCCCCCCCCCCCCCCCCTTTTTTTTTCTTTTCTTTTTTCTTTGGGCTTAAAACTAACAAAAAGCGTATACAACATTTCTGGGAGTAATTAAGTTACAGAAGCAAAACAATGATGACCCCAGGGCCCCCAAATAGTACTGAAATATTTTATGAACTCTCCATCCATCTTGCTGTGTGTGTGTGTGTGTGTGTGTGTGTGTGTGTGTGTGGTGTGTGTGTGTGTGTGTGTGTGTGTGTGTAGACTGGCTCGGGCTGTTCAACCACCCACATTCAAGGGATCAGAATATGCAGAGCAAGGCTCCTTTCTGAGGCATGGGGGTGATCCTGCCACCCAGTGCTGATGGAGGAAAATGATTAGCAAACCTCTTCCTTTGAAACTATGGTGGCGTGGTAACCCACATTTAATGAATCGTAAAATTCTGATGTGACTATGGTGAAGGTTAAACAGTGTCTGAAACAAACCCAATGTTATTGAGTGCATAGTATTTGTCAAGTAAAGGACCCCAACAGTCATCTCCCTTGAACAAAGTATGAAAAACTGAAACACACACACACACACACACACACACACACACACACACACACACACACACACACACACACACACACACACACACAACAACAACAACAACAACAACAACAACAAAAACGATATAAAAAAGAAGAATGAGAAAGCATCATATACAAAGTGTGTACTCCACACATTCTAACATTCATACAAGGCTTGAACTTGACCAATTAAGAACACACCATGAAATAAAGCTCTCAGTGAGAACTGTCGCCACTGTGACTGTGAAAAACAGGGTCACTGAAAGTTTTATGACTAGGTAAAAATTCAGTAAGAACTATCAATGTGCAAAGTTCAACATGCAGAATCCCAGAAATTTGGCACATTCATGTTTTTGACACACTTGACGGGTATGTTGGCTGAAACAAGAATGTTGTGCTGTACACACACAACCACATTTTATTTACTTATGCTTTTTATGCCACTTAAAACGAAATGACTGAAGTCGCGTGCCTGTGGAAGAAGGTATCTCAACTGGAATCTGGGACAAAGATTACAGCTAGGGTCTTTTCCCTATCTCCCTCTCTCTAAAAACAAAAGTATCAAGCCATTTGTTGCTGATGCTATGATGTATCAAGCAAGAACAAAAGAAAAGGCTCACTGCAATAATAATCCTCAGTCTAAGTCAGGACCCCATCCCAACCCCCCCCCCCCGCCCCCCCCCCCACATCCCCCTGAAAAAAATGACACCTAAAAGGAAAAAATGCACATAAAAATACAGTAGCAAATAAGCACACACACACACACACACACACACACACACACACACACACACACACACACACACACACACACACACACACACAGAAATACCGCTTCATTTTTCAATTCATTTTTCTTTTCATCAGAGGCATTTTAACAATATTTTAACAATAATTATCATTCTTTCTTGGTTAAGCATATTTTCATTCTTTCTTGGCTAAGCAAACAACATATGATTCATAGCACAAACACTATATATGCTCTGTTTTCCAGACACAAAAACAGCATGTTTTACACACACAAATTCTATTGTTCAACAGGTCATCCCAAATACATGCTCTTTTAAGCATATTTTGTTACAGTGGTACTTTTGTTTGGCTTGGTTTCAAACTCTGCAATGTTTTAAACTCACAAGCTGGCCATATATGAAATGCAGTAAGAATATAAAAACCGAAGACATCTCTGGAAATAGGAGACTGGCCCAATAGCAGAAAAAGAAAGATGACAGAAAGAGCAAAAGGGGTAGAAAGAATCACAAGAAAGCAGGTAGGAAAGTGGAATCAAATGACAGACCTGACATTCCAGACAGGGAATGGACATCAGACATCAAGATCAATGGTAATATCAGCATTTCACAAGAATAACGATGATGATTCATTGAAATCGAGACCACTGAAATTTTTGATGTACCAACTGGACATCAAAACACACGCTTCAAAGTCAAAAATAAAACTAGAAGTCAATATTCATGTATAATTTTCTTTGGACACAATTTCAGTATGCATAAACATGACTCAAAATGTACATGCACACACACACACACCCAGTGACTAGCTTCTGGTGCTTAGATACATGATCAATACACGCAAAACACCCATTACCTCATATATCTTTTCACAGCTATGCAACTGTCTCCTTGTGGTTACACCCAATCATTTTATTCAATCTCTCCAGAAAGTTCAAAACTACTGCAAGACTCACAATACACCCAGCAAAAACTGCACTGGCTTCCAATGACAGAATGCACAACCTTGCTTGCATGCGCTTTCATGCTATTAATGGATCTGGTCTTTTCTGTCTCTATAAACTGCATATTGTCTGCACTCCATCCCATATGCTTAACTCCTCTTCTGAGTCTTGCATACTCAAATCCAACAATACAAATACAAGATTTCATTGCTTTCACTCTTTTTCCTACCTTGGAGTTGGACCTCATGCAGAACTCCCTCCCTCTTGATCTCAGGCATTGCCCTGATATAACCACACTGGTTGACTGGGCATAAAACACCAACTTACTTGATCTCAGGCACTGCTCTTCCATCATACAAAATACAGCTGAAAACCTTCCTCTTTTCACAATACTTCTACCCCATCTAGAACCAGTATTCAGTGTCCTCAGCTCTTTGTGTGTACATGTTGTTTGTTTGTTTGTTTGTGTGTGTGTGTGTGTGTGTGTGTACAAAATGACATTAACCCCCCCTCCCCCCACTAACTTCTAGTACCTAATACTGTAATAGCAAAGCATGGAGATAGTATCAATATGTCTGACTGTGCAAACAATACATATTTAGATTAGCATTTACTTGAGAATGCTGAGGGTGTTGTTAAGTGTATTACAAATGTACATTATTATTAAGAGGTTAAAGACATCGCTTATTTCAAATAAGACATCGCTTATTTCAAATAGAAATACAAACTAAAATTAAAAACTTATTTCAGTTAGAAAATGCAAAACCCAAACCTTTCGTGTGTTTTACTTTGTTTCAGAATGTTGGTAGGAACTACTGTTTTTTTTCTTTTCTTCCCCTTCTTAGTTAGTTATACATGATTCTGACAAATTTCACAAGGACATTCCCAATATTCTTCAGAGAAGCTTTGCCTCTCAGGGAATGATGTCCACTTTCTATGGGATTGGTGTCCCTTTCCTGATGGCATCAGCAAGTTTGGACTCTGCTGTGTCATCTGCATAGCGTTTGTAACTGACAAGCAGCTTGTCCATAGGTGCGATAGTAGCATTGACAGCAGGACGGGACTTCCAGGCATCCATCCAGGTGATCAGTCGGTCAAAAGTGCCATCTGATGGGAGGCTGAAGCTGCGGTAGTGAGCCAGAACTTCAAAGCGCAGAGCAAAGGGGATGAGGGCAATATCCACCAAGCTGAACTCCTTGCCGAAGAAGTACGGACCATCAGAGCTCATGGCAGAGATGAATGTGCGAAGATTGTCCAGCAAACGGCCTTTGGCCTCCTCCTGCTTGTCTTTGCCCTGCCATTGAAGAATCTGGTAATAAGTTGGAACGATTCTTTTGCTTATGAAGTCAATCCACATTCTGGCTTGGGAGCGGCCATAGGCGTCAGTGGGCATCAGTTTCGGTGACTGCGGCCAGGCTTCATCAATGTACTCAAGAGTCACCAATGACTCGTAAACTGATTTTTCATTGTGTACCAGTGTTGGGACGAGGCCTAGGGGGTTTACTGCTAAAAACTCAGGTGTCTTGTCATAAGGGTTGATTTCTACCAGTTCAAAGTCAATGCCTTTTTCGAGGAGTGCAATCCAAGTGCGTTGGGCGAATGGGCAGAACCAGGCACTGTACAGTTTGGTGGCTTTACCTGCCATAGCTGTTACACTCTGAAAATGAGAGAAATAAACACACTCATCAATGCCATGTCACATCATTGTAAAACTAAAGGAATATATAACTAACACTTATCAATGCCATAGCATCTCATGCTGTCATCACTGGAAAAATAAAGGAATATATTTCTAACACTTATCAATGGGGACAATGCCATATCATCTCATGCTGTCATCACTGGAAAACTAAAGGAATATATAAGTAACACTTATCAATGCCATGTCATCTCATGCTGTCATCATTGATGATGAGTTGATGCTTAATGTCCTCAGATGTCATTTGACATATTAGGGACAAGTTGTGACCAATGCCGAAGCACGGTTCAATAAAAGCCACATACGTAAGGTGTACATGTGTTTAGCTGTAACCTGCCACCTGCACTTTTGGCAGAATGACCGGGATTTTTTACGTGCTACTGTGGTAACACGGGGGGTGGAACGGATACCGAAATAAGAGTCAGCACAGAAAGTCGACCCTGGAGAAGAAAATTCTCCCGCCGTTCCAGCAGGGATTCGAACCTGCGACCTTGCAATCAAGAGTCCGGCGCTCTAACCACTGAGCTATCCCTGCCCCCCGCTGTCATCATTGTAAAACTAAAGGAATATACAAGTAACACTTATCAATGCCATGTCATCTCATGCTGTCATCAGTGGAAAATTAAAGGAATATATAACTAACACTTATTAAACTGGTACTTAAAACTCACCTTATTCCAACATGACACTGATTGGTGTGTGTGTGGGTGTGCAATGAGCAGGTTATATCTGCTTGACTTAATGCATTGGTGGTGCTTGTGTATTTTGTTAGAAGAGAAGAAAACAAAAAAACAAAAAGGAAGAAAAAAAGAAGAGAATAATTGTAAAGCACTATGAGCTCCTGTGAGAAAGGGCCCTTTATAAATTATGCAAATTATTGTCATTATTTGTGGCCTCCTTTAACTTCCACACACAAAATACTGTACATACTCGCATCACCCAGGAACAATATCAAACGTTATCAAAGTTGTTAGACCAGCTGTGACATTTGATGATGTTCTGTACATGTATCCAGCCCTCCTAATATTAGCATAATAATAATCACTCATGAAACTAAAATTTCAAATTTTAAAAACTGAATGACTTTATTCATATCATCAACGCACTGAACCCCCCCCCCCCCCCCCCCCCACTTCCACCAAATTAACATTTCTAAATATACCAGCTGTTGGACAGAACATGTTTTCAGAAGGCTTGTTCATTTAATGTTCCTTATTTTCATATCGTTTAATATATATATATATACTTCTTGACCTTGTATGTCACAGGACCTAACTTTAGGTATGCATGTGATTGGAGGGGAGTGCACGTCCGAGTCAGATGGTGCTTGGGGTGGTGATCAGTTGTTTGAAGTCCTTAAGCATTGGGACCTTCACCTGGTCTTCACTCAGGTGGTTCCAGTTGGTGGTGGTGCCGATAAAAGAGAGAAAAAGACTTCCTGTGCTATTCAGTATTTGAGTGGGGTACTAAGCAGCGTCAGGAGTTCAAAGTTGCTTGTCTGTCTATAATGTTCTTTGCTGTGAAGTCCTGGAATTTTGTTGACCTAGTCTGTCTTTTGTTTGCTGGAAGGGGTTTTAAGAATTGTTTGATTGGAATGGCCGGTACCACACCCCAACCTTATAGAAGAAAAAGAAGCATTGTTGTTTGCATCAGTCATGTAGGGAGGGGAGGTCTAGTTTAAGGAGCATGTTGGTGACGCAGCCTGGTTCCTGGAGTTGTAGTCACTCACAATGAAGCATGCAGCCTGGAGCTGGATCTGTTGATGTTTGTGGGGATCCCATAAGATGGATTCATACTTGAGGGTAGATCCAGGTAATGATAGGTAGGCAATGAGTCTGCAGTCCTGGAGGCAGTTTCTGAGGTTCCTTCTAAGGAAGCCAAGGGTGGAACTGGCTCTTTTTGAGATGCTGTTGTGTGTGTGTGTGTGTGTGCCATGTGAGGTCTGATGAAAAATGGACACCTACTACTAAGGGCTGCTGGGTATGTGCTTTAGAATTTCACTGCAAGGCTGTAGAACTGGGATGTTTCTTATGGCGTCTAGTTTCAACATACTGAAGACCGACACTTTTAGTACATGCTGGGTTATTTTGGTGTTTCACATTCCATCCAACGCTGTGATGGGTTACAGGATTTTTGATGTATGTGTGTAATATTTTTGCATTAATTATATATAGATCTATCTATATATATATACACAGGAGACCTTGGTAATGATCTCATCTAAAGGATTTTTCCAAAGGTTGAAGAGAAATATTTTATGCACTAAAGTCATAAAGAACAGGTGTGTAGGCAAGAAATGTCAGTGAGGAAATACTGTGCCAGGTGTCTTTTTCCCCCAGTGGCAGTGCCACAGTATGCAAGGTGCAGTGGGAAAGGGCTATGGGTTTGCTCATTTGGGAACTGTCATTCCTGACATCTGGTGATCAGGGTAGTGGGAAGCAAGATTTACAAAGACCGCACCCTTGGATATGTCACCAACATGTTGCAAATGTGAGACCAGGACCTGGATCTATAATTATAAATACATTGCAGGGACCATTTTTGCAATGGAGCTGGGAGAGAGCAATGCAAATAAAACTTGTACTTAAACGGAATGGTCAGTACAGTTTGTCATTTTACTCTATTTAATGCCTCTGATTGCCTATAGATGTGTGGGAGGCAGCCCCTTGTAGTACTCTATTTAATGCCTCTATCTGATTGCCTATAGATGTGTGGGAGGCAGCCCCTTGTAGTACTCTATTTAATGCCTCTATCTGATTGCCTATAGATGTGTGGGAGGCAGCCCCTTGTAGCACTCTGCCCGCTGCAGATGAGAATGCAGTGACAGATCTGCTTAACCACGGTGTCTTCCAGCTTGTTCCAGTCAGCCACAGTTCTTACGAAGAATTACGAGACCTTGGACTGCATGCAGTCACTTCAAAACAGAAGGAAACAGCAACGACTGACCTTTTTCAAGACAGTCAGAGGGCTGACCCCTGCAAATAACTTTTTTGACATCGGCAACTACCAAAAGACTGATCAAACCCGGAAACCCAAGGGATTTCGAGACAACATATAATTATATCATAGTGAAAGACCATCCCCCCCCCCCCCCCCCCCCCCACCCCCAGGAACACCGTCGACTGCAACAACTGACATAGACCAGGAGATAGTGTAGTACTTAATAAGACGATAGACTCGCTGCCCCTGAAACGTCGAGTGCTCACCCCTTGCAGAACTGGTTACTCTCTACAAACGTTGTGCTAACTATCTGTCAAGTTGTTAACCGTGTTTTTCAAACCCGCTAGTCTCTGCCCAGGCTTACATAGTTCAAGGGTCAGGTAGGCTACTGGTTTCTGAATCCGATAGCGTAGTGAAGGCGAGACTCCGGGAGGAAGAAGTCAAGGGAGGCAACTGGTAGTCCACTTACCCAAATCCGAACGAATCTGTCCAAGAGATCGAAAAACTCGGGATTTTGTTCGATTTTATAACTGTTATTTGGAATCCAAGTTTTGAGAACGATCATCAGTCGGATGTTCAAAACAACATCAATTATGTGGCATGTCATAATCGCATTGAGCAGGTCACTAAATAATTTGATAAAATATTATATGGTTATCCGATAATCCTTTATCTGGTCTTTGCCAGCCAAAGCTATTCTATCTTAACTTTCAAACACTGAGGTCACTGCGTGATGTGCACAAGAAGTGTGTGCCTTTGTTCCTGGGAAAATATTGTA
Source organism: Alviniconcha strummeri (assembly GCA_963584105.1). Classification (NCBI taxonomy): domain Eukaryota; kingdom Metazoa; phylum Mollusca; class Gastropoda; family Provannidae; genus Alviniconcha; species Alviniconcha strummeri. The sequence goes on along the minus strand of OY757548.1, from coordinate 8,150,706 downwards.
GAACTGCTGCAGAAGCTGGCGCCAGCAACAACTGATGGTGTTTTGTAGTATCCAAATATATTATCACCATCAGCAAGAAAAGCAGATTGTTTTCAAAATTCATGATCATCAATTTTTTGTTATATAGTTTTTATTAATTTTTATATTTGATATGTTGGGCTAGACATGTAGAAGCCGTTTATTCCATTCAACTAATGATATTGCTGTATACCCCCACCCCAAAAAAAGAGAAGAGGAATGATGCTTGTTTTTGTGGATGCATGTATATATAGCGCAGTTGTGATCCATTTGTTTATATATATATGCCATCTACTACCAAACACTATCCTAACCAGACGGTCTTTGCTAGTGCTTAAGCTTTCTTGCTGGGGTATCGAGCAAGTTGTGTCGTATACTGTGAGTCTAAATTTAAAAAGAAAGTCATTTTAAAGAGAGAGAGAGAGAGTGAGAGAGAGAGAGAGAGAGAGAGAGAGAGAGAGAGAGAGAGAGAGAGAGAGAGAGAGAGAGAGAGAGAGAGAGAGAGAGAGAGAGATTTGCGTAAGTGTCAAGAGATGGGACAAACACCCACTATACGATTAGTGTTCTCAATTTTTTCTTCTGCTTATGACTACAACCAGACATTATTTCCGAGATGCATGTATGCATTGCAGTTTGGCATATGTGATGTTAATGCCGTTACAATTACACTGTTTACAGTTGAGCAAGAACTTGAAGATGTCTAAGGATCGAAAATTATCAACACATGTAATCCGTTTTAGGAAATTAAAGTATAATACACTATGACTATACAGACTAACCTGTGTTACCCAGTCCTACTAATGTATGCAATATTTTAATGTCAGTGGTGAACAGCTGTTAATCATATACCACTGAGGCAAGTTTCTCTAGATAAAAGGAAAAATATTGTTAGCATGCATGTGGAGAACAGCCGGCAAGATTAAATTTACTGAAGAGGCCGAGACATAAACTTGCAACCAGTTTAAAAACATTCCACACAATCCCTTTTACTTCAGTAGCTGGCAAATCATGCAAGTGGAAAACTATGACTAGCTATGCAAAAGCCTCTGTGCTTAGCCTGGGACACTATGGATTCCGGGGGGGTGCATCACTTCAAATCGAAAATGCACAGTTAAAACTGCATTTTTCATCCTGCATGCTTGTGTTATCGTTTGAGTGAATGAATATTCTACAGCCTACACTGTGTGTTATTTTATTTCATGCCTTTGAAAGTAGTATAATCTTTGAAAAACCGTTATTTTACGGGTTGAGCGGCCGGCCTCGCGCCGTGGACCGATTTCCGAAAGGACACTGTTTCGGGTGGCTCTCTTCGAACTCCTCGTACCGTCGCAAATGACGACGTACAAGGCTTAAACTTTACAGCCAATCAGAAGAAAGAACGCTCTTTCGTGCGGTATGTGAACTTTTTTGATGCGGTCTATGAAAACATCGTAATGGCGGTAAGTACGGTTGTTGTAATTTCTTTCTCAAATATTTTGTTAAAATTGGTCAATTAGGAAAAAAGTTCACCCACAGGCTTATTCTGTGTTCTTTTATCTACAAGAGCATGTATTTCACTAGTGGTTTTGTTGAAAAATACGACGGTAATGGCCTTAAAACGATGACGATGTGGCAAAAAAATCTCTCAAACTCGGCCTGCGCATCGCGTGGGTTCGTCGGACTCCAGATCAAGCGAGATGGAGGAGACTTAAAAATACAAAGCACCTCTCATTTAAGTGCAGTAAAAGCACTAAAACTAAAGCTAAACTCACTGACTTGAGGAATTTTCAGTTGATTTGTTTATTCCGTCAGGTATTTGGTTAAGTTTATAAAAGTTTGTGGATCGTTCTTGCAACATTCCATCTCCAGCTACTGGTCACTCCTGCCTCAGTAATGGCCGCACCCAGAGTGTTTTTTATCGGACCTGGATTTTCTCTACGGGCAGGTCTATTTCTTCAGCCGAGGGGTATCACATATTTAATCAATGCTTTTTTTTTTTTTTTGGATTTACATTGGTCTGGACTTTTTAAAGATTCTTCTTTCTTCCCCCTTTGAAACTTATATCAGTGATTTTTTTGTTTGTCCAGATTTAATATTTATGGCACTTTCAGTTTCAGGTAGTGAGTTGCTTTGCAGACTTAATTAAGTGTCTCTTCAGTCTTCTTTTTATTTTTAACTGAAATTTTTGAAAATCTGTTTTTGTTTTTTTTGGTTCATTTCTCATGATGTATAATAATAATAATAATAAATTAATAAAATAAGATTAAAAAGTGTAAACAAGTGGAGTAAAATATCAGTTTTATTTTTAATTTGATTTATTTGTCATGTTATTTATATTAACTTTAATAACTGTTTTCATATAATGATCCAAACATTTAGCAGTTTTTTCTTATTGTTTCTTTTATTGTGTGGTTGCAGGTTCTAGAGCCTTTTGTGAGTGATGCAGCTGTGCCCAAACCCAGGCAGACCAGATGGATTTATATAGAACTTAGAAGACCACAGTGTCATCATGATTTTTTATTTTTTTATGGCAGTTGGTGAATCATTAAAATTATAAAAACTGGAGCAGTTATTTTTGTCATCATTGTGTGACTGTGTGAATGACTGCTTTTTGGTGAGGGTGAATTGGACAAAATGCTGATATTGTGTGGATAGGTATATATTTTTGCAAATAAATTAGCCTAACGAGCTTGTTTGTTATATTATGGTAATGATATGAACACAAATTGACATTGATTGATCCTGTTTACCTGTGGTAATTGCAACACAAAAAACAACATTGAAACTAAAAATCTTAAAGTTCTAGTTAAAAAAAGAAAAGAAACTGAATTAAATTAGCATGTTTTATTAATATGCTAATTTATGCAAATATACTGAATTACTTCACAAGGTTGACACCATTTCAGTCAATTTACTATAATGGCAAAGCTCCAGGAGCTGAATTTCAGTATTCTGATAGATGTGGCAGGTAACTTCATATAAACAATTTATGAAAAATTTATAGATGCTCGTTATGCTAATTTATGCAGATTAGATTGCACATCAGTGATCTGCTAATGCTACAGGTACAAATTTCAACAAGGTTACCACAAATAAGAAACCCCATGTGCAGATTTTGAAGATTGTTTCAGGGATAATTATGGTATCTAAACAACCAGGAACAGTAACGCGTTTGTTATGTAATTTATGCAAATGAGGGATCAAATTGGGTTAGATTCTATGCCGAGAAGTGGTGTACACTACTGGTCTATCTAAATTTCCTTGTTTAAAATCTGTAAGTCCTGTGAACATGCACAAATCAGTTAATTACTATACTTAATTAGTTATTACATAACAGTATGCTAATTATCTTTTGAAATTGGATTGTGAGGCACTTTTTTTCACCGTTTTTGGATTCGTCATATCCCAAAATATAAATTCACCAACTTTAATACCAATGACTTGAGTCATTCAGATTTTATGTACATAAACCCTTATTATTGCTGCTTTCCACAGGTCCACCCTTTTGCCTTCATATCCTTCATTGTCCTAGTAAAGGACTGTCCCGAAATTGAGCTGATTTTTGGAACTTAAAATGTGAATATCTCCCAAACTATTGATCCGATTTGAGTGAAATAAACTGCGATGGATTCAGCTTCAAGAGCCCTTTAATTTGATACACTTCATTCAGTCAGAGAGCAATTTTTGGCTGTTGCATAGCTACTATGACCCCAACCAATGAGAGCGTCATTTAAAACTTTATTTGTACTCCTAGAAATTTTATAAGTTTTGATCTGTGTAGGTTTGTGTGAGCGCATGTTATACTTGAATGACAATAGTGCTATCAGCAGTCATATTTGATGACTCACATTTGTCGCTCATGAACATTCGTTGCTTTACAGCTGAAAAGTAGCTAAAGTGTAAGGCTGCATCATTGCATGCATGAGTGACACACTGAAAGGGTTGTGTCGATTGTGGGATACACAACAGGCACTGTGATAATTTTTATGTGTGGACCAACACTGTAATTTCCCATAATGGGATGCATATTCTCTTTACATCTGTTGAATTTTGAAAAAAACTGACTGCCATTTATTGGTTACTGAAGGTTTAGTTAGAGGCAGCTGTGGTCTGTGGGGCTACCAAAAATATTACATTACTGAATGTAATCAATGGTATAGATAACAGACTGAAAATCTCTCAACATTGTCGTTTTGAAAAAATTGGTTGAAGGTGAACTTCTTCCAGTTCTACTCTTGTAATATGTGACCTTTGATTGTACAATGGGTTTGCTTTCTCTTTTGGAGTCATGCTTACATTGCAAACATGAAAATTTAGAAGTTAACATGACTGTTGTATTCAAATATGAAGGTTGGCACAAAACGTTTAAAAACAAAACAAAAATGTAATGACTATGCACTCACACGCAGATATTAGCAAAGCAAAACACATAAGTTGATGCATTTCTCCCAACCTTTTATTACTCAGTCATACATCATTTTGTTTATGCTACGAGGGCCGAGGCTGTGGCAGACTCGCTGGAAAAGAGAACAATAACAAGCCATTAGTGACAGGTTATGATGGAGGTAAAGGGAGATAATTTGATAACTATGGAAGTTGAAAACTGTCGCTGCTAAATTAGTTTGACTATTTGCATCTCATGGCACAAACCACTGAAGCCCCCCAGTCCCTATGGGCAGTGATGGGAATGACTGGCCAGTATGTGACCTTGCTCAGTGACACTGAGCTGTGGATAGTTTTAACCAGTGCATACATTCTTTGGAATATTTAGCCCAAACTGCTTTCCAGTAGGAACAGCCAGCCACTTTCTGAAGAAAATCGAAGGAGATAATACGTAGCACTTGCAAGACCAAAATGGAAAACAAATCAGCAGTCTCAAAACAAACAAAAGTCAACTCTTTCAAGTTTGCAAGACTTAAAGATGGGGAAATTTTTGATTTTGTTCGAGACTGTACGGAAGTAAAATATCCACACTTAATTCAGAAGTCAGTGGATCCGTTCATACACCATCCATTCATACAAATGTTGAATGCCTTTTACTCGGTCACACATCTGTCTTCAACAAACTATTCAAGCAGTACTTACTACTTCCAGTTAGGAGGGAGGACCTTCCTGGTCTTGTAGTAGCGGGCCAGGCGGTGGATTCGGCTCTCCACCAGAATCAGGCGGAATTTTCCGTCACTGTCCTACAGAGATCAGAAAACAGATCAGCTGCTTTTTACTTTACTGCTTTAAACAAAAGATCATGCTTGTACAAAATGCCTGACCTATAGCAGCCTGTCCACAAAAACGAAACAAAGGTGCATGCGAGCAGACAGGGTCATCGCAATTCAAACCTGGCTGTCTAGAAAACAACCTGAAATGAGCCATTAAGCAACGACAAACTGCCTGCATTTTTTAGCCTGCTGCCCCCCCAACTTTACGGTGCATTTCATTTTTAACTCTTCCTTGGGAATAGTTACTTCACAGTTTGGAGAATGACTGTCTGTTGTGCTCAACCTCAACAGGAAGGGAGGCCAAGTCAAAAAGATGTCCACCCAAATGCAGTGTACAAATGTGTGAATGCCTTAGCATGAACCCTGGAGAAGGATTTGCAAGAACTGAACCTGCATGGCTCTGGTGCACACCTGACAACACAGCATTAGTTGTGCACAAACATACAAATCAACTGTTACTGCTTGGTAACAGACAGCACAAACTATGCATGTGTGCACATTTGGCTCCAGGCATTTTGTGGTATTTTCATATACAAGCATCCCATTTTAGAAGAAAAAACAATGAATAAGAATAATGAACAAAAAATAATGTATTCTGGGAAAACATAAGAAAGAAAGAAAAGATGAAGGGTATGATACAGTAAGAGGAGTTTAGACTGAGAAGACAATGGAATGAATTCACACCTTCCTGTTCCTCTCCAGGTGCTTGCGGATGTTGACTGCCTTCTTGATGAGGGAGTACAGGTCCTCAGGAAGGTCAGGAGCCAGACCCTTGGCTTTCAAGATGCGGAGAATCTTGTTGCCAGTCACAAAGCGCACCTGGGCCACACCGTGAGAATCACGGAGGATGACACCTGCGCACAAATATGTCAGCGTCTTGGCTCACTGGCAAAACTATTTCAAGTCTGGCTTCAAAAACACAGCAGGTTTGGTGCATAAAGAGGTCTTAAAAACATACAGAAGAAATCAACAAATCTGACAATGAAAACTAAACAAGTGTAGGGCATGTTGAAATCCCATGGAATCAAACTTGCAAACAAGTATTTGTCGCCTGTAAAAGTGTATGTATATCTAACATCATCAAAATGCAGTCGCCTAAATACTACTAATAATATGTACCCAGAATTATCTCCCCTGCCCAAACTCACCGATCTGGGAAGGCTTCAAGCCTTTCTTGGCCAGCTTGAAGATTTGCTCCTGAACATCTTCTGATGTAAGTTTCAGCCACTGCAACAAAAATTACTAATTCAAATCCAGCAAACTTCCACAATGAAAACGTCTTTGTTTTAATCTAGCCTTCTTCTTGAGTGATGACTTTGCACTGACCCCCCAATTTCCAATTCTTGTGGCTGTTGTTGTTTCACTTGGTCAGTCAATAGTAACATGAATATAAAACAATAACATAACAACTGTGAGAGAAACCTGTCAAATTCAGTTGTAGATGGCATGTTTATACATTTTTTTTTTAAACCACTTGCAATTTGGCCAGCAAACAGCACCAAAACAGAAAGAAAAAGAGAGAAAACAACATTTTAATGAATTAAGAACTGTATTGTAAGTAATGTAACCAACAGAAGCCAAACTCACCGTTGGGACTGAACGCCTGTAGGGCAGAGCAGACTGGCTGATGCCTTTGCTGCAAAAAACATTTGAGCATTGGTTTCAATTCAAACTGCACAAATAACAACAAACACACAGTCACACTTTCAAAATCAGAAGTAGTATGCATTACATAAAACAGACATTGCTGTGCTTATTAGTTTAAAGGTCTTCTTAAAAAAGATCCAAATTTATTAGTTTTTAAAATATTATTAGTAGAATAATGCAATAGGAAAATTGAAGCATGCCTAAGCAGACCAAAATTACAATAAGAAGGGACGCAAAAAGGCCATGTGGCTTACTGCCAAGTCCCTAAATCTACATCTATTACTTTTCGTCTATTTTGTCTTCAAAAAAGCAGTATGAACAATCCAAATATCAGTTGGTAAGTGAAAACTAGTTGGATTTTGACAATCCGTGTGGTAGACCACCGTAAGATTATGCCTTTACAATTTTAATTCTACTTGTGGGCAATACTAACTTTCAGCCCCGTCGGTTCGCTAACCTCAAATGGTTTGAGTATGCGTGTGTGCGTGTGTTTGTGCATAGCACTGGCATAGTACGCAATGAGCTGATATGCCAACGTAGCCAACTTCCAGTTCATTCCGTCCACACACACATTCTCATAGTCATACCATTTGAGGACAGCGAACCGACGGGGCTAAAACTAAAAGCGGACATTGTTCGACGCACCGGCAACCAATCAATTTATGGGGTACTGACTGGCAGTCTGGTCCTCTCTAGATTATAAAATTAATAAGAAGTGCAGTGAGGAAAACGGAAATCCACACGTGGTTTACCAACTCAAATCGTTGTGTGTAGTTAAACTTGTCTAAAACAACATGATCATCTATACTTACTGCTCACAATTAAATCAAAGATAACTAAGGTCTCAAATTATTTCCCCCTAAACAACACAAACGACACTTGTTTGTATAAAATCAAAGAAACTTACCCGGGGTTGTGCATACGACCCATGTTGAAAACTCGTGTATCAGAGAAAGGACCCGGATGGCCAAGGCAGGAAGTAGCCAAGGGAGGTTACTGAGCGCACAACTACTTCAATCCGCGATGGCTCACAGGGAGTGCCGTGATTGGCAGTCATGTGGTGGCCTGGTCTGTTTGTTGGCTTGGTTTGAGTCACTTTAGTGAATCGGAGAGAAGACACGGATAGTTTAAACTTGACAGAGGGATATATGAATACATGTATTAATATATAATTATCATTGTGTTTATAGATGTACGCGGCCTTCTACGAGGCTAGCGCTTGCTTATATTTATTCTGACGGTGTGCGTGTCAGTGTGTGTGTGTGTGTGTGTGTGTGTGTGTGTGTGTGTGTGTGTGTGTGTGTGTGTGTGTGTGTGTGTGTGTGTGTGTGTGTGTGTGTGTGTGTGTGTGTGTGTGTGTGTGTGTGTGTGTGTGTGTGTGTGTGTGTGTGTGTGTGTGTGTGTGTGTGTGTGTGTGTGTGTGTGTGTGTGTGTGTGTGTGTGTGTGTGTGTGTGTGTGTGTGTGTGTGTGTGTGTGTGTGTGTGTGTGTGTGTGTGTGTGTGTAATGTAGGTCTAGCTGTTTTGTGTTTCATTATGCTTTATATAATTATGTTTATTATTATATTAATTTAGTGTTTCAGAGTTTGTTCATATACTAGTGAGTTGTATGTCACGTATTTGTTGCGTCTTTTTTCTCTTTTTTGGGGGGGTCTTTAAGAAGTTGTAAAGTGCTTTGAGTCTCTAAAAACATTCTATAAATTTTCTATTATTTTATATTTTATTATATTATTGTTATTGTTACCATGTCTATACTGATCAGACCAGCTGCAATCATTAATCAGTCTGTTCAGTTGGTACATGTGAGCTGTGGTGGATTACTTACAGATCAAACTGAGCTGCGCAGTTGCACTAAATGCCGCAAAATAAACATGGTGTTTAACGTCCACAGAAACCATGAGGCTTATTAGGGACGGTCTCAATGCCGCATTTAATAAGAAAAACTTAAACTTCACTAGTTAATAGCTTCATCCCTGCGTGTGACAAAATTAATAGTTCGAATTTCATTAATATTTTGAATTTCACGATCCTTGACGTTGTATGTAGGGTTGTCCAATTTGCTTCTTGAATTTTAAAAAACAAAACAAAAGCCTGTATTGTTACACAGCATAAATACATAACGCTGATGAACTGAGATGACAGAAAACTAAGTGCAGAGGGTTGGCGACAACCGGGTCAAGGGACGTAATCGCGTAAAACGCCCTCATTTATTTCCCTCACTTCTCTCACTGATTGTTTCCCTTCGCTTAAAACCTGAAATTTATACCCGAAACTATAACATCCAGTCAATCATGATCTCACTTAAAGAGAATAATTTAAAGGGGGAAAAATCGAAAAGAAAAAACAACGAAATAATAATAATGACAACAACAAATTAATACAAAAGAAGACAAGAGGGAAAGAAAAACAGAGAAAGAATGAGCGAAGACTTGCCAAAATTTAATAGTGAAACAACAAAACAACAACAAAGTAATCCAAAAGAAAACAAGAGGGAAAGAAAAAAAGACAAAAAATGAGCAAAGACTTGCCAAAATTTAATAATGAAACAAAGGTAGTACAACGTGCAAAGAAACAAAGCACGCATAAAATAGCAAGAAATGAGAGCCAGGAATAAAAACAGAAAAGTGCTTTTACAAAATTACTTTATTTATAACACCTTTGGCACATAAGTACAATAAATATATTTTCAGTATGTACAAATCTTTGAGCATAGAAATATAATGTAAAGATCATGTCAGTCGTAATAATCCAACAAAGTTTACCACACAAGACAAACAGTTCGTACTGGCGTGCAAGTGAAAATGACGTAATGCCAGGGAGGCAAAGGCACAACACGGAGCTATAAGCAGACCAGACATATATAAAACAGATTAAACTGTAGCAAATTTCCCACAACTCTGCGTTTGTGACTGCGATTTGCATCTGATAGACATGTGTGTAGAACCTCACTGTGCGTGCAGTTATTAGTTTCACAGTGTGTGAGTGTGTGTGTGTGTGTGTGTGTGTGTGTGTGTGTGTGTGTGTGTGTGTGTGTGTGCGCGCGCGCGCGCGTGTGCGTGCGGGCGTGCGTGCGTGCGTGCGGGCGCGTGCGTGCGTGCGTGCGTGCGGGCGTGCGGGCGCGTGCGTGCGGGCGTGTGTGTGTTGTGCGCGCGTGCCGTGCGTGCGTGCGGAGGGGTGCGCCTTGTGTGTGTGTGTGTGTGTGTGTGTGTGTGTGTGTGTGTGTGTGTGTGTGTGTGTGTGTGTGTGTGTGTGTGTGTGTGTGTGTGTGTAGTCTCCAAGCACTTAAACAGGCAAAAGTAACTCTCTCTCTCTCTCTCTCTCTGTCCCTTTGACCAGCCACGTGTTCACCACGTGTACTATGAATCCGTGCCAGATTACCCGGCCTTGATGACAGCATCACTACTGTGTGTGTACATCAGCTGCTGGCTCCATGCTGAAAATCGACCATAGATCCGACGTTGTTGGTTGGGGGGTGGGGGAGGAGTGGGGGGGGGGGGGGGGTCAAGTCTATGCACACATCACCGACGTCAGTCAGACAAGTCAGTGCACTTATGTCCCCACCCCCGTCCCCATAAAAAAATAAATAATAATCGATATATAGTAGTCTGGGTTTGGGTTTGATGTCATTTATGCACCCTTGGCATGAACAATGTTTTACGAAATCTTTTCGCGAAAGGCTGGTTTATTAAACAGCTGTGCTAGTGGGAAGACTGAAAACTGTAGCAAGTTCAAGAGAGTCATTTACTCTGAAGAAACAGTACCCTCAAATCAGTAAATGTATTTGAAAAAAAATTAATTACACGTAAAATTAAAAAACATAATAAAATAAAAGAGATGACCAACAAAAAGGAAGAAAAAAAAAGGGGGGGCTGGGGGGGGGGGGGGGGTGAAATGGGCTCGTAAAATAAAAATGCCCACAGAAAACCAGCAGCAGCAACAACAACAACACCACCAACAAATCTTGCCTTGAGAGAGAGCGCCAGTTACAAGTCAGAGCCACACAAAAGTGTCAGCGATGATAAAACAAGGGAGGTAAGCCATAAAAAGAGGGAGAAGCATGTCTGAGGGGCAGCTTCGTTCCCCGCGAGTTCATCCGTCGTCTCTCCGCTTTCGCTCTGCTCCGCGGCTTCTGAAACTGAAACACGACGGGGAGAGAGGTTAGTACGGCATACATTTTTAGTTCAGTTATAGCGGTGTGTGTGTGTGTGTGTGTGTGTGTGTGTGTGTGTGTGTGTGTGTGTGTGTGTGTGTGTGTGTGTGTGTGTGTGTGTGTGTGTGTGTGTGTGTGTGTGTGTGTGTTGTTCTTTATCCAAACCGGAACTGAAATATCTCCTTTCTGGTTGTACACTGCCGCGGCCGGTAGTAGCAGTAGTAGTACTAGTAACTGGATTTTAATGTCCTGTCAACCAGACAGGGTCTTATCAGGACAGCCCCGGACGGTAGCAATGCCCGCAGCCTGTTGCTCTGTCCCACAGACCTC
>OY757548.1:7993006-8139168 GCA_963584105.1 Alviniconcha strummeri | reverse complement strand
CCCAGTTTGAGCAGGTCAGAATATATCCCTGAGCTTTTTCACTTTCTGAAAAAACATAATCCTGATGGGCGGTTTTTTCGACCTTGCCGGACAGCAGTTTTGCCTTGCACTTGCCGCATTTACCGTTATTACAGCCGTAATCCACGGCTAGGCCACTGCGCAATGCTGATTCCAGCAAGGTTTCGGACTTGTCGGAGGTAAAGTCATGACGGCTGGGTAACAGGCGTACATGGGGCAGCATAAATTGATGGATCTGCTGCTCCATATGATCGATGGGGGTGATCATTTTTTCTATTTCCAGGTTTCTGACTTCAGCATGGAACCAGTCTTTACAGTCATTCAGAGCATGTTCTGGATTATCCCCGAGATTTATGGCCATTAAACGATGCTTCAGGGCATAAATAAGTTCTTCCATTTTTTCTGCATGCTTGCGCTCATCGGCCAGTTCCTGGTTCATTTTTACCAGACGTCGGCTTAAAGCATCAATCTGGGCACCTTCCCGTTCACTCTGAGCCATTTTATGCACAGCATCGCGCATAAACTTTTCCACTTTCTCAAGCATGGTATTGTCTTCATACTGAGCCTCAGGAAAAGCCTTTTTTAAATCCAAAAGGGTTACGGTACCTTCCATAACTTTTAGCTTGTTTTCCTGAATTTTCTTTTGAATATCCCCCCGTTTAACACCGATAAGACGGGCTGCCTGAGATAATGATAAATGTCTGTCCATGTTATTCTCCAAAAATCATAAGCGGTATAATCAGCTTAAGAAGGTAGTTTAGCCGGTAGTTTCACAGGCTGTTGACTGGGTTTACCGTACAGATAACCCTGGGCATAGTGGAACTTCATGTTTTTAATGATTGTTTCAGTCTGTTCTGTCTCAATGCCTTCTGCCACCAGTTGATGGCCGGTTTCATGAATCATGTCAGCCAGATGATGAATAATGCTGTATTGTTTTTTATCACCCAGCTGCTGAATCAGGGATATGTCAAACTTAACGATATCAACAGGCATGGAAGATAAATAACTGATGGATGAATAACCACTGCCGAAATCATCCAGAGCAATAATAAAGCCCAGTTTTTTCAGGGCATTAATATGTTTGCTGGCCTGGATTATATTGGTTATCAGGGAGGTTTCAGTTATTTCCAGAACAATTTTATACCACTTTAAATAAGGAACAAACAGGGATAGTTGCTCTACTATATTGTCATGAATAATAGAAGGTCCGGATACATTAATGGATACACCCGTCTGTTCTGGTATTTTTTTGTTTTTAAGATCTGCTTCAATGGTTTTAAAGATTGCTAGATCGAATTCGTATTCAAGTTTGCGGGATTCAATCAGTTCAAAAATATTTTGAGGCGAGATGATTTCATTGTCTTTTTGTATTCTCAGCAAGGCTTCATAATAATTCACCTTATGATCAGACAGGGTAATTATAGGCTGGTAAAACATAACAATATCTTTACCTGAGGCTACGGCATCATAAACAATATTGTTGATTTTACTGGAAAAAATACTGTTGGAGCTTTTGTCAATGTCTTTTGAATAAAAAATAATATGATAATTGCCCGGTTTTTTTGCTTCATAGACAGCGACATCCGCCTGCCACAGGAGATCATTGATACTGCCGGACTGCTGTTCAATATTATGTGCAATACCAATACTGGCAACAACGGGTTCTTTAATATTTAAAGTACTGGAGTCCATATTTTTAATGGCATTTTTGCAACGTTCTGCAACTAAAAGGGCATCCTCTGGTTTGACCTCCTAGATAATGGTTGCAAACTCATCTCCGCCGATGCGATAGAGTTTTTCTCCTTTTCTTAATGAACCTTGAATGGTTTCTGCAAAGGACTGAAGAACCTTGTCATCCACCGGATGTCCATAAGTATCATTAATGCTTTTAAAATGGTTTATGTCAAACAGCAGCAGGGCGATTTTCTGACGGCTACCCGAGAAAATGTCCTGAACGTGCTGCCAGTGCTCTTCAAAAGCCCTGCGGTTAAAAACTCCAGTAAGTGCATCACGGTGAGCCATATCCTAGAGTTCTTTATTTTTATTGTCCAGGTTGGTAATCCCCCCATTTATAAAGCAATTCATAAATAGAGGTTTTGCATAAGTCTTATCCACATATCCACATATCCACATATCCACATATCCATAGGTCTGCCTGTTGATAAGACCTTCAGGTTTATCTCACTGACAGGCCTGGCCTGTGGGTATGTGGATAAGACGGTTTAAATTGTTTTCTAACAGACTAAAGCCAATTTTTGCCTGGGTGGTACTCCACCGATAGCCGTATGGGGTCGTTCATTATTATAACTCCATTTCCAGCATGTTGCTGTTTCCTGTGCATGCTCTATAGAATTAAATAAAAACTGATTTAACCATTCATGGCGTACCGTTCGATTAAACCGCTCTACATAAGCATTTTATTGTGGATTACACGGCTGGATATATTGTCGTTTTATATCCTGTGCCTTTGCCCGGTCAACCACTTTCTGGCTTATGTACTCAGGCCCGTTATCGCATCAAATGGTTTTGGGCTTGCCTCGCCATTCAATAATGCGTTCCAGTGTCCGTATCACTCTTAATGCCGGTAATGATAAATCCACTTCAATGCCCGGGCATTCTAGATTATAATCATTAATAACATTAAAGGTACGAAAGCTACGTCCGTCTTTTAACTGGTCATGCATAAAATCCATCGACCAGGTATCATTGATTTGCTCTGGAACCGCCAGGCTATCTGGTTTTTTACGTTTTAATCGTTTTTTAGGCTTTATCCTTAGGTTTAATTCCAGCTCCCGATAAATACGGTATACTCGTTTATGGTTTCAGGGAAAGCCTTTAACATTACGCAAATACAGGAAGCATAATCCAAAGCCCCGGTTTTTATAAGCCTGCGTCAAACGCAGCAGCCAGTCAGCAATTTTGTCATTTTCCTGTGAATTTTTTGCCTGATAACGATAACAGATTTCACTAATATCAAAGATACGACAGGCCAGCCTGATGGATATTTCTCTGTCCCTGACTACTTGTTTAGCCATCTCACTGCGATGGGATGGCTTTACCACTTTTTTGCCATGGCCCCCTGAATAATCTCTGCCTTTAAGTGCTCTTCTGCATACATCTTCTTCAAGCGGCGGTTTTCTTCTTCCAGCTCTTTCATGCGTTTCATCATGGAAACATTCATGCCGCCGTATTTGACCCGCCAGTTATAGAAGGTAGCATCACTCATACCATGGGTGCGGCATAATTCAGTGACCGGCACGCCTGATCCAGCTCATCAATATAATGTGAGATTTCAAGTAAGGGACGTGAAAGAAAAAAACTAATCAGAAAATAAAATAAAATGGCAAAACCAATTAAAATAATGAAATTTCGGGCAATAGCCTGTTTTAGAAACTGAGTAAATATCTGGATGTCACTATTACTTTTAACCTTATAACTTAAATAACCTGAATTCTGGATAAGAACTAAAAAATATTGAACTAAATGCCTGTTTCTCGATCAGATCATTTAATGACCAAATCAAATGAATTTGAACAAGGAACAGGCAAGTGACTACTATAGATGAATTGTATTGTAATATCGATGATTTCAACCAGGTCTTTTATCCTGAATGGGAAAAAACACTGCTGGAATCCGGTGATAAAAAGAGAAGACGACAAGGTGTAATGAGCCCCAGTGAACTGATGACTATCCTGATTAACTTTCATCAGTCACATTACAAAGATTTTAAGAGTTATTATTTATGCCATGTGCATCAACATCTTAGGAAAGAGTTTCCAAATTTATTGAGCTATAGCCGTTTCCTGTGAGTGATGTCATCGGTACTGGTGCCATTATGCGCTTACTTTACTCATTGCAAAGGAAAGCCAACCGGAATTGCCTTTGTTGATGCGAGCAGCATTAAAGTATGCCAAAACATTCGCATACCCAGGCATAAAGTCTTTGATGGTGTTGCTCAGCGAGGCAAATCGACCATGGGGTGGTTCTATGGGTTTAAAGTTCACCTGATCATTAATCATAAAGGTGAAATACTGGGCACTAAATTGACGGCCGGTAATGTAGATGACAGAAAACCGGTTCCTGAAATGGCCAAAGACTTATATGGAAAGCTTTATGGTGACAAAGGCTATGTCTCCAGTCTTTTAAGTGATGAACTATTTGAACAGGATGTCGAGCTTATTACCGTGAGCGCCAATTAATCCCACATTGATCTGCTACCCCACCTACTGTAACGCCTGAATTTTTTCAGCACACAACCAGGGCAGTAAATCATCAAATGCTTCAGGCTCTGCATGGCGGCCCAGCCTGGGTAACTCTGTCAGGATATAACGGATATAAGCAAAGGGCTCCGGTTTATTGGCTTTGGCCGTTTCAATTAAACTGTAAAGCGTCGCACTGGCCATAGCACCATTGGGTGTCTGACTGAACAGCCAGTTTTTTCTGCCAATCACAAACGGTTTGATGCGCCGTTCGGCGGCATTATTATCAATCTCCGGATGACTATCTTCAATGTAGCAGGTTAACTGAGTCCATTGATTTAAAGCATAATGAATGGCCTTGCCCGGAAGTTGTTTGGGCGGTACCTGCTCAGCGGATTTATCCAGCCATTGCTTAAACTGATTTAATATGGGCTGACTTTTCTTTTGACGAACCAGATAACGCTGCTCTGCACTCATGGTTTTGCACTGCTTTTCAATGGCATACAGTTTGGCAATGGTGTTCAGTGCCATATGGGCCTTTCCGGGTTTCACGTTTTTACCCTTAAGGGCTTTAATCACCTCATCAAACTTACGCCGGGCATGAGCCCGGCAACCGACAGAGACAATGCCACTTTGCGGGGTACACACCTGGGCATAACCACTATAGCCATCGGTTTGAAGATATTGACCTTTAAAATCCTGCAGGTGGTTTTTGGCAAACAGCCCACTGCGCCCGGGCTGATAATCATAAATAATAACAGGTGGAGATACACCGCTACTGCCGCTTTGGTACAACCACATACAGGACTGACTTTGTGCCTTTCTTCCCGGTTCATTGAGCACCTGAACCGGAGTTTCATCGGCCTGGATAATGGATTGCTGTAACTGATAATGAATAAGTCGTTGCAACAGAGGTTGACTTAGTTGGGCTGTTTTTATCATCCGGTTAGCCATGCTGGTGCGGTTAATATCAATATTCAGACGTTTAAATATGGCTTCCTGTCGATACAGGGGTAAGGCATCGGTATATCTGGCAACGGCAATATGGGCCAGTAAGCCAGGTGATGCAATACTCTTTTCAATGGGCTGAGCCGGTTCAGGCGCTGTTTTAATGCCATTGTCACACTGACGGCAGGCGTATTTGACCCGAATGTGTTCTATAACTTTAATCTGCGCAGGAATGATATCCGGTTGCTCAGAAGTGTCTTCTCCGATTTCATGCAAAGCATGACCACAGCCGCAAACCTGCTCGCTTTTGGGTAATTCGTAACGAATTTGCTCTCCGGGCAGGTCTTTGGGTAAGGGTTTGCGACCGGGCTTTTTCCGGGTATAGGTAATGGTGATTTGAGCAGAGTCTGCTTCTGTATCATCCTGATGGGCGCGTTCTTCTACTATAATGCTTTCGGCTTCATTAAACAGCTCGGCCTGTGTATCGGGCTTTTCAGAAGAACGACCAAAGCGTTTATGTTGTAACAGGTTAAACTGCTCTTCATAAAACCGGACTTTGGTTTCTAAATCCACTATCCTGGATTGCAGTTGAGCAATGGTTTTGTCGGTTGATGCGGCAGTGGATTTCATGGGCTGCATTGTACTACAGCAAGTATAATGTTTCACCGTTAAATCAATGCATCACCTTGTTTTTGTTTGGTTTTTTCTGCGCTTGTTCAAGACTTCATCCGTAGTTTTGTCAGCCAATATGCGTATAGCTCAGTCGGGGGTGAGCCTGAACTTTTTCAATGTTTAAGCCATCCGGAAGCCAGTTTAATTCCCGCTGAGTTAAACTGACAGAGGTCTGTCCTCTTAACTCAGGCCATTTAAAGCGCCCCTTTTCCAGACGCTTATAATACAGCCAGAAACCATTATTATCCCGGTGCAGAATTTTAAGTTTATCCCGGCTACGATTACAAAAGACAAACAGGCTGGCGCTGAAAACATCCTGCTGCAGAACTTCAGAAACCAGCAGGCTTAATCCGTTTATGCTCTTTCTCATATCGGTGGCACCACAGGCCAGGTAAACCTGAGTGTTTTGATTAACACGCAACATTAAGCTATTTCAGTAAAGACAGTACTTGCATAAAGGTTGGCTGCTCAAAGCCTGGCTGGATTTCCAGACTTAAACCATTGGGCAGGTTTAAAATCAGACCTGAAACGGTCTTATCCTGAACAACCTGCACCGGTATTAAGCTCTCACTATCATCTGACTGCCTCAGAAATTTGGCTTTGTAGTAACTGAACATATGGGTTTTAAGGTTGTGCTGCTGACAGTATTGCTTCTGAGTCAGGCTGCTGGACTGCCAGGCCTGTAGGTGGGTGCGCATTTCTTCATCTCGTTCGTGGGGCATAGGGTTACCTTTTATGATTATGAAATTATAAAAAGTAATAGTTTGAAGGATTTTAAGGGGTGGGGGTAGGTGGGATTATTTGGCGCTTACTTATTACCAATGTCAGACGAAACATGAAACCACGAGCCATTGCATTGTGGGATAAGATTATGCTGAAAAAACGTTTTATAATTGAAACGGTTAATGATCAGCTAAAAAATATTACACAGATTGAACATTCACGTCATAGAAGCGTAAGTGGTTTTATGTTGAACCTTATTGGTTCTCTGATTGCCTATTGTCATAAAAAGACAAGCCGACAATCAGAATAGATGAGAGTGATATGAAAACTCTCTGTATTTAGGTAAATGACTGGGTTCTTATCCAGATCTCAGGTTAAATACTCAATGAATTCATTTACCGGAATATAATCTTTATTACTGACAGTCGTTTTCAGTGAATCTGAATCAATAAAATTGAACTGTTTAGATTTAAATAAGAGTGGATACACAGTTTAATTTACACTATCGATTTATCATATTGGTTACGTCTTATGGGTGATCGGTAAGAACGCTTTCTACGGTATCAAGTAAATCAAACTCATATTTAGCATCAAAAAAATGATTGGCACCCTCAATAATAATAATGGTGGTATTGGTTGATGCCAGGCTCTTATTCCAGTTTTTGTCCACTCGGGTATCTTCACTGCCCAGGATCAGCGTTTTTTTAATGGGCGTCTGTTTAAGGTACTGATACAGATTATCTTTGGAAAGATTGTAATAAGAAATAAAATTATTAGCTGTTGTTACATATTCCTTACAGTATGATAAAGCAAACTTTTTCAGTTCATTTTTATCCGGTATTTTCTGGGCCAGTTCAATATCCTTACGGGTGGCATATGAATTAGGAGTGTCTCCAAAATTGGGCATGGAAAGAAAAATCAGCTGGTTTACGGGGGCTTCAGGGTAATGATGAATATAGGCTATAAGCTGTGAAGAACCCGCACTATGGCCAATAAGCGTGATTTTTTTTCCTGTCTTTGCTGTTAACCAATTTACCCACTGATTAATATCTTTAAGATCACCCAGAAGAGAATGGGTATGAATGGCTTCACAGGATAAACTTGGTGTCAGTACGGTATAGCTGGATTCATGCAGCGATTCTGCCAGTTGTTTAACAGTCTGGAAGTTATGTGTCAGCATAAAACTATGCAGGATCATAACGACCGGTTTATTGCTTTCGCCGGGATAAAATTCACCATAGGCGGCTATTTTATTGGTGAGTTGCAGGGTTACAGGCTGAGGTTCATAGGCATTTTCCTGAGCTAAAACAGGAGGATACAGGAACAGGGCAATTAAACAGATGAAACTATAGACCGTTTTAACGATACTGTTTTTTTTAAACAAAATACTCAACATAGTAAGACGTCCATTACTGTCACAGGAATTGAGTCTGAAATTATAATTATAAATTGAGTATAGTGTATAAATTCAAATAGTGTATTGTTTGAGGGAATTAGTTTTCCGGGGCTGGCAGCTTAAACCTGCATAAACCTGTTACACCAGATCTAGGTATTTTTGAGGATCAACTTTCCACTGCTGGTCAGATTCAGAACTGGTGATTTTATATTTATCCTGTCTGGCTAAATCAATCAGCTTAGGTTCAATGGTTTCACGGGTGCGGGTGTTAAGAAAAATAATAACCTTTGGCGTTAGAAGACTTTTGTCGTTTTCATAAACCACGGCCAGGTATTTTTTATTCAGCATAACCAGGGTTGCTGGTGGGTAGATGCCGACACACTGGATAAATTCGTGTAATAACTGCGGGTTAAAATGTGACTCGGCCTAGGATAACATGCGTTTAAGGACTACGGAAGGATCCTTGCCTTTATGGTAGCAGCGGTCTGCGGTCAGGGCATCATAAACATCAACAATGGCGGACATTTGCTCGATTTCACTAATTTCATCCTCTTTCCAGCCGTTAGGATAGCCGCTGCCATCATACTTTTCATGGTGTAAGGCAGCTACATCCAGGGCATTCTGGTTTATTCCTTTCCAGAATAATGTGGCTGTCAACTACATGGCGACGCATAATGACAAATTCTTTGTCCGTCAGTTTGTCTGGTTTGTTTAAAATTTCATCCGGAGTCAGTGTTTTGCCGATATCATGTAAAAAACCACCCACACCGACATCGTGAATAATAGTTTCTGACATGCCCCTGCTTTGAGCAAAGGACATCATTAAAACACCAATATTGACAGAATGCTCAAAAGTATAGGCATCCCAGTGACGAATACGGGACAGTCCCAGCAGGGCATTATGGTTATTTAGAACTGACTCGGACATATCATTAACAATAGAGGTCACTTCCTTCATTTTAACCTGCTGACCCAGTTTGACATCAGACATGATAGTGCTGATAAGCCCTTCAGCCTGTTTTTTAATATCTTTGGCTTTAGTCCGAATGGTTTTCAGGTTCTGTGGTTTCTTCCTGTTTTGTGGGGCTTTGACTGGAGGGGCTTCACTATCAGCTACAGCATTTTTTCCAGCAGATTGGTTGAGCTGTTCAGGCGCGGCTTCTATATCCAGACCTTTATCAGTATCGATTTTCAGGGTTTTAATACCGGACTTAAGCAGTTTCTTTATATCAGTAGGATCGGTAATTTTAAACTGGTTTCTGACAAAAGGATGGTCTAGCTAGGAGCAGTTTAACTCGTGGATATACATGTCTTTACGAATTTGTTTGACAAAAATGGTTTTTATCATAAATTGTAGGTTTGCATCTGCCAGGAAAGTATAAAAATAACTACAATAGGACTTAAGCCTGACTTTGAGTATAGAAAATATTATTTAAAAAGGAAGAATGGATATAAAAAGAATGGATGTTTTTTATAAAGAAATACAGAAAGATAAAGTAATGAGCAAGCCCGGTTAATTACCAGGTGATTGTGGTTAAATAGATAGGAAGTTGAATAGAAGTGGCGTCCCCTAGGGGACTCGAACCCCTGTTACCGCCGTGAAAGGGCGGTGTCCTAGGCCACTAGACGAAGGGGACAATACCTGATTTGTTCAGATAATCAACAAACTAACTCGGCTAAAACGTCTGCCTGAAGTTGATTATGTATGTCGCTTCGTAGCATTAGCTAGAAAGTGCGCATATTATATGGTCGGTTCTATGAATTAGTCAAATAAAAATTCATTATAAGTGTGCAGAAAACAGGGTACAGAAAAATCCTTGCTGTAGACCATTGCTATAAATCAAAATAGCTTCTGAAATATTAATTGTACATGGATAATCCGGCCTGGCAGGCACTGAAAGAGCATTATGAAGCTATTAAAGATGTTCATATGCGGGATATGTTTGCAGAGGATTCACTAAGGTTTGAAAATTTTTCTACCTCTGTTAATGATATTGTGCTGGATTATTCCAAAAACCGGATTAATGAAGAAAGCATGCGTCTGCTTATGGACCTGGCACATCAGGCTAAGGTAGAGGAATGGCGGGATCTGATGTTTTCCGGAGAGTCGATCAATTCCACTGAACATCGTTCTGTTTTACATACGGCACTGAGAAACCGTTCCAGTAAACCTATTCGTGTCAATGGGCGTAACGTCATGCCCGGAATTAAGGCGGTGCTGGCTCATATGCGGGACTTTTCTGAACAGGTACGCAGCGGGGAATGGTGTGGTTATAATGGTGCCCGAATAAAAAGTATTATCAATATCGGTATCGGCGGTTCCGATCTAGGGCCGCATGTGGTGTGTGAATCTATGAAACCCTATTCACAGCGGGGACTGGATGTTTACTTTGTCTCCAATGCCGATGCCACTCACCTGGTAGAAACTTTAAAATGTGTCGAACCGGAAACCTCCCTGTTTGTTATTGCCTCTAAAACTTTTACCACCCAGGAAACCATGCTCAATGCTTTCAGCGCCCGTAAGTGGTTTATGGATCTGGTGGGTAATGAAAAAGCCATTGAAAAGCACTTTGTGGCGGTGACGACTAATGTTGAACTGGCTACTAGGTTTGGTATTAATGAGGCCAATACCTTTGAATTCTGGGACTGGGTGGGCGGTCGCTATTCACTCTGGTCTGCTATTGGTCTGTCTATTGCCCTGTACCTAGGGATGGACCATTTTGAGTCTTTACTTGATGGTGCCTACGAAATGGATCAGCATTTTCTAAAGACGCCCCTGGAGGAAAATATTCCGGTTATTATGGCCTTACTGGGGATCTGGTATAACAATTTTTTTGATGCCCAGAATCATGCCATTATGCCTTACAGCCAGTACCTTGAACGTCTGCCCGATTACCTGCAGCAGCTGGATATGGAAAGTAATGGTAAAACCATTGGCCGTAACGGCCACCGGGTAAATTATCTGACCGGACCTATTATCTGGGGGCAGTCCGGTACCAACGGCCAGCATGCCTTTTTCCAGTTATTGCACCAGGGCACCAAGCCGGTACCGGCTGACTTTTTAATACCGGCCCTGAGTCAGAATCCTTTAGGTCTGCATCACATGGTGCTGTTTTCCAACTGTTTGGCCCAGACCAAGGCCTTAATGCTGGGTAAAAAATACGCAGAAGCTGTGGAAGAAATGCGCCATCAGGGCTATTCCTAGGATGAGATTGAAGAAGTCATTCAGCATAAGGTATTTGACGGCAATAAACCGACCAATACTATTATCTTTGAACGCCTGACACTTAAAACACTGGGTTCTATACTGGCCATGTATGAACATAAGGTATTTGTCCAGGGAATAATCTGGAACATTAACTCCTTTGACCAGTGGGGTGTGGAATACGGCAAGGTTCTGGCCGGTCAGATACAGAAAGACCTTTCAAC
This sequence comes from Alviniconcha strummeri, assembly GCA_963584105.1. NCBI lineage: Eukaryota > Metazoa > Mollusca > Gastropoda > Provannidae > Alviniconcha > Alviniconcha strummeri. The sequence continues at coordinate 8,127,783 of OY757548.1, read as the reverse complement.
TCCAGGGGATGTTGAAAACCATGATTCCTCCACCAATGGTCTGATCAATTATCGCAAGCGGGTTTACTTCGATGAACTGGATAAAAACAAACTGGACTAAATCTGCGTCCATTCCCAATATTCCCTCTCCCTCTGGGAGAGGGGAAACCTCGATAAATTGAAAACCTTTCTGTAGGTTCTTACTTACTTTGCCAGGTAAAAACCAGTATATTCGCTACATATCTTTGCTATTCTTTTAGAACTTATCTAAACTTTGATCCAGTTCCTTGATTTGTGCAACAGGTTTTCGGGTTTATGCGTTCTGTTATTTTTATATATTTTGCTCTAATATTTCTATTTAGTCCGACCTGAATAAATCATAGCACATTGATTTATAAAGAAATGTTGGCGAATTATGGGTGTTAAATTTGCAGGTTTTTGGTAAAATAAGCCTTATTACCTTGCAAATTTCCAGACCAAAATGAAGCCAAAGAAACAGTCAAAAATACCTCAGGAAGACCTGTTCAGGATGCGCCTTGAAAACATGCTGGACATAAACCATGAGTTGATTAAGTTATCAAAACACATAGATTGGGAAAGTCCTGATAAAGAATGGGGCGCTCTGTTTGTATCCACTAAAGGTGCTCCTGCCATACGCACTCGATTGATTGCAGGATTGCATTACCTGAAACACCTGCATGATTTATCGGATGAACAGGTAGTAAAAGGCTGGACAGAAAATCCGTACTGGCAGTATTTCTGTGGTGAAGAATACTTTCAGCATAAAATGCCTATACACCCTGTGACCATGACCAAATGGCGTAACCGGCTGGGTAAATCAGGCAGTGAAAAATTACTGATTGAAACCATTAAAGCCGGACTAAAGAGTAAAACCATAAAGCCTGGCAGTTTAAAGAAAGTCACGGTAGATACTACCGTACAGGAAAAGAACATCGCTTTTCCAACCGATTCAAAGCTCCTGAACAAAGTCAGAGTAAACTGCGCCAGAACTATAATCGGGTTGGGCCGCAATATGTACTAATGGCCAGTCATTATGCACATGCAAAACAGTTTAAACGCATGAAGAAAATGAACAATAAACTGAAATCCCGTTTAGGTCGTGTTAAACGGGATATTGAACGACAACTGCCCAACTATTCTGTTGATATTCAGTCATTGTTTGAAGTAGCTCTAAAACAGGCTCAGAAACTGATTGAGCAGGAGCAGCACAGTAAGAACAAGCTTTACAGTTTACATGCTCCTGAAGTCGAGTGTATCAGTAAAGGCAAAGCTCATAAGCCTTATGAATTTGGAGTTAAAACCAGTATCGCGGTAACCAACAAGGAAGGCTTTGTTATTGGTGCTCAAAGTTGTCCGGGCAATCCTTATGATGGACACACTCTACTGCCACAACTGGAACAGATAAAACAGTTTACAGCCGTACAGCCGGAACAATGCTTTGTTGACCGGGGTTATCATGGACATGAAGTAAAAGATACGAAAGTTTTTATCTCAGGTCAGAAGCGAGGCGTTACCCGAAGTATTAAAAAGGCATTAAAACGGCGCAGTGCGATTGAGCCTGAAATCGGTCATATGAAAAACGATGGCCGTTTAGACCGCTGCTACCTCAAAGGTGCAGTCGGTGATGCCATTAATGTGGTTATGGTAGCCGCTGGACATAACTTAAGAAAGCTCCTCAATAAGCTCCGGCTTTTGTGGCTCAAAATTATTTCCGGTTTGATGGGATATTTTATCAAACCAGAACAATCAGCCGCTTTAAACCTGGCTTGATGCCAGGCTTAAAACGGTATTATTCAGGTTGAACTATTTAATAATGTCTGTGCTCAAACTATAATTCAGACAGAGGCATCTGCTGATAATCTGTCTACTGATAACGTCAAACCTATCCGGGTTATTTTCAGTTCCTATACTCCTCCTTATGTTTTTGAAAACGGTAACGGTATTGTTATTGATATTGTTACTGAAGCCCTCAAGCCGGCGGGTTATAACGTCGTACCTGTTTTTTTGCCTTTGGGACGGGGATTTAAAATGTTTGCTGATAAAAAAATTGAGGCAACCTCCGTTATTAAAAAGAATTCTGGGTTGAAAAATGCTTATTATTTCGACTATTTTATGCAGTATCACAATTATGCTATTACGCTTAAATCTGGTCCCAGAGTTGATTCTATCAATGACCTGGCTAATCTGGATGTTATCACGTTTCAAAATGCTCACCTTTATCTAGGCAAGGCCTATGCTCAGCTGGTCTCATCAAATCCTAATTACAAAGAACTGCCAAACCAGGAAATACAGGTATTAATGCTTTTAAGCGGCCGTACTGATGTGGCAGTAATGGATAAATCCATATTCCGGTTTTATAAAAATAAGTTGATCAGTGAAGGAAAAGTTTCCGCCAAGGTAGCAGTGGTACTCAATAATCTGTTTGAACCAACCCGATATCGTACGGCTTTTATTGATCATCATATCAGAGATGCTTTTAATCAGGGACTGAAAATACTTCGTGAAAGTGGTCGGTATGATGAGATATATGAAAATTATATTGACAAATATTTTGAAATACCCCGTTAAAAAACATGCATTATAAATTTAATAAAAAGCATTCTATTTCCAGAAAACTGCTTAAAGTTGTCTTTACCATCTACTTTGGCCTGACGATTCTAATCACAGGTATCCATGTTATGGTGGAGTACGAATATACTAAAAATATTATTAATGATGAACTTAAGCGTCTGGAAAAAACATTTAAACCAGCTATTACTACGGCAATGTGGGAGTTAAATTCAGAACAGCTTGAGGCGCTGACTGACGGAATTTATAATCTGGCCATTGTTACTGGCGTTGAAATTACTGATAACGAAGGGTTTATTAAGGAAAAACGAGGTCGTGCTGTTGGTATTGATAAGCTTGTTAATTCTGATCTGTTTTATTATCAAATGAAAATATACAGGGAATTTGATAATAAACTGATTTACCTGGGTAATGTGCGCTTTTTTTCTGACTCATCAGTGGTCATAAACCAGGTTAAAATGGGCTTTATGTTGATTCTGCTTAATGCAGTGATAAAAAGCAGTATTCTGATAATTCTGTTTCTATGGGCCTTCCAGAAATATCTGTTTAATCCCATATCCAGACTGACTCAGCAGATTGAAAAAATCGACCTGCAAAATATTGGAGATATTCGTATTGACCTGAATATTAATGAAGAAAATGAATTGAAACGTCTGGAGAAGAGTTTTAACCAGATGCTGACTCAACTGCAGATTGACAGGGATTATTTTAATGATCTTCAAATGCAGCATCAGGACAGACTGGAGCGTCAGGTTATCAAGCGAACTCGTGAACTGGAAGATGCCATTGAAGAGATCAATAAAATTGCTTTTAAAGATCCATTAACCCATCTAAAAAACTGCCGTAGCTTTTTTGAAGAGAGTAAAAACTATATGTCCATTGCCCGGCGTGTTAAGCAGCCTATGTCTCTTTTAATGGTGGATCTGGATTATTTTAAATCCATTAATGATACCTATGGGCATATCATTGGCGACAAGGTGTTAATAGATTTTGCTGAAAATTTCAGACCTGTTACGCGAAAGTGATTTATTTGCCCGTATCGGCGGTGAAGAATTTACTATTATTTTAAATAGTTCAACCTGAATAATACCGTTTTAAGTCTGACATCAAGCCAGGTTTAAAGCGGCTGATTGTTCTGGTTTGATAAAATATCCCATCAAACCGGAAATAATTTTGAGCCACAAAAGCCGGAGCTTATTGAGGATCTTTCTTAAGTTATGACCAGCGGCCACCATAACCACATTAATGGCATCACCGACTGCACCTTTGAGGTAGCAGCGGTCTAAACGGCCATCGTTTTTCATATGACCGATTTCAGGCTCAATCGCACTGCACCGTTTTAATGCCTTTTTAATATTTCGGGTAACGCCTCGCTTCTGACCTGAGATAAAAACTTTAGTGTCTTTTACTTCATGTCCACGATAACCCCGGTCAACAAAGAACTGTTCCGGTTGTACGGCTGTAAACTGTTTTATCTGTTCCAGTTGTGGCAGTAGAGTGTGTCCATCATAAGGATTGCCCGGACAACTTTGAGCACCAATAACAAAGCCTTCCTTGTTAGTTACCGCGATACTGGCTTTAACTCCAAATTCATAAGGCTTATGAGCTTTGCCTTTACTGATACACTCAACTTCCGGTGCATGTAAACTGTAAAGCTTGTTCTTACTGTGCTGCTCCTGCTCAATTAGTTTCTGAGCCTGTTTTAGAGCTACTTCAAACAGAGACTGAATATCAACGGAATAGTTGGGCAGTTGTCGTTCAATATCCCGTTTAACACGACCTAAACGGGATTTCAGTTTATTGTTCATTTTCTTCATGCGTTTAAACTGTTTTGCATGAGCATAACGACTGGCCATTAGTACATATTGCGGCCCAACCCGATTATAGTTCTGGCGCAGTTTAATACCGTGCTCTTTGGACAGTTTAACCAGGTTTTCTCTGGCTTTGTTCAGGAGCTTTGAATCGGTTGGAAAAGCGATGTTCTTTTCCTGTACGATAGTATCTACCGTGACTTTCTTTAAACTGCCGGGCTTTATGGTTTTACTCTTTAGTCCGGCTTTAATGGTTTCAATCAGTAATTTTTCACTGCCTGATTTACCCAGCCGGTTACGCCATTTGGTCATGGTCGTAGGGTGTATAGGCATTTTATGCTGAAAGTATTCTTCACCACAGAAATACTGCCAGTACGGATTTTCTGTCCAGCCTTTTACTACCTGTTCATCCGATAAATCATGCAGGTGTTTCAGGTAATGCAATCCTGCAATCAATCGAGTGCGTATGGCAGGAGCACCTTTAGTGGATACAAACAGAGCACCCCATTCTTTATCAGGACTTTCCCAGTCTATGTGTTTTGATAACTTAATCAACTCATGGTTTATGTCCAGCATGTTTTCAAGGCGCATCCTGAACAGGTCTTCCTGAGGTATTTTTGGCTGTTTCTCTGGCTTCATTTTGGTCTGGAAATTTGCAAGGTAATAAGGCTTATTTTACCAAAAACCTGCAAATTTAACACCCATAATAAAGAAATATTTCTTTATAAATCAATGTGCTATGATTTATTCAGGTCGAACTAAATAATACCGATTGTCATGGTGCAAAGCAGGGCGGGAGCATACTTTGATCAAAATTTAACCAAATAATAATTTGACCCGCATATCATCATCCCATGCTGCCCGTTTTAGCTTACCTTTCATACTGTCTTTAACAGGAGATTGTTTAGCGATATTAAGCGCAAAACGTCGAAACAATGCCATATTCTCAGGGCTGTCTCCTGTTCGTATTCTTGAATCATCTTCTTTAAAAACAACATCTAACACCCAGTGCTGACTATTTTCTATGTGCCAGTGACGCCTTATCTTCCGGGAGATATTCTCTACATCATCCTTCAATGAACTGATGTAACAGGAATATTCAGTCCGTTCTTTATCCTGGTTCTGTACCTGCCTTTTGACTTCAATAACACTGTGTAAGCCTTGCCATGATTGTGCTGATTCAATCCAGTCGGTGACATCCAGCCGGATATAGCGACGCCGTTCAATACGACCATGTCCTTTATCCACTTCCTCATAAGACTGACTACTAATGGTTTCCGGTTCATCCCGTTTTATCTTATGAAACCAGGCTTTAATTTCCTCATAAAGTGTTTTCTGGTTATTTTTAATCTGGATGACATAGTCAGCCTGCTGTTTTCTTAATGTGGACACCGTCTCTTTCTGGCAGTGCATCTTATCCAGGGTGACACAACTGTCTTTAACATCAAACAGTTCAAGGCTCTCCCCTGTACGCTTTTAATTTCATTCTTTTTACCTGCAGAACAGCTTTGATAAACCACCAGACCACTGTCAACCGCCATTACAGAAAGCAGGTGTAAAGCCGTCATTTTATCACCGTTATGATGGCTTCTCCTTAAGGTTTTACCATCAATAGCCAGATGTTCATGACCTTGTTTTTCCCTTACGCTATTTAGCCAGCTAACAAAACAATCCAACCGGTTATCCGGCGATAGACTTCCTATAATTCGTGCTATTGTATGACGCCAGGGTATGCCTTGTTTGAATGCACGGTATTTTCTTAACCACTCCAGCTTTGATTCACCAAAGCATTGAATGTCTTTCCAGCCTTCTGCTCTACATAAAATAGCCACCAGGGTTAAAAATACTATATCCAGTAATTCGTACCGGATGTTTATATCTGTTCGGCCGTCTTGTAGTGATTTAAAATGAGGGTCAAAGTTCATCAGAGTCTCCAAATGCTTACTTTAAAGATCTGAGCCTCATCTTTCAAATTAGTTCAATTTAATTTCTGGTTGCTTTTTGAGCAAAGTATGATCCGGCCCTGTGGTGCAAAGGTGGTTGCAGAAAAAATATACCGCCTGATTGAAAACTCAGTCTTTAAAGAAGAAGGTGTTGAGTTTTCTTATAATATCAGTATCGGCGTTACTGATCTGGATGAGGATGATAAGCAGATAAATGATCTGATCCGCCGTGCGGATATTGCACTTTATCGAGCCAAGGAAGCAGGCAGGAACCAAGTTCAGCTTTATTGTGACTGAGTGTTCTTTCCTCCCCGTTAATGCACTGCTTCCTTATATCCTGTTAATAATTTGATTAAATGCATCAGCGGGTCGCATGGCCTGTTCAACTTTGTGCATATCCGGATGATAATAGCCATCCAGTTCAACCTTATTATCCTGAACAGAATTTAACGCCTCAATAATAACCTGTTCCTGTTCAGCCTGTTGCTGATAAACCGCTTTAAACTGCTCAGCCAGTTCATGATCTTCTGTCTGATTAGCCAGAGCTTCGGCCCAGTATAATGCCAGGTAAAAATGGCTGCCGCGATTGTCCAGTTCACCCACTTTACGGGAAGGCGATTTATTATTTTCAAGGAATTTTGCCGTGGCCTGATCCAGAGTAGTGGCTAAAATCTGAGCTTTGGTATTATCAAACTGGTCAGCCAGGTGTTCCAGAGAGACGGCCAGTGCTAGAAATTCGCCCAGCGAATCCCAGCGTAAATGATTTTCCTGCAAAAACTGCTGTACATGTTTGGGTGCAGAACCGCCGGCACCGGTTTCAAACAGGCCACCACCGTTCATTAAGGGAACAATAGACAGCATTTTGGCGCTGGTGCCCAGTTCCAGAATAGGGAATAAATCGGTCAGATAATCACGCAGCACATTACCGGTAACAGAAATAGTATCCTTGCCTTCCTTAATACAGCTCAGGGAAAAATGTGTGGCTTCCCTGGGTGACATAATACGAATTTCTAGGCCACTGGTATCATGCTCCGGCAGATATTGTTCAACTTTTTTAATTAGCTCACGATCATGGGCACGTTGATTGTCCAGCCAGAAAATAGTCAGTAAACTAGTAGCCCGGGCACGGTTAACGGCCAACTTCACCCAGTCCTGTACCGGTGCGTCTTTAGTCTGACACATGCGCCATAGATTGCCGGCATCCACCAGATGTTCCAGCAGGGTATTGCCGTCTTTATCCTTAACCCGTACCACCCCATTTTCAGGGATCACAAAGGTCTTGTCGTGAGAGCCGTATTCTTCAGCCTTCTGAGCCATTAGCCCGACATTCTGTACACTACCCATGGTGCGTGGATCAAAGGCGCCGTGTTCCTTGCAAAATTCAATGGTTTCCTGATAAATACCAGCATAGGAGCGATCTGGAATTAGGGCTTTGGTATCATGCAGCTGGCCGTTCACGCCCCACATTTTACCGGATGAGCGTATAGCGGCAGGCATGGAAGCATCAATAATTACATCACTGGGTACATGCAGATTGGTTATACCTTTATCACTATCCACCATGGCCAGCTCAGGGCGACTGTTATAGCAAGCTTTTATATCGGCTTTAATTTCATCCTGCTGCTGTTCAGGTAGAGACTGGATCTTGGTATATAAGTCGCCCAGACCATTATTAGGGTCAATACCCAGTTGTACAAAAAGATCCTGGTATTTATCAAATACCTCAGCAAAATAAACTGAAACGGCATGTCCGAAAATAACCGGATCAGAGACTTTCATCATGGTGGCTTTTAAATGCAGTGACAGCAAAACACCTTGGTTTCTGGCATCTTCTATTTCCCGGACATAATAATTACGCAGGGCATTTTTGCTCATAACAGAAGCATCAATAATTTCCCCGGCTAATAAGGGCGCACTGTCCTTAAGAACAATATGTTTACCGCTTTGAGTATCCAGTTCAATAGTATATTCAGTGTCTTTATCCAAGGTAACCGACTGTTCGCTGCCGTAAAAATCTCCATCAGACATACTGGCAACATGGGTTTTTGAGTCTTTTGGCCATTCACCCATAGAATGGGGATTATTACGGGCATATTGTTTAACAGAAGGTGGTGCACGGCGGTCGGAATTACCTTCGCGCAGCACCGGGTTGACGGCACTGCCTTTTACCCGGTCGTAGCGGAATTTAATTGCTTTTTGTTCATCATTTTCCGGCGTTTCAGGATAATTCGGCAGGGCAAAACCCTGTGCCTGCAGTTCGGCAATGGCCGCTTTTAGCTGTGGAATAGAAGCACTGATATTAGGCAGTTTAATAATATTGGCCTGGGGTGTTTTGGCCAGTTCTCCCAGTTCCGCCAGAGCATCCGGTGTTTTTTGAGACTCAGTGAGCACATCGGGAAAAACCGCCAGTATGCGATGAGCCAGAGAAATATTTTTGGTTTCGATGTTAATACCTGCGCTTTGAGTAAATGCCTTAATTATCGGCAGCAGGGACTGGGTAGCCAGTGCAGGGGCTTCATCGGTTAAGGTATAAACAATCGTTGGTTTGTTTGACATTAAAATCTCCGGCTTTTCTTTTCAGGGCGCAATATTACAGGAATATAGCAAAAATTTCATGTGGCAGTACTGATAAAATATCGTTTTTTCAATATTTAGTCAGATAGTGGATATCAGTGTGCATACATTTAATAGCCAGCAATTGAGGTATAATATACCCCAGAGCAATAATGTGTACCCATCGATGTAACACCTTCCGGGTTTTCTGCCAGGTCTGTTTCATGCCCCGGGCATTTTTTAACTGATTGAACAAGGGCTCAATCGACCAGCGCTTTTCATAAGCGACAATAATATCCAGACCACTTAACTGCATATCTGTTGACAGTAATAGACGTGGTCTTTTTTTCCCTTTAGAGTCCTCAAACTCACACCAGACAAAGCATACCGACTGGCCATTCAGAAAGCGGGCTTTAGCCTCCGCTGTTCGGTAATTAACCTGAATTCTGGATAAGAACTAAAAAATATTGAACTAAATGCCTGTTTCTCGATCAGATCATTTAATGACCAAATCAAATGAATTTGAACAAGGAACAGGCAAGTGACTACTATAGATGAATTGTATTGTAATATTGATGATTTCAACCAGTTCTTTTATCCTGAATGGGAAAAAACACTGCTGGAATCCGGTGATAAAAAGAGAAGACGACAAGGTGTAATGAGCCCCGGTGAACTGATGACTATCCTGATTAACTTTCATCAGTCACATTACAAAGATTTTAAGAGTTATTATTTATGCCATGTGCATCAACATCTTAGGAAAGAGTTTCCAAATTTATTGAGCTATAGCCGTTTCCTGTGAGTGATGTCATCGGTACTGGTGCCATTATGCGCTTACTTTACTCATTGCAAAGGAAAGCCCACCGGAATTGCCTTTGTTGATGCGAGCAGCATTAAAGTATGCCAAAACATTCGCATACCCAGGCATAAAGTCTTTGATGGTGTTGCTCAGCGAGGCAAATCGACCATGGGGTGGTTCTATGGGTTTAAACTTCACCTGATCATTAATCATAAAGGTGAAATACTGGCCACTAAATTGACGGCCGGTAATGTAGATGACAGAAAACCGGTTCCTGAAATGGCCAAAGACTTATATGGAAAGCTTTATGGTGACAAAGGCTATGTCTCCAGTCTTTTAAGTGATGAACTGTTTGAACAGGATGTCGGGCTTATTACCAATGTCAGACGAAACATGAAACCACGAGCCATTGCATTGTGGGATAAGATTATGCTGAAAAAACGTTTTATAATTGAAACGGTTAATGATCAGCTAAAAAATATTACACAGATTGAACATTCACGTCATAGAAGCGTAAGTGGTTTTATGTTGAACCTTATTGGTTCTCTGATTGCCTATTGTCATAAAAAAGACAAGCCGACAATCAGAATAGATGAGAGTGATATGAAAACTCTCTGTATTTAGGTAAATGACTGGGTTCTTATCCAGATCTCAGGTTAATTAGTTCAACCTGAATAATACCGTTTTAAGTCTGACATCAAGCCAGGTTTAAAGCGGCTGATTGTTCTGGTTTGATAAAATATCCCATCAAACCGGAAATAATTTTGAGCCACAAAAGCCGGAGCTTATTGAGGAGCTTTCTTAAGTTGTAGTAGTTCAGACCTGATCTGACAGTCGGCTTGACTTAGTGAGAGTTTCCCGTTTTGATTAAAGGTGTCGAATCTTTATGACAAAACAAAAGGAGACTCTCATGTTTCATACTAACAATCCTATCATCAAACATAAAGCCGGTTTATTAAATTTAGCCGAAGAATTAGGAAATGTGTCCAAAGCCTGCCAGGTTATGGGCGTATCAAGAGATACTTTTTACCGATATCAGGAACTGGTGGATGAAGGCGGCCTGGAAGCACTGATCTCAAAAAGCCGAAGAACACCTAATTTGAAAAATCGTGTTGATCTGGATACTGAAAAGAAGGTCTGCGAATATGCCATTGAATTTCCCGCACATGGCCAGGCCAGAACCAGTAATGAATTGAGAAAAAGAGGCATTTTTGTATCCGGAAGTGGTGTACGCTCTATCTGGCTACGCAATAACCTGGAAAACTTTAAAAAGCGCCTTAAGGCTCTGGAAGATAAGGTAGCCCAGGAAGGCATTATACTCAGTGATGAGCAGGTGGCCGCCCTGGAGAAGAAAAAACAGGATGATGAAGCTTGTGGTGAAATTGAAACGGCTCACCCCGGTTATCTGGGTTCTCAGGACACCTTTTATGTCGGTACATTAAAAGGCGTGGGTCGTATCTATCAGCAAACCTTTGTGGATACCTATAGTAAAGTCGCTTTTGCCAAGCTTTACACAACAAAAACGCCTATTACAGCAGCCGATATGCTCAATGATAAAGTCCTGCCATTCTTTGCAGAGCAGGAGCTCCCTTTATTAAGAATTTTAACTGACCGGGGAACAGAATACTGTGGCCGTGTGGAGCACCATGATTATCAGCTTTATCTGGCCATTAATGATATTGACCATACAAAGACCAAAGCGCGTTCACCTCAGACCAATGGAATATGTGAGCGATTTCATAAAACCATATTACAGGAATTTTATCAGGTCACATTCAGAAAAAAACTGTATTCTTCCATGGAAGAATTACAAAAAGATCTGGACGAATGGATCAGATATTATAATAATGAACGTACCCATCAGGGAAAAATGTGTTGTGGAAGAACACCCATGGATACATTAACTGATGGGAAATCAGTCTGGGCTGAAAAAAATTTAGCTCAGGTTTAATCTGACAGACACCTTCAAAACGGGAGGACTGTCAGATCAGGTCTGAACTACTACACTTAAGTTATGACCAGCGGCCACCATAACCACATTAATGGCATCACCGACTGCACCTTTGAGGTAGCAGCGGTCTAAACGGCCATCATTTTTCATATGACCAATTTCAGGCTCAATCGCACTGCGCCGTTTTAATGCCTTTTTAATACTTCGGGTAACGCCTCGCTTCTGACCTGAGATAAAAACTTTAGTGTCTTTTACTTCATGTCCATGATAACCCCGGTCAACAAAGCACTGTTCCGGTTGTACGGCTGTAAACTGTTTTATCTGTTCCAGTTGTGGCAGTAGAGTGTGTCCATCATAAGGATTGCCCGGACAACTTTGAGCACCAATAACAAAGCCTTCCTTGTTAGTTACCGCGATACTGGTTTTAACTCCAAATTCATAAGGCTTATGAGCTTTGCCTTTACTGATACACTCGACTTCAGGAGCATGTAAACTGTAAAGCTTGTTCTTACTGTGCTGCTCCTGCTCAATTAGTTTCTGAGCCTGTTTTAGAGCTACTTCAAACAGAGACTGAATATCAACGGAATAGTTGGGCAGTTGTCGTTCAATATCCCGTTTAACACGACCTAAACGGGATTTCAGTTTATTGTTCATTTTCTTCATGCGTTTAAACTGTTTTGCATGAGCATAACGACTGGCCATTAGTACATATTGCGGTCCAACCCGATTATAGTTCTGGCGCAGTTTAATACTGTGCTCTTTGGACAGTTTAACCAGGTTTTCTCTGGCTTTGTTCAGGAGCTTTGAATCGGTTGGAAAAGCGATGTTCTTTTCCTGTACGGTAGTATCTACCGTGACTTTCTTTAAACTGCCAGGCTTTATGGTTTTACTCTTTAGTCCGGCTTTAATGGTTTCAATCAGTAATTTTTCACTGCCTGACTTACCCGGCCGGTTACGCCATTTGGTCATGGTCACAGGGTGTATAGGCATCTTATGCTGAAAGTATTCTTCTCCACAAAAATATTGCCAGTACGGATTTTCTGTCCAGCCTTTTACTACCTGTTCATCTGATAAATCATGAAGGTGTTTCAGGTAATGCAATCCTGCAATCAAACGAGTGCGTATGGCAGGAGCACCTTTAGTGGATACAAACAGAGCACCCCATTCTTTATCAGGACTTTCCCAGTCTATGTGTTTTGATAACTTAATCAACTCATGGTTTATGTCCAGCATGTTTTCAGAGCGCATCCTGAACAGGTCTTCCTGAGGTATTTTTGGCTATTTCTTTGGCTTCATTTGGGTCTGGAAATTTGCAAGGTAATAAGGCTTATTTTACCAAAAACCTGCAAATTTAACACCCATAATCAAGCAATATTTCTTTATAAATCAATGTGCTATGATTTATTCAGGTCGAACTAATTAACCTGCTGTTCACGTCCATACAGGTGTACGGTTTCCTTATTTAAAGGCAGCCGTTTAATTTCTTCTTTTGTATAACGAGTCCTATATTTTCCGGGTTGTCCCCGGCCTTTACGTTGCTAGGGTCGTTTATATAATACGGTATCGATTCGTACCTGACCTATAACCGTCATATTATAAGCCTGTACCGGTTCAATAAAAGAACGGCGCATATACCAACTGTCCACCAATACCAAGGCCGGATCATACTTTGCTCAAAAAGCAACCAGAAATTAAATTGAACTAATTTGAAAGATGAGGCTCAGATCTTTAAAGTAAGCATTTGGAGACTCTGATGAACTTTGACCCTCATTTTAAATCACTACAAGACGGCCGAACAGATATAAACATCCAGTACGAATTACTGGATGATGGTAAAACCTTAAGGAGAAGCCATCATAACGGTGATAAAATGACGGCTTTACACCTGCTTTCTGTAATGGCGGTTGACAGTGGTCTGGTGGTTTATCAAAGCCATTCTGCAGATAAAAAGAATGAAATTAAAAGCATATAGGAGAGCCTTGAACTGTTTGATGTTAAAGACAGTTGTGTCACCCTGGATGCGATGCAATGCCAGAAAGAGACGGTGCCCACATTAAGAAAACAGCAGGCTGACTATGTCATCCAGATTAAAAATAACCAGAAAACACTTTATGAGGAAATTAAAGCCTGATTTCATAAGATAAAACGGGATGAACCGGAAACTATTAGTATAGTAGTTAGTAGTCAGTCTTATGAGGAAGTGGATAAAGGACATGGTCGTATTGAACGGCGTCGCTATATCCGTCTGGATGTCACCGACTGGATTGAATCAGCACAATCATGGCAAGGCTTACACAGTGTTATTGAAGTCAAAAGGCAGGTACAGAGCCAGGATAAAGAACGGACTGAATATTCCTGTTACATCAGTTCATTGAAGGATGATGTAGAGAATATCGCCCGGAAGATAAGGCGTCACTGGCACATAGAAAATAGTCAGCACTGGGTGTTAGATGTTGTTTTTAAAGAAGATGATTCAAGAATACGAACAGGAGACAGCCCTGAGGATATGGCATTGTTTCGACGTTTTGCGCTTAATATCGCTAAACTGTCTCCTGTTAAAGACAGTATGAAAGGTAAGCTAAAACGGGCAGCATGGGATGATGATATGCGGGCCAAATTATGCTCCCGCCCTGAGTAACCTGAGTAAATAGTTACAAAACAATAAATTATCTTAAAATATATTGATTAAACCCCTTAAAGATAATATAATACCGCACCCTTGATAGTCATGTGACTGTCATTCCTTGCTTTGTACCCTTTGATTTAGAAATAATTATAGAGAAAGTATAAAGCTGATTCAGTCCAGTTGTGGACTAATTAACCGTAAGGATCTGTCTAAATATGAGACATTATGAAATTGTATTTCTTGTTCACCCGGATCAGAGTGAACAGGTACCTGCCATGATAGAGCGTTATCGCGGCATTATTGAGTCAAATAGTGGAACTATCCACCGCCTGGAAGATTGGGGCCGTCGTCAACTGGCTTACCCAATCAATAAAATCCATAAGGCGCATTATGTATTAATGAACGTTGAGTGTGAGCCGGCCAATATTGATGAGTTGACCCATGCTTTCCGTTTTAATGACGCCGTTCTTCGTAACCTGATCATCTCTATGAAAGGCCCTGTTACTGACGCTTCTCCTTTAGCAAAAGAGAAAGACGACAGCGTGTCTGAAAGACCATCAGCAAGCGATGCTCCTCAGGAAACTGCAGCAGCCAGCGCTGAATAAGTTTTAAATTTTTAGAGATTAATAAAGAGAAGGTAAAGAAAATGTCACGTTATTTCCGTCGTAGAAAATACTGCCGTTTTACCGCTGAAGGTATTACGGAGATCGATTACAAAGATCTGGCCACTTTGAAGAATTATGTCATGGAAAACGGTAAAATTGTACCTAGCCGTATTACCGGCACCAGTGCAAAATATCAGCGCCAGCTGTCTACAGCCATTAAACGTGCTCGTTTCCTGGCACTGCTTCCATACACAGATAGTCACGCTTAATTCGGGGAATTCACATGAACGTTATTTTATTAGAAAAAATTAACAAGCTGGGTGAATTAGGTGATCAGGTTTCTGTGAAAGCAGGTTTTGGTCGTAACTATTTAATCCCTCAAGGTAAAGCTCTGCCCGCTACAGAAGCCAACGTTAAAATGTTTGAAGCACGTCGTGCAGAACTTGAAGCGTCTGCTACAGAAGCTGTAAGTGCTGCTAATAGCCGTGCTGAAACACTGGCAGGCAAGGAAGTGGTTATTGTTCGTAAAGCGGGTGATGAAGGCCGTATGTTCGGCTCTGTTTCCAATGCTGATGTTGCAGAAGCATTAACAGCTGCTGGTACCGGTGTTGAAAAACGCGAAGTTCGTATGCCTGAAGGTGCGATTCGTGAGCTGGGTGAATATGATATTGAAATTCATCTGCACACTGATGTTAATACCACTGTTAAGGTAATTGTTGAAGCAGAATAAAAGTTTGTTTCATCCATAAAAAAGGCCGCAATTGCGGCCTTTTTTATGTCCTGAATTGTAGTAGTTCAGTTTCTAACAATAGCTTTAAAAAAGTTAGACCAAAGTCTGGTTAGGGCAAAAACAGTAAAAAACGACCACCTCCCAGGCTGGACTGATTATCAATTTTTGTCAGACCCTGTTTTTCTCTGTTTTTATGTAAAGAGGTTATTTTTCGGGCAAAATAAAGGCCCAGACCAGTGTTGCCGGTATTGGAATTAATAATGCTTTCTAGATCTTCTTCCTAGGTAAACATTTTTTTCGGAAAATCCTCACCATCATCTTCAATAGTAATTTCCAGCTGATTGTTATTAATTTGAGCACTGAGAAGAATTTTGTTTTGAGCATAACGAATGGCATTATTAACAGAGCTGTTAATCAGTGTGGCAATTAAATCCCGGTCAAAAAACCAGTCAAGCTCTTCATCACATTGTAAATTAATCTGAATACCATTCTGGCTGTTAAGAGGTTGGTTATTAATAATGAGTTCATCCAGAAAGTCATAGACATTGTATTGATCAATGTGTACTGAAAACAGACTGGTCTGTATTTTGTATAAAGATAATAGCTGAATCAGGGTGTTATTAATACGCCTGAGTTCATACTGAATGGTCGTTAAGGACTGTTTTTGCTGGTCAGATAGTTGATCCAGTTTATAATAAAGCTTTTCCAAGCTAGAGAGTGACATCAATAAAGAATTTTTAATATCGTGAATAAAGAACATTAACACAGCGTTAAACTGTTCTGTCCTGTTTTGTAGAGTCTGTAATTTTTTTATGTCCGATACATCTTTTGTTTGTTTAGGGGGAATAAGTTCAGACACTTATGTGTAGTAGTTCAGACCTGATCTGACAGTCGGCTTGACTTAGTGAGAGTTTCCCGTTTTGATTAAAGGTGTCGAATCTTTATGACAAAACAAAAGGAGACTCTCATGTTTCATACTAACAATCCTATCATCAAACATAAAGCCGGTTTATTAAATTTAGCCGAAGAATTAGGAAATGTGTCCAAAGCCTGCCAGGTTATGGGCGTATCAAGAGATACTTTTTACCGATATCAGGAACTGGTGGATGAAGGCGGCCTGGAAGCACTGATCTCAAAAAGCCGAAGAACACCTAATTTGAAAAATCGTGTTGATCTGGATACTGAAAAGAAGGTCTGCGAATATGCCATTGAATTTCCCGCACATGGCCAGGCCAGAACCAGTAATGAATTGAGAAAAAGAGGCATTTTTGTATCCGGAAGTGGTGTACGCTCTATCTGGCTACGCAATAACCTGGAAAACTTTAAAAAGCGCCTTAAGGCTCTGGAAGATAAGGTAGCCCAGGAAGGCATTATACTCAGTGATGAGCAGGTGGCCGCCCTGGAGAAGAAAAAACAGGATGATGAAGCTTGTGGTGAAATTGAAACGGCTCACCCCGGTTATCTGGGTTCTCAGGACACCTTTTATGTCGGTACATTAAAAGGCGTGGGTCGTATCTATCAGCAAACCTTTGTGGATACCTATAGTAAAGTCGCTTTTGCCAAGCTTTACACAACAAAAACGCCTATTACAGCAGCCGATATGCTCAATGATAAAGTCCTGCCATTCTTTGCAGAGCAGGAGCTCCCTTTATTAAGAATTTTAACTGACCGGGGAACAGAATACTGTGGCCGTGTGGAGCACCATGATTATCAGCTTTATCTGGCCATTAATGATATTGACCATACAAAGACCAAAGCGCGTTCACCTCAGACCAATGGAATATGTGAGCGATTTCATAAAACCATATTACAGGAATTTTATCAGGTCACATTCAGAAAAAAACTGTATTCTTCCATGGAAGAATTACAAAAAGATCTGGACGAATGGATCAGATATTATAATAATGAACGTACCCATCAGGGAAAAATGTGTTGTGGAAGAACACCCATGGATACATTAACTGATGGGAAATCAGTCTGGGCTGAAAAAAATTTAGCTCAGGTTTAATCTGACAGACACCTTCAAAACGGGAGGACTGTCAGATCAGGTCTGAACTACTACAGATTAGGGTCATAATGAATAAAATAATGACCATCTTTTGAAATATGGCAAGTTACTGTAGTTCCCTGTGAGTCAGCCTGTTGTACACGAAAACGATCAGCAAACTTTCCAGAGTTAAAGTTCTTGTGATTAGGCCATAAAGCTTTAGGCAGATTAGTGGACTTCGGAGATGTTCCTGTAACTTGTGCAAAAGTACTGTAATACAAGTATCGGTGTAGATCACCTTTAATATGGCCGCGAGCTTCATGATTAATAACATGATTCCCTAATCTTTTATCAATATACCAGAGGGTGTAAAAATAACTGTGTAAACGCTCATTGCGGTGGTTTAAGTCAGCAGTGGTAAAATGAATAAACCTGAAATACCACCTCCATAGTGAACAGCCTACCTTCCAAAGTCAGGCTATCAAGGAGCTTCCTTTCAGGACTCCTCCTTGACACCCTGCCTTTTCCAGGTATTTGCTCACCATGGGGGCGGAATTTCTCTTCGACTGAAGTCGACATTATTAACCCCCTGCCGGTCTGAACCATCTTTTGTTACCCTATAACAAGGAATACAGCGATGAGTAAGACAATGAACAAAGACAAGTTACAGGCCCTGGCCAACGAACTGGCTAAAGATTTAAAAACCCCTCAGGATTTAAGCGACCTCAGTGCTCAACTGACTAAAATGACCGTTGAAGCCGCTCTGAATGCCGAAATGGATTATTTTCTGGATAAGGAAGAGGGCAATAGCCGCAATGGCTACAACCGAAAACAGTTAAAAGGTGAGCACGGTCAGTTTGAACTGAATACCCCCAGAGACAGACAGTCCAAATTTGAACCTCAGCTGGTCAAAAAGCGCCAGACCCGTATCACCGGCATGGATGACCAGATTATGGCGCTGTATGCCAAAGGCATGAGCACTCGTGATATTGTGGATACCTTTGAGGAAATGTATGGGGTGGATATATCACCCGCCCTGGTCTCTCAGGTGACCAATAGCATCATGGAACGGGTAGTGGAATGGCAGTCACGTCCACTGGAGCCAGTTTACCCCATTGTCTATCTGGACTGCATTGTGGTTAAAATCCGCCAGGATAAGCGGGTTATCAATAAAGCTGTTTATCTGGCTCTGGGAATTAACCTGGAGGGTAAAAAAGAACTGCTGGGTATGTGGCTCTCAGAAAATGAAGGGGCTAAGTTCTGGCTCTCTGTATTGACTGAATTACAGAACAGAGGCTTACAGCATATCTTAATCGCCTGTGTGGATGGCTTAAGCGGTTTTCCTGAAGCTATTAATACGGCCTACCCTCAGGCCAGAGTTCAGTTGTGTATTGTGCATATGGTCAGAAATTCACTGAAGTTTGTGCCCTGGAAGGACTATAAAGCAGTTACAGCGGATTTAAAGCAAATCTACCAGTCTGCAACTGAGCAGGAAGCAGCACTGGAATTAGAGCGGTTTGCTCAAAAGTGGGATGATAAATACCCGCAAATCAGCCGGTCATGGAAGGCGCACTGGCCCAACCTTATCACGCTGTTTGATTATCCTGAGGATATCCGGCGGGTTATTTATACCACCAATGCCATTGAGTCAGTGAACAGTGTTATTCGCAAGGCTATTAAGAACCGGCGACTGTTTCCTAACGATGATTCTGCTATGAAGGTGATTTATCTGGCTATCCAGTCGGCTTCCAAAAAATGGACAATGCCCATCAGAAATTGGAAAGCAGCTATGAATCGATTTATAATCGAGTTTGAGGAGCAGTTGGCTCCTTATATTTAAATAAGAGCGGATACACAGTTTAATTTACACTGTCATAATATGTAGTAGTTCAGACCTGATCTGACAGTCCTCCCGTTTTGAAGGTGTCTGTCAGATTAAACCTGAGCTAAATTTTTTTCAGCCCAGACTGATTTCCCATCAGTTAATGTATCCATGGGTGTTCTTCCACAACACATTTTTCCCTGATGGGTACGTTCATTATTATAATATCTGATCCATTCGTCCAGATCTTTTTGTAATTCTTCCATGGAAGAATACAGTTTTTTTCTGAATGTGACCTGATAAAATTCCTGTAATATGGTTTTATGAAATCGCTCACATATTCCATTGGTCTGAGGTGAACGCGCTTTGGTCTTTGTATGGTCAATATCATTAATGGCCAGATAAAGCTGATAATCATGGTGCTCCACACGGCCACAGTATTCTGTTCCCCGGTCAGTTAAAATTCTTAATAAAGGGAGCTCCTGCTCTGCAAAGAATGGCAGGACTTTATCATTGAGCATATCGGCTGCTGTAATAGGCGTTTTTGTTGTGTAAAGCTTGGCAAAAGCGACTTTACTATAGGTATCCACAAAGGTTTGCTGATAGATACGACCCACGCCTTTTAATGTACCGACATAAAAGGTGTCCTGAGAACCCAGATAACCGGGGTGAGCCGTTTCAATTTCACCACAAGCTTCATCATCCTGTTTTTTCTTCTCCAGGGCGGCCACCTGCTCATCACTGAGTATAATGCCTTCCTGGGCTACCTTATCTTCCAGAGCCTTAAGGCGCTTTTTAAAGTTTTCCAGGTTATTGCGTAGCCAGATAGAGCGTACACCACTTCCGGATACAAAAATGCCTCTTTTTCTCAATTCATTACTGGTTCTGGCCTGGCCATGTGCGGGAAATTCAATGGCATATTCGCAGACCTTCTTTTCAGTATCCAGATCAACACGATTTTTCAAATTAGGTGTTCTTCGGCTTTTTGAGATCAGTGCTTCCAGGCCGCCTTCATCCACCAGTTCCTGATATCGGTAAAAAGTATCTCTTGATACGCCCATAACCTGGCAGGCTTTGGACACATTTCCTAATTCTTCGGCTAAATTTAATAAACCGGCTTTATGTTTGATGATAGGATTGTTAGTATGAAACATGAGAGTCTCCTTTTGTTTTGTCATAAAGATTCGACACCTTTAATCAAAACGGGAAACTCTCACTAAGTCAAGCCGACTGTCAGATCAGGTCTGAACTACTACACATCAAACCGGAAATAATTTTAAGCCACAAAAGCCGGAGCTTATTGAGGATCTTTCTTAAGTTATGTCCAGCGACTACCATAACCACATTAATGGCATCACCGACTGCACCTTTGAGGTAGCAGCGGTCTAAACGGCCATCATTTTTCATATGACCAATTTCAGGCTCAATCGCACTGCGCTGTTTTAATGCCTTTTTAATACTTCGGGTAACGCCTCGCTTCTGACCTGAGATAAAAACTTTAGTGTCTTTTACTTCATGTCCATGATAACCCCGGTCAACAAAGCACTGTTCCGGTTGTACGGCTGTAAACTGTTTTATCTGTTCCAGTTGTGGCAGCAAGGTATGTCCATCATAAGGATTGCCCGGACAACTTTGAGCACCAATAACAAAGCCTTCCTTGTTAGTTACCGCGATACTGGCTTTAACACCAAATTCATAAGGCTTATGAGCTTTGCCTTTACTGATACACTCAACTTCAGGAGCATGTAAACTGTAAAGCTTGTTCTTACTGTGCTGCTCCTGCTCAATCAGTTTCTGAGCCTGTTTTAGAGCTACTTCAAACAGAGACTGAATATCAACAGAATAGTTGGGCAGTTGTCGTTCAATATCCCGTTTAACACGACCTAAACGGGATTTCAGTTTATTGTTCATTTTCTTCATGCGTTTAAATTGTTTTGCATGTGCATAACGACTGGCTATTAGTACATATTGCGGCCCAACCCGATTATAGTTCTGGCGCAGTTTAATACCGTGCTCTTTGGACAGTTTAACCAGGTTTTCTCTGGCTTTGTTCAGGAGCTTTGAATCGGTTGGAAAAGCGATGTTCTTTTCCTGTACGGTAGTATCTACCGTGACTTTCTTTAAACTGCCGGGCTTTATGGTTTTACTCTTTAGTCCGGCTTTAATGGTTTCAATCAGTAATTTTTCACTGCCTGATTTACCCGGCCGGTTACGCCATTTGGTCATGGTCGTAGGGTGTATGGGCATCTTATGCTGAAAGTATTCTTCTCCACAAAAATATTGCCAGTACGGATTTTCTGTCCAGCCTTTTACTACCTGTTCATCTGATAAATCATGCAGGTGTTTCAGGTAATGCAATCCTGCAATCAAACGAGTGCGTATGGCAGGAGCACCTTTAGTGGATACAAACAGAGCACCCCATTCTTTATCAAGACTTTCCCGGTCTATGTGTTTTGATAACTTAATCAACTCATGGTTTATGTCCAGCATGTTTTCAAGGCGCATCCTGAACAGGTCTTCCTGAGGTATTTTTGGCTGTTTCTCTGGCTTCATTTTGGTCTGGAAATTTGCAAGGTAATAAGGCTTATTTTACCAAAAACCTGCAAATTTAATACCCACAATCAAGCAATATTTCTTTATAAATCAATGCTATATGTTTTATTCAGGGTGGACTAAATAGCGGTAAATTTAGCTATAGAGTGCCCCTGACTGAATAACTCAAGGCTTTCATCTTTAACTTTATACTGCTCTGCCTTGCCGATAATATCCATAAAGCTTTGTTCAATTTTAAGATTAGGACAGGCTTTGCGGGTACTGCGAAAGGGAACCAGGCTTATATTTGAACCATCAGCTGTAACAGGACCGGAAAAATAATTGCAGCCGCCAAAACCTTTTAAAGTGTTACTGTCTGCTTTTATTATAAAATGCAGCTCTCTTTCCCGGGAACCGCCTTGCTGCTGACCTTCTACTTCCACCAGTAAAGACTTACCCGGCAGATAACGATGTTTAAGATAAGTACGTTCCAGAGCAGCATTATCTGCTTTAGTGGCCACCGGGAAACGCTGTTCCCGTTGGCAGTCTAGGAACAGGCCGGCATCCGCCATATAGGAATACATTTCACGCATTAGCTCTGCCTGTACGGGAAAATAGAGGGCTATAAGCAGAGATAATAATAAAAAATTTAAAGTTTTCATTCAAATTGTTCCCTGGTAAATGGCTTAATCTTAAATCTTAACACAGTTTTTCCTGGCTCAGATTATTGGTAATTGCAAATAATGTGCTAGAATTATTATAATAGCTACAAGGACATGAAAATGGAAACCAATATCCGACTGGCCATGAACAAGCATAAACAGGATACGGCTGCAAAAGCCCGCTGTATAGCTTACTTGGGTTTATGTGAAGTCATGGGAGGTATGAAGGAACGGATCTCTGTTATTGAAGAAGCTCACCGTATGAATCCCTCTGATACTATTATTCTTAAAGTTCTGGCATTTACCCATCTGCATCTTGGACAACGTCAGAAGGGCCTGGCCACGATTATTCTAGGGCTGAAAATCGATCCGCATAACAGGGAATTGTTTGAGTTTCTTAAACAGATTGGTTACCGCCAGAAGAGTGTAATCCCTTCCCTTGAACGAAATAATAAATTGAACCAGGTACTGGGGTGTTTTTTCCGCCGCAATGCACCTGCTGTTACGCTGGAAATGGTTTTGCCCAGAGCTGCCTGAAACAGCATCAAGTATCCATTCCAAAGTTTTTATAAGCAGATTATTTAAAAACCTGTTCCGGCAGCCAGGTGGCCAGCTGTGGCCAGTACGCCAAGGCAAACATCATGGTCACCTGTATCAGAATAAAGGGAGCCACGCCCTTATAAATATCCGTTATTTTTACAGACGGTGGAGCCACGCCACGTAAATAAAACAGGGCAAATCCAAAGGGCGGTGTTAAAAAAGATGTCTGCAGGTTAATGGCAATCATAATGCCCAGCCAGATCGGATCCACACCCAGGGTTAATAATACCGGTGCAATAATAGGCACCACCATAAAAGTAATTTCAATAAAATCCAGAATAAAGCCTAGTAAAAACATCACCAGCATAACAATCAGCAGGGGGCCAAAGGTGCCATCGGGCAGTGACTGAAGCAGCCAGTTGTCCGTATTATTTTCAGCAATACCGATTAAAAACTCCTCAATAATTTCATCGCCCCCAAAACCGCGAAAGGTCAGGGAAAAAATAGCCGCACCAATAAAAATAAAGAAAATCATACTGGTGACCTGGGTGGTTGAGTACATAACATCTTTTAATATCGGCAGGTTCAGTTGATTTTTTAATACCGCCAGCAGCAGGGCACACACGGCACCCACAGCAGCAGCTTCTGTGGGTGTTGCTGCACCGGTAAGAATAGAACCCAGTACTGCGACAATCAGTAACAGAGGAGGGATTAAAGCCTTTAAACTGCGCAGTAAAACAGATTCGCCCTGTAAATGGTTGTTGTCGGTAGGTGTTGTAATAACCTTTGGGAGCAGCCTTTCACTGCTCAGGCCCACAATAATTAAGTAGATGATATAAGCGGCCACCAGGATCAGTCCGGGGATCAAGGCTCCCACAAATAAATCTCCGACTGACAGAGTTTCTGGACTGAAAATTCCCATATTTAACTGTGCCTGCTGATAGGCGGCAGACAGGACATCACCCAGTAAAATCAGAATAATAGAAGGGGGGATTATTTGCCCCAGAGTGCCGGAGGCACAGATAGTACCCGTTGCTATACTGGGATGGTAACCACGTTTAAGCATAATAGGCAGAGACAGCAGACCCATGGTAACCACGGTAGCGCCGACAATACCGGTACTGGCCGCCAATAGCATACCGACCAGTACCACTGAAATTCCCAACCCGCCGCGTAGGGAGCCAAATAAATCCGCCATGGTGCCCAGTAATTCCTTAGCGACTTTGGAACGTTCCAGTATAACCCCCATAAATACAAACAACGGCACCGCCACCAGAGTCTGATTGGTCATTATGCCGAAGATACGATTAGGCAGAGCCTGCAGAAAAATTGGGTCAAAGGTATCGGTTAGCAGTCCGATTAAGGCAAACAGCAGAGCCGTTCCACCCAGAGAAAGGGCAACCGGGTAACCGAATAACAGCACAATACAGACACTGATGAACAGCAGCAGGGGCATGAGGGTTTCTATCATTAGACATTTCCGCCCTGAGTATCTGGGTCATTATTATTCATGACCTGAGGAGACAGCAGTCTGGCAATATTAAGCAGTAGTTGACTCAATCCCTGGATGAATAATAGCGCAGTCATCAGTAAAATTGTGGCTTTAAGCAGGTATATCCCCGGCAGGCCGCCGGCTTCGCCTGATTCTTCGTGCATGTTCCAGGAGGACAGCACATAATCCCAGCTTATCCAGGCAATAAAATCGGTAACAGGCAATAATAAGAACAGGGTGCCCAGTAAATTCACCCAGGTTTTGCTTCGGGTGGACATCTTGCTGTAGAAAATGTCCACCCGCACATGACCGTCGTATTTTAAGGTATAAGGAATGCCTATCAGGAACACCAGGGCATGCATATAGATAACCGATTCCTGCATGGCAATCCAGCCAGTACCAAAGCCATAACGTAGTACCACAATAAAAAATGTAGTAAAAACCATTAATACGGTCAGCCAGGCAATCAGCTTGCCGCTGCGCACAGAGAGCTGTTCCAGTAGTCCGGCTGTTTTAACCGTACCTGAAACAAAAGCTGAAGCTGAGGTTTTTGAAGATTCAGAATGCATATTATTCCAGTATCTAATGCAGTAATGGTTTATCCCGATGATAGAGCAGCAGGTATTTTAACACATCCGGATCTTTATCCTGAATCAATTGTGCTGAATTTTGGGGACTGTTTTCAGGTGGCTTTTTATTATACTTATCACGATTTTGATGTAGCAGGCGGGATATCCAGAAACGCAGTACTGTAAAGCGCAGCATGGCCGGCCATTGCTGGTGTTCCTCATTGGTCAGGAGGCGGAGTTTCTGATAAGTCTGCAGTACGGCTCTGACCTTGTCCGGGTTTAGTGTATGCTTCTCCTCAAAAAAGACCTCAAGACACCAGTCATTGACGACTGTGGCCAGGTCAAACAAAAGTGGCCCGTTGCAGGCGGAATAAAAATCCAGTACCCCGCTAAGACGGTTTTCCAGGAACAGGGCATTATCCCGGAACAGATCGGCATGAATGATCCCCCGGGGGAGATTAAGATTGATATCTGGCTGCAGTTCTTCAAGTTCCTGAGTTAATAAGTGCTTATCTTCGGTGCTAAGCGTGTTTTCAGCCAGCAGTTGCCTGGCTGTGGACAACAGCCTTTGAATATCCCATGGATTGGTTCTGGTTCGCGGATAGTCACGGGTATTTAAGTGCAGCTTGGCTAAAAATTCACCTATCTGACGGCAGTGTTCCAGCTCCGGCTGTTCTATATGCTGCCCCGGCAGTCGCTTAAAAAGAGCGGTAGGTTTTGCCTGCCAGTAACACAGTCGCTGGCCGTTTTTATCTGTCAGAGCCTGGGGTACGGGCAGGGTGTTCTGCCTGAGAAAATCCAGCAAGTGCAAATACCAGTCAATATCACGGCTGTTGAAATGTTCGTAAATGGTTAAAATATAACTATCTTTACCGGCCTGCAGAAAATAATTACTGTTTTCAATACCATTTTGTATAGGGCTAAGCTGAAACTGATGGGGTTCAGTGATAAGGTAATTGGCCAGAAGACTTTTTGCTTCGGTTGCACTGATAGAGGTGTAAACTGACATCTGTAAAGTTTAAAAAGTTCCAGAATTTATTTTTGTATTAAACCTGAACAAACCTGTTTAATAGATGAGTTTATTTATTAACTAAAGTTTAGAGCGACGGCTCACCCTTGAGAGTCCTGTTTCGCTCATACGTTCTTTAACAATTTGTTTGTAACCAGCTGTTTTGAAATTGTTTTTATAACAAATCTTCAAATCGCCTTAAAATATCCGTATCCGGCGGCTGGAATTTTTGGGACTTACTATCCCACCAGTCCCTGACCCTAACCTGCGAAAAATACCTTATCAATCCCAGTCGTATTCTTCCGGCAGTAATGGGTGTATTCTTTCGCCAGGACGTATTATCAATTAAGCGCAATACCGGGTCCGGACATTTAATAGCCCGCAATTGAGGTATAATATACCCCAGAGCAATAATGTGTACCCATCGATGTAACACCTTCCGGGTTTTCTGCCAGGTCTGTTTCATGCCCTAGTCATTTTTTAACTGATTGAACAAGGGCTCAATCGACCAGCGCTTTTCATAAGCGACAATAATATCCAGACCACTTAACTGCATATCTGTTGACAGTAATAGACGTGGTCTTTTTTTCCCTTTAGAGTCCTCAAACTCACACCAGACAAAGCATACCGACTGGCCATTCAGAAAGCGGGCTTTAGCCTCCGCTGTTCGGTAATTAACCTGCTGTTCACGTCCATACAGGTGTACGGTTTCCTTATTTAAAGGCAGCCGTTTAATTTCTTCTTTTGTATAACGTGTCCCATATTTTCCGGGTCGTCCCCGGCCGTTAGTTACCGCGATACTGGCTTTAACACCAAATTCATAAGGCTTATGAGCTTTGCCTTTACTGATACACTCGACTTCAGGAGCATGCAAACTGTAAAGCTTGTTCTTACTGTGCTGCTCCTGCTCAATTAGTTTCTGAGCCTGTTTTAGAGCTATTTCAAACAGAGACTGAATATCAACAGAATAATTGGGCAGTTGTCGTTCAATATCCCGTTTAACACGACCTAAACGGGATTTCAGTTTATTGTTCATTTTCTTCATGCGTTTAAATTGTTTTGCATGTGCATAACGACTGGCCATTAGTACATATTGCGGCCCAACCCGATTATAGTTCTGGCGCAGTTTAATACCGTGCTCTTTGGACAGTTTAACTAGGTTTTCTCTGGCTTTGTTCAGGAGCTTTGAATCGGTTGGAAAAGCGATGTTCTTTTCCTGTACGGTAGTATCTACCGTGACTTTCTTTAAACTGCCGGGCTTTATGGTTTTACTCTTTAGTCCGGCTTTAATGGTTTCAATCAGTAATTTTTCACTGCCTGACTTACCCGGCCGGTTACGCCATTTGGTCATGGTCGTAGGGTGTATGGGCATCTTATGCTGAAAGTATTCTTCTCCACAAAAATATTGCCAGTACGGATTTTCTGTCCAGCCTTTTACTACCTGTTCATCTGATAAATCATGCAGGTGTTTCAGGTAATGCAATCCTGCAATCAATCGAGTACGAATGGCAGGAGCACCTTTAGTGGATACAAACAGAGCGCCCCATTCTTTATCAGGACTTTCCCAGTCTATGTGTTTTGATAACTTAATCAACTCATGGTTTAGTTCTTTTGCTAACGACTTGCCCATCTTCTCTGGTGGCTCGGTGAGCCGCTATCCTGGAAAGTCTCATTGCACGTAAAATATAATACCCTCCATGGTCATCTGTTTCATTAATCAGTTGACCTGAATAGTAGCTACGGTCACCTGATAATAACTGATTTTCCAGTTCATGAACGTCTGGTAACTCTGCTCGTTCTGAAAAAACTATCCGGTGTCAGTGTGCTTTTTTCTATGCCTCCGGTTTTTAAGTCGTAGGTGACATGCAATTCCACGGCTGTTGGACTAATTGCTGTAAATCGCCCGGGATAATTCTTTTTCAGTGCCTTATGGATAGCAAATGAACTGCCATCCCGGATAAGTAATTTATCAAAACTGGCCAGAACAGGATGATTACATTTCAGTTTTGTATTTACCCGGTGATTAAAAACTTTATCTGCAACATCTCTCATCAATTGCGCAAATTCAGGTTTTGCTAATTGATTATGAAAGGGCTTATAACGGACATTTTTATTCGTTAACTGGTTAAAGTAACGATGAATTTCCGAAAAATGCCTTGTCTCTTTATCACCCATAGCCGTAATCATACTCACTATTAGCTGAAAAGGGGGTATCTGTCTTAATCGTTGGGAAAAACCTATGTTTTTGCCCGGTTTATTAAGTTTCTTTTCACTCAATACGACTTTTAGTTTTTTTGATAATGTGGTTCTTTTCATTTGAACCCTTTTTGTTGATAAATAATTGCCTGAATAACAACTATTTGATCATCAAATTGGCTTCATTTCAACTCCTAAAGATCATACCTATGATACGAAGTTAAAAAATAGATTAGATTCTAGGAGTCTGAATTTAGGGGCGATATTTTCCTGAAAGGTTCTCTCTTTTCTTTCCCAGGCCGGGAACCTTGTTAATAGTAAATCCGGCATCTGTCAGACCTCTTCGCACAAAACCTGCCGAAGTAAACGTGCTTAATGTCGTACCGGGTTTGCTGAGTAGATACAGGCTGGTAAATAAAGCCTGCTGCCACATATCGGGATTTCTGGCAGGAGCAAAACCGTCCAGATACCAGGCATCAAAAGACTGCTTATGTTCTGGGAACATGATAGACAACTCCTGCTGTGTATCCCCGCTTATCAGAGTCAGTTTAAATTGCTGTTCAAAGAATGAATGTTCAAAAACAGACTGCTGACTTAAAAAGTCAGGCCATACATCAAGCAATGCTCTGCATGGCTCATCCAGTTGCAGCCATTGTTCTGAAAACAGAGTGTATATTCTGCTTAACTGAACTTTACTGAAAGGATATTTTTCCACAGCAATATAATCTATCGGCTTTTTGGGTTCAGGTGTTTGCAGTCAGTAATACAGAGTGACCAGAAAATTAAGCCCGGTTCCAAAACCGGTTTCACCAATTTTTATTGCTGCTGTTTCCTGATGGTCAGTAGACTGGATAAAGCGTTGTGGAAAACCGTTTTGTTTTAAAAAAACATACTCTGTTTCCGCCAGCCCGCCGTCAGTCGAGAAATAATAATCCTGAAACTGCTCAGAATAGGGTTCTCCGCTGGCAAGCCATTTAATATCTGGTGTATTGGGTATAGTTGCTGTCTGTTGCTGGTTTAATAAAAGTTACAGGCATTATAATCAGGTGTTTCATAATGAAATAGTGCTGTTGCAATATAATGTATTGATCAATAAAGAAAAATAAACTTATAATGTTTGTTTTAGTCTTATGGTATTTATCTATTTTATTTTTAATTTTAGTTAAAGGACAAGTTAAAACATGAAAAAACTGATATTAGGTGCAGCTATGCTGTTAAGCGGTTCGGTTCTGGCTTCCGGTGGTCATCACTGGGGCTATGAAGGTGAAAGCGCCCCTACTCACTGGGCACAACTAACCCCGGAATACAGTGCCTGTGCGGGTAAAAACCAGTCTCCCATTGATTTGCAGGGTTTTATTGAAGCGGAACTGCAGCCTATCGACTTTAATTACAAAAGTGGTGGACATGAGATTCTGAATAATGGTCATACTGTCCAGATCAATTATAAAAAGGGCAGCAGTATCACTATTGATAATGATACGTTTAATCTACTGCAGTTTCATTTCCACGCGCCCAGTGAGAATATGATCAAGGGTATTTCCTATCCTATGGAAGCCCATCTGGTTCATGCAGATAAAGACGGTAATCTGGCCGTAGTTGCGGTTATGATTGAAGAAGGTGCTTCCAATCCAGTACTGGAAAGCGCCTGGAAACAACTGCCTGCTCATGCAGGTGATAAAACGGCTTTAAGCGCAGAGCTTGATGTTAATAAAACCCTGCCTGAAAACAGAGATTACTACCGTTTTAACGGTTCCTTAACCACACCGCCCTGCAGTGAAGGGGTTCGCTGGTTTGTGATGAAAGATACCGTTACGGCATCCAAAGCACAGATTGATGCTTTTAAGAAAGTCATGCGTCATCCTAATAACCGTCCTGTTCAGCCAGTTAATGCCCGTCCGGTTCTGCAGTAACAGCCTGTACAAGCAGGAAGATATTTCTTCCTGCAACTTTCAACTTCAATACATCACCCATAAAAAAATAGATTGTTTGCTAGAAGTCGATTATAATTTTACTAATTACCTATCGATAATATAATATAAAAAGAGGTGGGTATGATTTCAGCAAAATTATCCAGTAAATTCCAGTTAGCTATACCTAAAGCAATTAGAGAAACCCTGAATTTAAAACCAGGATAACGTTTTTCTTTAATTACGATTGGTAATGTAATAGAAATGGTTCCAGTTCAATCTATTAAAGATGCCAGAGGCTCTTTTTCTAATATTGGAAGTTTATAATTCTGATGATTATAGAGATCGCCAGGAACGTAGTATATGACCCACTTGGTGGATACCTGCAGCTGGATCGAGTGGCTGACAAATGGGGTTCTCGCTGATAAATATGAGCCTTATATGCTTGATGTTGAAGCCATTATAGTTCCAACATCCGTACAGTTTGAACTCTATAAATGGGCTTATCGGGTTAAAGGTAAACAATTAGCCTTGGAAGCCATTGCATTGACTGAGCAAGGGCAAGTGCTTGCTTTAACAACTTCTATTACCTTATTAGCAGCCGATTTATCAGCACTGCATAAACTGTCTTTTGCAGATGCTATTATTTATGCCAGTGCTCAAAATGAAACAGCAGAACTGATAACATCTGATGATCATTTCAAAGGTCTGGCAGGTGTGACTTATTTTAAAAAAGGCTGACTATTTGTTTTTGATTGAATTTAGCCCGTCACCCGTCTATGATTGTGTTTTATTTCTCAAACACTTACAGGAAAAATTATGATAAGTAAGAAAATCAGAAAAGAACTCATTAAACAGCTGAATCATGAATTCTATTCCGCTTATCTATACCTTTCCATGTCTGCCTACTGCAGCTCAAAAGATTTTAACGGGGCCGCCCACTGGTTTAAACTGCAGTATGAAGAAGAACACCAGCATGCTACCCGTATCTACAATTATCTGATAGAACAGGGCTGTTCCATTAATCTTGAAGCCATTGATAAGCCGCCCAAAGAATTCGGTACTCTGCTGGATGTTTTTCAGGCCAGTCTGGAGCATGAGCAGTTTATGACCCGAAATCTGAATGAGCTAAGCAATAAGGCTCTAAAGAAAAAAGATCATGCCAGCTATAATCTTCTGCAGTGGTTCGTCAATGAGCAGGTGGAAGAAGAGTCCACAGTCATGGAAATTATTGCCAAGTTAAAACTGGTGGATTGGGATGGCTATGGTACGCTGATGATTGATAATGAGTTATCTACCCGTACCCTTGGGACACCTTCTGATCTTTAAGTGATACTATTTACCCTTCCATGACGTAAGTATGGAAGGGTAATTCAGCTATTGCTGTTCTTTACGGATTTAGCTCTACCAATACCTGCCCGTCACCATCGTTATTACGTTTATTCTGTTGTGCAATAAAATTCTGCAGAGCTTTTTCCAGTTCCTTACCCTCCCAGTTCTGTTTATGGCTGGAATACTTAGATGCCTCAAGGCCGGTAATGGCCCTGATTAAAGCCTGATCATCCGTCTGTTCAATAATGTCCGATAAACCGGCCAGCAAAGGCTGATTAAAGTAAATTTTTGCCCAATGCACCAGAGCCTCCTGAGTGGCTGTGGGATTGTTTTTCTGGCAGGCGGCATAAACACGCTGTAAATAAGGCTCGTGTGAATCTTTCTGTACGGGGGCTGTTGCTACGGCTGGTGCAGTCTGTTTTTTTCGGGCAGAAAGCCATAATATCAGTGTTATCTGCCATAACACCAGTAAGCACGTACTGACCCAGAACCAAAGGTTTTTAGTAAAATGCGGTTCTTCTGTAATGATTTTTTCAATGGTATTTTCAGTGCGTTCAGGCATTGAATTATCACTTTTTGTGCTATTGGCAACTGGCTGAACCGGTTGTGGTTTGGTTACCGGTGCAGGTGTAGGTGGTTTGGGAGCCGGCTGAGTCTGCATATCAGGGTTAGGCAGGGCGTTAAGTGTTCTGGCCGGCAGAATAGCGGTTTCCTGCTTATTGGTTATGGTATTCCACCAGCTGACTTTAATTTCAGGCAGTGTGAATTGGCCGGGATGTAAGGGGATAATGGCAATGGTGTCTTTGCGGCTGCCGATAACCTTACCGTTAAGCAGCTGGTTATTGAGTTTTTCCTTATCAGGATAGGTTTTATAATCGCTGTTTGAAGCCATGCTAATGGCCGGAAGCTGAGACCCCAGAAGATTGGTGGCACGGATAATAATATGCCGGGTAATGGCCTCTCCGGCTTTAATGTTACTGGTGTCTTCCAGAATTTCCGATTCCAGTACCACCGACTCGGCAGGCAGCCAGTATTGACCGGTATAGCTGGATGGAATGGGTTTAACATTAATAGTAACCGGTTCTGTACGGCTGATCAGTTGACGTCCGGGACGTGAAAACAGGGAAAAACTCTGGCCGATTTCCTTATTACCAGAAAATGTTAGTGATGGAATGGTTAATGTGCCGCTTTGCTGAGGATAAATAGCATATTGACGTTCTATCACATTGTAACGGTTTTTGCCGATCACCTTAGTATAGTTACTGTCATTACCCAGTTTTTCAATAACAGCATTGTTCAGTTCCAGATCAGTTAAGGTGGCATTGGCCAGTCGGATACGATGATACAGTTGCACGGTCAGCAGGATCTGTTGCTGTACATAGATACTGTCTTCAGTGGATAAGTGCAGCTTTAAAAAAAACTCCTTGCCGTCCAGTGCAGGTGTTGTGGACTGTTTCTGAATGACCAGGGGTATCGGTTTAGTCTGTTCATTGCCGACCTTGATGGCAGGTATAGTCAGTTCCCCGGTTGATCTAGGTAATAGTGTTATTGTCCAGGTCTTGGTACTGGAAGCATGGCCGTTAATAAAACTGTAATTCTGGCTCTGACTTTGTCCCATAATCTGGAAATCTTTTTTCAGCACATCCAGATCCGGTGATCCGGAACCGTTTTTGGACTGAATATTCAGTGTGATGGTTTCATCAATACCCACTACGGTTCGGTCAGTTGTTGCCCTGACATCGGCCCATAAGGGGGCAGAGAAACTGATCATCAGCAAAATGAGCATAATATACTGCAATTTAAGACCCATTAATGTATTAAGCGTATTTCTTACCATGGGTTACCCTCGTATTGTTGCGGACTTTGCTGTTGTCTTTGTTTAATCAATGTATTATTCCTGAATTTAATTCTCAGCAGTTCACCGGGGTTGTCCGGGATCCGCTGTAACCACTGTTTCATGGATTGCTGTTCTTCTTGGTTGAGCTGAGACATAACATCGGCTGGAGCCTGTGCAGCCTGCTCTCTGGCTTTTTCAATCTCCTCAGCGCTGTCAGGCTGTTGTGCCTGCTGGGATTGCTGATCCCTGTTTTCCTGCTGAGCATTTTGATCCGCCTGCTGTTGCTGTTCAGAAGACTGGTCTTTCTGTTCCTGATTTTTATCCTGTTTAGGGGACTCCTGTTGTGAGTCAGATTTTGACTCGGATTCGGAATTTTCAGACTTATCCTGGTTCTTCCCGGTATCGTTCTGTTGTTCCTGATCCTGCTGTTGACTGTCACCGCCGGACTCTTTGTCAGATTGAGAATTCTGTTTATTACCGGACTGATCCTGTTGCTGGTTCTGTTGTGAATCTTTCTGTTGAGACTGATTGCTTTGATCCTGCTGGTCCTGAGAGTTCTGTCTGGACTGCTGTTTTTGCTGTTCCAGGAGTTTTTTCAGGTACTCAAGATTCTTTTTAGCATCCTTTAGTTCTGGGTTTTGTTTTAAGGCATGCTCATAAGCCTTAATGGCGTCCGGGAACTTCTGCAGATTGGCCAGGGAATTACCCTTATTGTATAAGGCATCAGCGCTGTCAAACTGGCTGTATTGCTGTAAGGCCTGTTCATATTTACTGGCACGATAATAAGCAGAGGCCTTCCAGAGCGGATCTTTAAAGGTTTCTGCCGCCTGTTGATAGTTCTGTGCCTTAAAACTTTTATCGGCCTGCTGATCCGGAGTCAGCCAGAGATCATTCCAGTTAAAACCGGACTTGCCGGGGTGCTGAGCAGAAGCTGTTTTAGCAGCAGTTTCAGATAAAGGTTCTGCCATAAGCGGAGTACTGTAAAAGGCCGGCAACAGCAAGGATGAAAGCAGTAAGGAACCCACTAATAGACTGAGTACACCCTTACGAAACATAAATAAGGCCAATGGTATAACCAGCAGTGTGACATAAGCCCCGGCATCAATCCATTGCTCCAGTTCTTCATCCTGCTGTTTAACTTTATCCTTATTAATAAACTTCTGTTCCAGAATCTCCTTAAAGTCACTGTCATCCAGTGACAGGCGATGATAAAAACCACCTCCAGCCTGAGCAATGGCCTTTAAAGGCTGTTCTTCCAGTTTACTTAAAATAACCTGGCCGGAGCGATCCTTGATAAAACCTCCCTGACCGGGAATGGGGATAGGAGAGCCGGCCTGAGTGCCGATACCGATAACAGAGGTATGATAGCCCTGTTGTTCAAGTTGTTTAACCAGTTGTTTCATTTTCTGCTGTTCAGAAGCATCAATACCATCGGTAAATAATAAAATATCCCCCCGGCTGTAACCGGCATTTACTAAAAGTTCTTTAGCAGTTTTTATCGCATCTGCAGCATGTGAGCCGGACAGAGGCATAATGGAAGAGTCTAGAGCCGGCAGCAGGGAAATAATGGTCTTGTTATCAATGGTTAAGGGACTAACCGTATGGGCATCACCGGCATAGGCCACCAGGGCGGTCTGTCCTTCTTTTTTCTGTTTTAAAATATCAATAATTTTAAGCTTGGCTCTTTCCAGACGAGAGGGTTTAACATCCCTGGCATTCATGGACAGGGACAGATCAAGCACAATAACCAGAGCGGAATCTTTCTGGAAGATTGGTTGAACCTTTTTCTGCCAGCTGGGACCGGCCAGGGCGATAATGGTTATTAGAAACATTAAAGGTACCAGCCATATCAACAGGCGTGAAGCAGAACCAACGGCTTCTCTGGTACGGGTTAGCTGAAAGTTCAGCAGGGCTGGATCACAGACTTTCTCCCAGCCGATACTCTGTCTGGAACGATGATAAAACAGGATCAGTATAATAGCTACTACAGGGACAGCCAGCAGCCACTCAGATCGTAAAAAATGAAAATCGGCTAACATTATTGACCTCCCTTCTGACTATAAAAGGGCTGATAAAACTGGCGCAGTAAATATACAATAACGGCCAGTACAAAGGCCAGGCTCAGCGG
The DNA here is from genome assembly GCA_963584105.1 of Alviniconcha strummeri. Taxonomy (NCBI): domain Eukaryota; kingdom Metazoa; phylum Mollusca; class Gastropoda; family Provannidae; genus Alviniconcha; species Alviniconcha strummeri. The sequence goes on along the minus strand of OY757548.1, from coordinate 8,092,184 downwards.
CAGATGAAACAGGGATTTAGTCGGACGATAAGTCAGGTTATCGGATTCAACCGGTTCTAGTTGATCCAGGGTCTGGTAAATTTTCTGTAGTTCTCGGGTGTCTCTGGCACGAAAATACTGGCCGCCGGTAATGCGGGCAATTTCCTTTAGGGTTTTTTCATCCAGATCTCTGGATTGATTAACCCGCTGCCGGCCAAAAAAGGAGCGCATGATCATTTCATCAGCACCAAAGCCAATGGTATAAATTTTAATACCAATCTGTTTGGCAAGTTTTGCAGCGGTTAAAGGCGCAATTCCGGCGTTATTTGAACCGTCAGTGAGCAGGATTAATACCCTGGATTCGCTTTGAGAAGCGGGCAAATCCTTCAGACGTTTAACGGCCAGACCAATGGCATCACCAATTGCCGTGGCTCGTTGTCCGGCCATGCCGATAAAAGATTCGAGCAGCATACGTTCAATAGTTTTACGGTCAAAAGTTAAAGGGGTCTGCAGATAAGCATGATCGCCAAATAGAATCAGTCCGATCCGATCGCCTTTGCGCTGCTTAATAAAAGGCAGCAGAACGGCTTTTACTGCAGTCAGTCTGTCCACCGCATCCTGGGCAAAAAACATATCGGTCTGTTCCATACTGCCGGAAATATCCACCGCCAGCATTAAATCACGGCCGCTGACAGGAATGGATATGGCTTCTCCGGACCATTTGGGCTGGGCACTGGCGGTGATCAATAATATCCAGGCCAGTAAAGCCAGTATCAGTGTCGGGGAAAAACGGGCTTTACCGGCCGATTGTGTCTGGCGGCTAAGCTGATTTATTTTATCGTAAAACGGAACCTTTAATGCTTTTGACTGAGTACTGGCTAAGGGTTTGCTGAACCAGTAAACCAGCAGAGGTAAGGGCAGAAGCAGGAACATCCAGGGCCAGTCAAAACTATACATGCTGGCCTCCGTAAGCTTTCTGTGAGCTCAGCTTTTGTTGTAAGGTTCTGTCCAGCAAAGATTTTATGGCAGCAAATAACTGTTCCAGTAATTGGGTATCAATGACTTTGTCCGGTGCCTGATAGGGCGCTTCAAGCAATAATTCTTTAAACCGGCTGGAAAAGTCCTCTGTCCCGGATAGCTGATTCAACAGTTTCAGCCACTGTTCATCAGTCAGCGAAGCGACCTGTTCCCGCTGGTAAACGGACAGGGCAAAACGACGTAGAAAAACCGACAGGGCTTCTATGCTCTGATGGGCATTGTTGTGTTCTCTGAATTGCTGTTCAAGGCTTTCCAGTTCTTTTTGTGCTTCAGTTTTCAGGCGTTTTAAACGACGGCTTTTCAGCACGGCCGGATCCCGGTCATGCTGTTTTTTCCATAACCAGATGGCGATAAGCAGAATGACCAGTACCCCGAGGCTGAACCACCAGCCCGGTGCAATGGGCCAGAAACTGACAGCTTGTGGTAAATGAATATCGGCCAGTTGTGCCGGATCAAAACCGTTTCCCGGTGCGGCTGGTGTCATAACTGGATTATTGGGCGTAACAGGCATTAATGGCGACTCCTGGCAATTCTGCGAGTAGTAGTGTCTCTGCCCAAGGCGGCAATAAAGCATTCCGGCACTTTGTCGTAAGTAGCCAGTTTAATCAGATTACTCTGGTTGTGTATACAGAACTGTTCTATTTCCTGCTCCTTATGGCTGAAGGATTGATGAAAGGCCTGGCGCAGGGATGGATCGCCGGTATTAATTTGCTGGTAATGTTCACCGTCACTGATGGCATAGCGGCCAGCCGGGGGCAGCTCGGCTTCAATGGGATCATAAATATGCGCCATTAATAAATCATTGTGACGGGCGATATGTCGAATGTGTTTTAAAGCGGTTTCCGTAGTATTCATAAAGTCACTGGCAAATAATACAATACTGCCGGGATGAATGAGTTTCTGTAACCGGGCAAATAAAAATTCACGGTTAAAATTGATATTGTGGTTATTGCTTACACCGGGAGCTTCATTATTGAAACTGTCCGTTTCTGATACTTTATTTTCTAGGGGCGCATTATGAAAATCAGTCAGCATTTTCAGATAACGTAATACCCCCTGATGACCACCCATGGGACGCATTTCCCGATGATCAGAATCATTAAATACCACACCGCCAATACGATTATGATTATCGGCTCCGGCCCAGGCAAATAGAGCTGCGGCCTTGGCTGCCGTCACTGATTTAAGACAATGGCGGGTACCAAAATACATACTGTGGCTGAGATCAACTACAATAAAGACCGGACGTTCCCGCTCTTCCTTAAAAACCTTTGTGTGTACTCGGTCAGTGCGGGCGGTGACATTCCAGTCGATATTGCGTATATCATCGCCGGGCTGATAAGGGCGTATCTCATCAAAATTCAGACCTCGTCCCTTAAAAGGGGACATGTATTGACCGGCCAGGGCAGAAAAGGCCTTGCGCTGTGATCCCAGGGCAATCTGGGATGAATGAAAACGCAGGTGAATCAAACCCTGCAGATCCACATGGGTTGCCCGGTTTTCGGATCCTTCCTGAGCAATACCGGAGGCACGAGTCATGCCCTCGGTACTGGCGGAATGATCCTGTGTATTAAAAAGTGTTTGCCAGAAACTCATATTGACCCGCCTTTAGGGAACTGCAATATAGCCCAGTAATTTACTGATAAAATAATCCGGGTCAATGCCGTTTGCTTCGGCTTCAAAGGATAATAAAATCCGGTGCCGGAAAATATCGGCTACTACGGCCTGTATATCTGACGGTGCAACATAGTCCTTACCGGATAACCAGGCATGTGCCCTGGCACATCGGTCCAGTGCAATAGTTGCTCTAGGGCTAACGCCATAGTTTACCCAGTTGGCAAGTGTCTCATCATAAGGTTTCAGATTTCTGGTTGCCAGAATAATTTTAAGCAGATAGTCTTCCACCTCTGGACTCATATGAATATTTAATATTTCATGACGGGCGGCAAACAGTACTTGCTGGGAAATAACAAATTTATCCTCATCAGTATTTTTGCTGCCTGAGGTGTTAACGAGATACTGCTGAGCTTCCTGACGGTTCAGAGCCAGAATGGATTTTTCAGCATTTTGTTCCGGATAGTTAATGCGGATATGCATTAAAAAACGATCCAGCTGTGCTTCCGGCAGAGGATAAGTGCCTTCCTGTTCAATAGGGTTCTGGGTAGCCATCACCATAAACAGTTTGGGCAGGGGATAGGTCTTTCTACCAATGGTGATCTGTTTTTCTGCCATAGCCTCCAGCAGTGCGGACTGAACTTTAGCTGGTGCGCGGTTAATTTCATCGGCCAGTAACAGGTTGTGAAATAAAGGCCCCTGCTGAAAGTGGAAGCTGCCGTCCTGGGGGCGGTAAATTTCCGTACCGGTTAAATCCGCAGGCAAGAGATCCGGGGTAAACTGTACCCGATGGAAATCAGCCTCAATTAAATCGCCGAGTTCTTTAATGGCTCTGGTTTTGGCCAGTCCCGGTGCTCCTTCGACCAGTAAATGTCCGTCGGCAAGCAGGGCAATAAACAGTTTATTGACCAGGGCATCCTGGCCAATAATTTTTTTTCTTAAGCAATCTTTAGCTTGTGTAATCTGCTGAAATAGACTCATAGTGTTTTATTGTTCATCTCTAAAATATTGAATTGATATCCTTATATTTCCATTTCAAGGGAACAGGATATGTCTGTTAATTTTGGTATAAAAAGGTAAAAAACAAGTATAAGGGTAATATTAGTCTCTATCTTCACCTTTCTGCAGGAGCGAAGCAGGGAGAAGAAGACAGGGACTAATTTGCTGTTATAGACAGAATTGAATTTTAAAAGTTCAGTGCTGTACTTATGAATGCTTTTTTATGCCAGATTTCTGGCGGTATTAACAATTTTTTTACGTTGAAACAGCAGCTGCCAGCGGCTGCCACCCAGCTGATGCCAGAGTACCGCAGAACGAATGGCAGATAATAAGAGTGTACGGATTTTATTGGTATTGTCGGTATTATTAAGAACTGTTGGCTCACCGGAGACCATAATACGGGGACTTAACTTGCTGATAGTGTCGGTGTACAGACCGCCCAAGCTGGCATAAATATTAGCATGGTCAATGCCGAAATGTTCTATCTGTGCCCGGGTTTTTTCAATGCCTTGGCTCAGCTCATTGAGCATGGCCGGATTTTTAAGCAGTTTGCCGGCTAGGAACAGAACAGAAATACTGTAGCGGGTTAGATCGGCACTGCGCTTTTTGCTGTCACCGCTTAACTGCTGAACAATAAGCTGCAGTCCTTCGCGTATCCCTAGCAGTCCGTCAAAGACTTCCAGAGCATTATCCGGTTCGGTATTTATAATGGCTTTAACTGCGATATTAAGATAAAAACGATCAATCTGACCGCTATTGGCCAGTTGCTGTACTTGGTGGCAGTTCTGAAAAATACCGGCCAGAGCAAGAGTGCGTTGTTCCAGATTGCTGAGTTGTTCGTTTGTCAAAGCTAAAACCTGTTATGAATGACTGTCAGTTGATTGTAAAAAGTGCTGTAAATAGTCTTTGTAATTTTTGGTTAATTTATTACCCCACCGCCCAGGCAGATTTCGCCATCGTAAAAAACCACTGACTGGCCGGGGGTTACTGCAAATTGCGGTGAGTCGAATTCTACCATACATTGACTGTTCTGAGCGGACGTTTCAATGGTGGTAATAACACAATCCTGATCGGTCTGACGATAACGGGTCTTGGCTTTGCAGCGAAATGGGGTTTGTGGTGGTTGACCGCTGACCCAGTGTAAATCTGATGCCGTCAGGTTTTGACTGTATAGCAGGGGGTGATCTTTTCCCTGTACTACAATTAAGTGGTTATTCTGTAAATCCTTCTGTGCAGCAAACCAGGGGACGCTGTTCTGATTGTCCGTTTTGTCGGAAGTACGCCGACCGCCAATACCCAGACCTTTACGCTGTCCCAGAGTATGATACATCAGTCCTTTATGCCGACCCACGACTTCACCTTCAGGTGTGACCATATCGCCGGGCTGAGCCGGCAGGTAACGGCTGAGAAACTGGTTAAAGTCCCGTTCACCAATAAAACAGATCCCGGTAGAGTCTTTTTTATCCCAGGTGGCTAGTTGACGGGTTTCTGCAAGATGGCGAACCTGAGGCTTTTCCAGTTCACCGACCGGAAACAGGGTTTTAGACAGTGGATACTGGCCAAGAGTATAGAGAAAATAGCTTTGATCCTTATTATTGTCCTTACCTTTCAGTAAATAGAACTGACCTTGTTCTTCTTTGACCCTGGCATAATGGCCGGTGGCTATTTTTTCTGCGCCCTGAGCCAGGGCATAGTCCAGAAAAACCTTAAATTTAATTTCTTTATTGCATAATATATCGGGGTTGGGTGTGCGTCCGGCTTTATATTCAGCCAGAAAATACGCAAACACATTATCCCAGTATTCCGGTGCAAAATTTACCCCGTGAAAAGGAATATCCAGCTCGGTTGCAATACTTTGGGCATCGGCAAAATCTTCTTCTGCCGGGCAATAGCCCTCATTGTCATCCTCATTCCAGTTTTTCATAAATACAGCGTATACGTCATAACCCTGCTGTTTGAGCAATAAGGCAGCAACGGATGAATCCACGCCGCCGGACAGGCCGACAATAACCGGTGTATCTGTCTTTGTTAGTTTCTGGTTCTGCTTCATAGTTCAGGTTCTGTCCTGTGGTTCCCAGCCGTCACGCCAGAGTTTCAGGGGAATAATATGGGGCGGTTTGCCGTTATCTTCAAACCAGGAATCCACAGCATATTCACGTTCGAGGTGTCTAATTTCCCACATGACGGCTGAGCTGTGTGGCCAGCCGAAAATAAAAAAACCACAGGTCACATGATCCATGGGTTCATACCAGTGTAATAAACCGTGTTTTTTTAAAATCATTAAATAGTTCAACCTGAATAATACCGTTTTAAGCCTGACATCAAGCCAGGTTTAAAGCAGCTGATTGCCCCGGTTTGATAAAAGCCCCCATCAAACCGGAAATAATTTTGAGCCACAAAAGCCGGAGCTTATTGAGGATCTTTCTTAAGTTATGACCAGCGGCTACCATAACCACATTAATGGCATCACCGACTGCACCTTTGAGGTAGCAGCGGTCTAAACGGCCATCGTTTTTCATATGACCGATTTCAGGCTCAATCGCACTGCGCCGTTTTAATGCCTTTTTAATACTTCGGGTAACGCCTTGCTTCTGACCTGAGATAAAAACTTTAGTGTCTTTTACTTCATGTCCATGATAACCCCGGTCAACAAAGCACTGTTCCGGTTGTACGGCTGTAAACTGTTTTATTTGTTCCAGTTGTGGCAGCAAGGTATGTCCATCATAAGGATTGCCCGGACAACTTTGAGCACCAATAACAAAGCCTTCCTTGTTAGTTACCGCGATACTGGCTTTAACACCAAATTCATAAGGCTTATGAGCTTTGCCTTTACTGATACACTCAACTTCAGGAGCATGTAAACTGTAAAGCTTGTTCTTACTGTGCTGCTCCTGCTCAATCAGTTTCTGAGCCTGTTCCAGTGCCACTTCAAACAATGACTGAATATCGACAGAATAATTGGGCAGTTGTCGTTCAATATCCCGTTTAACACGACCTAAACGGGATTTCAGTTTATTGTTCATTTTCTTCATGCGTTTAAACTGTTTTGCATGTGCATAACGACTGGCCATTAGTACATATTGCGGCCCAACCCGATTATAGTTCTGACGCAGTTTAATACCGTGCTCTTTGGACAGTTTAACCAGGTTTTCTCTGGCTTTGTTCAGGAGCTTTGAATCGGTTGGAAAAGCGATGTTCTTTTCCTGTACGGTAGTATCTACCGTGACTTTCTTTAAACTGCCGGGCTTTATGGTTTTACTCTTTAGTCCGGCTTTAATGGTTTCAATCAGTAATTTTTCACTGCCTGATTTACCCGGCCGGTTACGCCATTTGGTCATGGTCGTAGGGTGTATAGGCATTTTATGCTGAAAGTATTCTTCACCACAGAAATACTGCCAGTACGGATTTTCTGTCCAGCCTTTTACTACCTGTTCATCCGATAAATCATGCAGGTGTTTCAGGTAATGCAATCCTGCAATCAATCGAGTGCGTATGGCAGGAGCACCTTTAGTGGATACAAACAGAGCACCCCATTCTTTATCAGGACTTTCCCGGTCTATGTGTTTTGATAACTTAATCAACTCATGGTTTATGTCCAGCATGTTTTCAAGGCGCATCCTGAACAGGTCTTCCTGAGGTATTTTTGGCTGTTTCTCTGGCTTCATTTTGGTCTGGAAATTTGCAAGGTAATAAGGCTTATTTTACCAAAAACCTGCAAATTTAACACCCATAATCAAGCAATATTTATTTATAAATCAATGCCATATGTTTTATTCAGGGTGGACTATGTACTTTACGCAATAACTGCAAATTGTTCACCATGGTCAGGTTCAGATCCAGTAAAATCAGATCATAATGACTGTGATTGATCAGTTCCAGAACCTGCTGACCATTTTCTGCCACAGAGCATTGCATACCATAGTCTTCGAGCAGATCTCGAAGACTTGCGCATACGCTGATCATTATCTGTTGCCAGAATCGACAATGATTGTAGCAATGTGGTAGTATGCAGTTTTTGCATAAACCTTACCGTTTGATCACAAAAAGCGGAATGGTGAAATGGGTGGATGATTCTTCTACCTGTGTGTTTAATGAACATGGTAATATTGCTTATTATCAGGGCGTACTGGTTGATGTTACCCAACGTGAACTGTCCAGGCAGAAAATGTTGAAAAACCAGCGGTCTTTGCAACGCCTTGCTCATCATGAGCCTCTGACTGGTTTGCCTAACCGTATTTTGCTGCTGGATCGTCTGAAACAGTCTATTAAGAAAATCAAGCAGATAAAAAAATGCACCGCCTTATTATATATTGACCTGGATAAGTTTAAGGAAATTAATGATAGCTTGGGTCATAATGCTGGTGATAAAGTACTGAAATCAGTGGCTAAACGTCTGCTGGACAGTGTTTGGGCCATGGATACGGTTGTAAGAATTGGCGGCGATGAATTTATTATTATGGAATCAGTAAGCAGTATTGAAGATGTAAAAAAAGTGGCTGAAAAACTCAACCACTCTTTACAGCAATCCGTTAATATCAATACTCATGAATTATTTATAACATCCAGTATTGGCATTAGCCTGTTGCCTGACGATTCTGAAGATCCGGAAGAATTAATAAAAAAATCGGATGCCGCCATGTATCGTTCAAAACAGCAGGGTAGAAATACCTATCATTTTTACCAGAATACAGAGCAGTAAATAAAACGTTAAATGATATCTGGCTTGGAGTTTCAGGCAAGCTTATCTAAAACACGCTGTATCTTTTCTCTGGCAACATGGGCAATGGTATTAATTGTTTCTGAATCTGCCAGTCCTAATACAGTAACAGGATCCATAAAGCTGACAACTACATGATTAGCCTCTGCTTCACGCAGAATAAAATTACAGGGTAATAAATTACCAGCATTGGGATCCGCTTCAATAATCTGTAGTGCCAGTTTGGGATTGCAGGCACCAAGGATCTGATAAGCAGGAATGCTGACATCCAGTTTTTTCTTCATGGTTGCCTGAACATCAACTTCACTAACGACACCCAGTTGTTCTTCCACCAGAGTAACCAGAACTTTTTCTTTAACCTGACTAAAACTGCCGTTTAAAGTAATATGCATTTCATACATTATTATTGTCTCCTGCTTATTTAATATTAAATTAATTGTGGAAGATTATAGGCTGAACCATTGATAGTGGCAGTGATAATTATCACATAGTAATTAGTGCGACTAAAGTTTAGAGCGACAGCTCACCCTTGAGAGTCCTGTTTCACTCATACGTTCTTTAACAATTTGTTTGTAACCAGCTGTTTTGAAATTGTTTTTATAACAAATCTTCAAATCGCCTTAAAATATCCGTATCCGGCGGGTGGAATTTTTGGGACTTACTATCCCACCAGTCCCTGACTCTAACCTGCGAAAAATACCTTATCAGTCCCATTCGTATTCTTCCGGCAGTAATGGGTGTATTCTTTCGCCAGGGCGTATTATCAATTAAGCGCAATACCGGGTCCGGACATTTAATAGCCCGCAATTGAGGTATAATATACCCCAGAGCAATAATGTGTACCCATCGATGTAACACCTTCCGGGTTTTCTGCCAGGTCTGTTTCATGCCCCAGTCATTTTTTAACTGATTGAACAAGGGCTCAATTGACCAGCGCTTTTCATAAGCGACAATAATATCCAGACCACTTAACTGCATATCTGTTGACAGTAATAGACGTGGTCTTTTTTTCCCTTTAGAGTCCTCAAACTCACACCAGACAAAGCATACCGACTGGCCATTCAGAAAGCGGGCTTTAGCCACCGCTGTTCGGTAATTAGTTCAACCTGAATAATACCGTTTTAAGCCTGACTTCAAGCCAGGTTTAAAGCGGCTGATTGTTCTGGTTTGATAAAATATCCCATCAAACCGGAAATAATTTTGAGCCACAAAAGCCGGAGCTTATTGAGGAGCTTTCTTAAGTTATGTCCAGCGGCTACCATAACCACATTAATAGCATCACCGACTGCACCTTTGAGGTAGCAGCGGTCTAAACGGCCATCATTTTTCATATGACCAATTTCAGGCTCAATCGCACTGCGCCGTTTTAATGCCTTTTTAATACTTCGGGTAACGCCTCGCTTCTGACCTGAGATAAAAACTTTAGTGTCTTTTACTTCATGTCCACGATAACCACGGTCAACAAAGCATTGTTCCGGCTGTACGGCTGTAAACTGTTTTATTTGTTCCAGTTGTGGCAGCAAGGTATGTCCATCATAAGGATTGCCCGGACAACTTTGAGCGCCAATAACAAAGCCTTCCTTGTTAGTTACCGCGATACTGGCTTTAACTCCAAATTCATAAGGCTTATGAGCTTTGCCTTTACTGATACACTCGACTTCCGGTGCATGTAAACTGTAAAGCTTGTTCTTACTGTGCTGCTCCTGCTCAATCAGTTTCTGAGCCTGTTTTAGAGCTACTTCAAACAGAGACTGAATATCAACAGAATAGTTGGGCAGTTGTTGTTCAATATCCCGTTTAACACGACCTAAACGGGATTTCAGTTTATTGTTCATTTTCTTCATGCGTTTAAATTGTTTTGCATGTGCATAACGACTGGCCATTAGTACATATTGCGGCCCAACCCGATTATAGTTCTGGCGCAGTTTAATACCGTGCTCTTTGGACAGTTTAACCAGGTTTTCTCTGGCTTTGTTCAGGAGCTTTGAATCGGTTGGAAAAGCGATGTTCTTTTCCTGTACGGTAGTATCTACCGTGACTTCCGGTCTATGTGTTTTGATAACTTAATCAACTCATGGTTTATGTCCAGCATGTTTTCAAGGCGCATCCTGAACAGGTCTTCCTGAGGTATTTTTAGCTGTTTCTCTGGCTTCATTCTGGTCTGGAAATTTGCAAGGTAATAAGGCTTATTTTACCAAAAACCTGCAAATTTAACACCCATAATTCGCCAATATTTCCTTATAAATCAATGTACTATGTTTTATTCAGGTCGGACTAATTAACTTGAACCATCTGAGAAACGGAAACAGAGTCATTAAATTCATTGCTACTTCCTGTATAGCAGAAAAATACTAGGGGTATTCAGTAACCCCTGGACTCAGAGCCTGAATAATACCCCTTGTTTTACTGAGTTATAAAATAATTGATAAAAAAGGATACATTATTTATAGGATTTTGGTTCTTTAATTGCTGGCAGGATCTGGCCATTCATTAATACCGCTAGGTACTGGATATCATTGTGATTTTTTAACTGCAGCAGATAATACCAGTAGTTTTCTTTTTCATGTTTTTTTACTTTCTTTAATTCAATTTCATTGATTTTCAGGGCAGTCATTTCAGGCTGGGTTTTTAACCAGCTGTTTACCTTGCTTACCAGCTCATTAATGCCTAAAGGTACATTGCCTTTGCCGGGGATCCAGACAGATGTATTGTTAATATCATCTTTTTTGGCATACACAATAATGGTTGCATCATCCATGTAGTCAATAATTTCCAGGGGGAACTGAAAAGCATAGCTCTGACTGAAGAAGCCGAATAATAAGATAGCAGGAAATAATTTGTTTAACATGATTGAAACCTCTAAAGATTGACCTGAAATAGTTAATCATTAATAGTAATTAATAAAGCTCTCTATTATAGCATAGCTAGTTTTTTGTCTAAAGAGAGCCTGTTTCTCAAAGGTTTAATACCGTTTGCTTAATTTTTTAGTTCTATCTGCCAGGCTTTGGCATCAGGATTCCAGTCCGGCAGTACTATGCGTCTGGCTGCTTGGTTGTTGAGATTGAAATGGTGCAGATCTGGCCTGTGGGTATGACCGTGAATGAGTGTTAAAGTATTGTTATCAAGCATTAGTTTTTCCACGGCCTGCTGGTTTACATCCATGATTTGTGTGGGTTTTTGCTGACCTCTCTGTTTGCTTTGCTCGCGCATGGAATGGGCTATGGCAATACGTTCTTCAATAGAGCGGGACAGAAAATCCTGTTGCCATTGCGGATTATGGACCATTTTTCGAAATGCCATATAATCGCTATCATCGGTACACAGCTTATCTCCATGAGAAAGCAGAATGGTTTCCCTACCCTGTTCTGTCTCAATGTCCAGAGGAAAGGGATCGGGAATTAACTGGCATTTTGCAGCCTGTTCAAACTGCCTGCCTAGTAGAAAATCCCGGTTGCCGTGCATGATATAAACCTCAATACCCTGTTCATTGAGGAGTCTGAGGTTTTCAATAACATTCTGGTAAAAGGGCAGGGAAGCATCATCTCCCAGCCAGACTTCAAATAAATCGCCCAGAATATAAAGCGCCTTGATCTGGTTTGCCTGTTCCAGACAGGAAGCTATAAATTGATTGAAGCAGGTGTGAATATCCGAACGTGCGGGGTCGAGATGAAGATCGGAAATAAAAAGCAGTTTCATAAAACAGGGGCCGCTGTACGGAACAGCAGCCCTGATAATAGCTTAATTATTATTAAACGATTATTTGACAGTAACTTTTTCAATGATAACGTCTTCAACGGGTACGTCAGAGTGAAAGCCCTTGCTTCCTGTGGCTACGGATTTAATGGCATCAACGACATCCATGCCGTTTACAACCTTGCCGAATACACAATAACCCCAGCCGTCCGGTGTTTCACTGCGAAAATTCAGGAAGTTGTTGTTTTTTACATTAATAAAGAACTGGGAAGAAGCAGAATGAGGATCCGGTGTTCTGGCCATGGCAATGGTGCCGCGCTCATTGCTTAAGCCGTTATTGGCTTCGTTCTGAATATTACCGCGGGTTTCTTTTTCATCCATGCCCGGTTCCATACCGCCGCCCTGGATCATAAAACCGTCAATTACACGGTGGAAAATAGTGCCGTTATAAAAACCGTCTTTGGCATACTGCTCAAAGTTTTTACAAGTTTCAGGTGCTTTTTCATGGTCCAGTTCAATAGTAATGGTGCCATGGTTGGTTTGCATTTTAATCATAAGTTTTCCGTTTTTTGTATTAGTATTGTAAGTTATTGAATGACTTAGGTCGTTTTATTGGGGTAATGATTGTTAATTTCAACCTCGTCCTGAGTGTTAGAAGGTACAGGGCGGGAGCATACTTTTAATGATTCTCATTTAGACGCAAATACCGCATCCACTGACCGTACTCCTTGCTGAAGACGCCGTGAATCCATCCATGGAGGCTTTTCGGCAGCATCCCTGCTGCCGAAACTTCATCAAGAAGCACGGCCAATGGATACTCAGAAGGTATAAATTTCATTTTGAATATATTTTAACCAAAGTATGATCCGGCCCTGTCAGAAGGTATTACTTAATAACTTTTATATCTTCAATATAAATCGGATCAACCGGAATATTCTGCTGTCCAGCTACCTGGGTGGTTTTAACTTTGGCAATCTTATCCACAACATCCATACCCTTAATAACTTTACCAAATACAGTATAACCCCAGCCATTCATGGTTTTACGGGTATGATTAAGAAAGTCATTGTTTTTCAGGTTGATAAAGAACTGTGCGGTGGCAGAATGCGGGTCTCTGGTTCGGGCCATGGCAATGGTACCGCGATCATTTTTCAGGCCGTTGTTCGCTTCGTTTTTAATAGGGCTGAGGGTTTTCTTTCGATCACGGGCATTAGTAAAACCACCGCCCTGAATCATAAAACCGTCAATGATGCGGTGAAAAATGGTTTTGCGGTAAAAATGGTTTTCAACATAGTTAACAAAGTTTTTAACGGTTTCCGGGGCTTTATCCGGATACAGTTCCAGCACGATATCGCCCATGGTGGTGGTCATTTTAACCTTAATGGTATCTTCGGCAAAGGTGGTAACCGACAGGGAGAGCAGAATTATGCTCAGAAGTAATTGTTTTATCATGGCCATATTTTTTTATACCTGTTTAAATGTACGGGTTTAATGTACGAATACATTGTGTTATGTAAAGGGAATATGTAAATTTTTGATTAATATAACGGTTTTAATGTTCTTATTAAAGAGTATTTGATTTATTTTTGTTCGCCAATTCATTAAAATCACCGCTTGCAAAGATTTTTTTCACATCATTATGGAATTTACACAAAAATGAGTAATACGCCTGCGCCAGCTTCATCCGATAACGAGTCCAGAATTGTTTCCAATTTTATTCGGCATATTATTGATGAGGATATTAAGAATAACAAAAACAACGGCAAGGTTATCACTCGTTTTCCTCCAGAACCCAACGGCTACCTGCATATCGGTCATGCCAAGTCCATCTGCCTGAATTTTGGTCTGGCCCGTGATTACAATGGTGTCTGTAATTTGCGTTTTGATGACACCAATCCGGAAAAAGAAGATGTGGAATATGTTGATTCCATAATGGAAGATGTGTGCTGGCTGGGGTTTGAATGGGCCGGAGAGCCGAAATATGCTTCAAATTATTTCCAGCAGTTATATGAATATGCCGTTGAACTAATCAAAATGGGTAAGGCCTATGTCTGCTCCCTGTCACCGGAAGAAGCCCGTCAGTATCGTGGTTCTCTGACCGAGCCGGGTAAAAACAGTCCTTACAGGGATCAAAGTGTTGAGGAAAACCTGGCTTTGTTTGAGCGTATGAAACAGGGTGAATTTGAGGAAGGGGAGAAGGTTCTGCGGGCTAAAATTGATATGGCTTCACCCAATATCAATATGCGTGATCCGGTTATTTACCGTATCCGCAAGGTAGAACATCACCAGACCGGTAACGAATGGTGTATTTATCCCATGTATGACTACACTCACTGTCTGTCGGATGCCATTGAGGGCATTACTCATTCCCTATGTACCCTGGAGTTTGAAGATCACCGGCCGCTGTATGACTGGGTGCTGGATCAGCTGCAGATCCCCTGTCATCCGCAGCAGATTGAATTTGCCCGGCTTAATCTTAACTACACCATTACCAGTAAACGTAAACTCAAACAGCTGGTGGATGAAAAGCATGTGCACGGCTGGGATGATCCGCGACTGCCTACTATATCGGGCTTAAGACGCCGCGGCTATACACCGGCCTCTATGCGTGATTTCAGTGATCGTATTGGTGTCACCAAGGTGGACGGGGTAGTGGATATGAGCACCCTGGAATTCTGTATTCGTGAGGATCTGGAACATACCGCCCCACGGGCCATGTGTGTTATTGATCCCCTGAAAGTGGTTATTGAAAGTTTTGCTGAGGATCAGGTCGAAGATCTGTCGGCTCCCCGTCATCCCAAGGATGAAAGCATGGGGCGCAGAGCGCTGAAAATGACCCAGGTGATTTATATTGACCGCAGTGACTTTGAAGAAGTCCCACCGCCCAAGTACAAGCGGCTCACGATTGACAAAGAAGTGCGCTTAAGAAACTCCTATGTTATAAAATGCCATTCGGTTATTAAGGATGATGAAGGTAATATTATTGAACTGCGCTGTACCCATGATCCGGATACCCTGGGTAAAAAGCCGGAAGGGCGTAAGGTCAAGGGCGTTATCCACTGGGTATCGGAGCAATACTCCATGCCGGCAGAAGTGCGTTTATACGACCGTCTGTTCAGTGTGGAAAATCCTGACGGAGCGGCCAGGGAACATGAAGATGAAGACAGCCATTTTCTGGACTTTCTAAACCCGGATTCACTGATTGTTAAGGCCGATGCCCGTGCTGAATTGTCCCTGGCTGATACCCAGCCGGGAAACCACTACCAGTTTGAACGGGAAGGTTATTTTACCACTGATCCTGACTCCACAAAGGACAAACTGGTTTTTAACCGCACTGTAGGTTTAAGAGATTCCTGGGCTAAAATAGGTGGCAAGAGCTGATATGTTACAGATATATAATTCCCTGAGCGGAAAAAAAGAACAATTTATTCCTATCGAACCGGGCAAGGTCAAAATGTATGTCTGCGGCATGACCGTGTACGACTATTGTCATATTGGACATGCCCGGGTGCTGGTGGTGTTTGATGTGATTAACCGCTACCTACGTAAACTGTACGGGGATGAAAATGTCACCTATGTGCGCAATATTACCGATATTGATGACAAGATCATTGCCCGGGCCATTGAAAACGGCGAAGACACCAACACTCTGACCCAACGCTTTATTGATGCCATGCATGAAGATGCTGATGCCCTGGGTGTAATGCATCCGGATATTGAGCCCCGTGCTACTGAGCACATGGATAATATTATCAATATGATCCAGACCCTGATAGATAAAGGTATTGCTTATCAGGGCGACAACGGAGATGTTTATTATCAGGTCAGTAAGTTTAAGGACTATGGCAAACTGTCCAAAAAGAACCTGGAAGATCTGCAGTCCGGCAGCCGGGTAGAAGTGGAACAGGCCAAGCGGGATCCGGCGGATTTTGTATTATGGAAAATGGCCAAGCCCGGTGAACCCTTCTGGGAATCTCCCTGGGGCCAAGGTCGTCCCGGCTGGCATATTGAATGTTCCGCCATGTCCAAGCATTGTCTGGGTGAGCATTTCGATATTCACGGCGGTGGTCTGGATCTGAAATTTCCTCATCATGAAAATGAAATTGCCCAGTCAGAAGGCTGCTCCGGCCATAAGTTTGTTAACTACTGGATCCATAATGGTTTTGTGCGGGTGGATGATGAAAAAATGTCCAAATCCCTGGGCAATTTCTTTATTATCCGTGATGTTCTGCAGAATTATGCACCGGAGGTGATCCGTTATTTTATTCTTAACAGCCATTACCGCAGTCCGCTGAATTATTCCGATGAAAATCTGGATCGTGCGAAAGCCTCTTTAAGCACACTGTATCAGTCATTACTGAATATTAAACCGGCTGATGCCCCACTGGATGAAAACAGTGATTATGCCAAACGTTTTTTTCAGGCTATGGACGATGACTTTAATACCCCCAAAGCCATTTCTGTGCTGTTTGATATGAGCCATGAATTAAACCGCCTGAAAAAATCAGATAAGGCTCAGGTTCAGGAACTGGCAGCCCAGATCAAACACCTTGCCTATATCATGGGTCTGCTGGAAAATGATCCGCAGGCGTTTTTACAAAGCGGAGCCGGTGAGGGCGGTTTATCGGATGATGAAATTAATGATCTGATTGCTCAACGGGCTCAGGCCAAGGCCGATAAAAACTGGGTCGAATCGGATCGTATCCGTGATGTTCTGGTGGCTACGGATATCCTGCTGGAAGATACCCCCAAAGGTACCCGCTGGCGCAGGAAATAGGCCAGTGATCAGGATCTCCGGGTGATTTAAATTATGGCTAAATCCAGAAAAAAGAAATCTTCCAGTAAAAGAAAAAAGTCATCAGGTTCTGGACGTTTTATTAAAAAAACGTTCCTGTACCTGCTGATTTTTGGCACCATCGGCCTGACGCTTTATACACTTTATCTTAACAGCATTATTAAAGATAAATTTGAAGGCCGCCGCTGGTCCATTCCTGCCAAGGTGTATGCCCGGGCTTTGGAAATTTACCCGGGTGTTAAGCTCAGTGCCGGCCAGCTGGAAAAAGAGCTCCGTCTGGCCGGTTACCGCAAGGACAAATCCCCCTCTACACAGGGCAGCTTCTCCCGTAAAGGCAATCAGGTAGATCTGGTCAGCCGTCAGTTCCGCTTTCCCGATGGAGATGAAGCGTCTCATAAGCTGCGTATTCAGTTTAAACATAATGTTGTCAGCCGGATTTATGACAAAAGTCGTAAACGCTCTGTGTCTCTGGCTCGGCTGGATCCGGCAGTGATTGGCGGTATCCACCCACGTTTACATGAAGACCGGGTATTGCTGGCGCAGGATGAAATTCCGCAGAAATTAAAAAAAGCCCTGATTGCGGTAGAAGACCGAAACTTTTACCAGCATTACGGTATTGATCCCAAAGGCATTATTCGTGCTGTGTGGGCTAATATTAAAGCCGGTGCAACGGTGCAGGGCGGCAGTACGCTGACTCAGCAGCTGGTTAAAAATTTCTTTTTAACCAGAGAGCGCACCCTGATCCGCAAGCTCAATGAAGCCATTATGTCTCTGCTGCTGGAATACCATTACAGCAAGGATGAAATTCTTACTGCTTATATCAATGAAGTTTACCTAGGTCAGGATGGTCGTCGGGCCATTCATGGTTTTGCTCTGGCCAGTGAATATTATTTCAGACGGCCCATCATTCAGCTCAGTCTGTCGCAGATATCCCTGCTGGTGGGGCTGGTCAAGGGACCGTCCTGGTACAACCCGGTCAAGCATCCGCAACGGGCGAAAAAGCGTCGAAATACCGTGCTTAAAGTGATGCTGGAGCAACAGCTTATTACTGAGAAGCAGTATAAAAAAGCCATTGCCTCAAGCCTGGGAAACAGTCAGGGTATTTCTTTAAGCTCATCACCTTTCCCGGCATTTCTGGACAGTGTGAAATCACAGTTGCAGGAAAGCTATAACCAGGATGACTTAACTGATAAAGGCCTAAAAATATTTACCACGCTTAATCCGCAGGTACAATGGGCTGCGGAACAGGCTCTGAGCAGCCAGTTAAAAAGCATGGGGAAAAAACGTGCTAAACAACTGCAGGGCGCTATTATTGTCAGTCACCGCAATTCTGCAGAGATACTGGCCATAGTCGGTGGTAAAAAGAGTCAGGAAGGTGATTTTAACCGGGCTATGCATGCTCAACGTCCTATTGGTTCACTGGTCAAACCGGTTATTTATCTGACCGCACTGCAGCAGGGTTATACCCTGGCCTCTCTGTTAAAAGACCAGTCATTTACGGCCAAAAGTGTAAAGGGCAAATTATGGAAGCCTAAAAACTTTGATCATAAAGAGCACGGTATAGTGCCTTTGCATGTGGCTCTGGCCAAGTCCTATAATTTATCCACAGCCCGGCTGGGTATGGATGTTGGTGTGGACAAAGTACTTAATACTGTTCGGGCACTGGGTGCGCAGACTGATGCATTGCCCTATCCAGCGGTGCTGCTGGGTTCTCTGACTTTAACGCCGTTACAGGTTACCCAGATGTACCAGACCCTGGCAGACCAGGGCTTTTATTCGCCCCTGCATACAATTTTATCGGTACAGGACGAGCAGAATAATGCTCTGCAGCAATACCCCTTGCGCGTGGAACAGCGGATCAGTGAAGACCTGACTTATCTTATTAATGCCAATCTTCAGGAAGTCGTCAGTATGGGTACCGCGAAAGGCTTAAGTCATTACCTGCCGTCCCGTTATCAGCTGGCTGGAAAAACCGGTACCACCAATGAGCTCAGAGACAGCTGGTTTGCCGGATTTGGCAGTAATCTGCTGGCCGTGGTCTGGCTGGGGCGGGATGATAATACTCCGGCTGGTCTGACCGGATCCTCCGGTGCTCTAAAAGTCTGGGGCAGGATGATGCAGAAACTGGACGTTGGTGTGCTGGAACAGAATCAGCCGCAGAATATTAAATGGTTCTGGGTGGACTCCCTGCAGCAGGTACGGCTTTCCGGACGCTGTAAAAATGCTGAATACCTGCCTTTTATCAAGGGGACGGAACCTGCCAGGGTAGAGGCATGTGAAACCGGCCGTTTTTCAAACAACTGGCTACAACGTTTGTTTCAATAGTGTAAAATAGTTGTAACTCCCTGTTTGTTACAACCACTGAGGCCGTCAATGTTTAAAATCTATCTTTTAGTACTGTTCATTATCAGCATTATCAATGGCTGCAGCTCAGTTGGTTATTCCCGAGACAGGACTATCGGCAGTGCTCCTCCGGTTATTGAACAAAGCCGTCCCCAGGAAGCAGCTGGCTCTGAAGAGGTGTACCAGCCAAAAGTGATTACTACAGCGGCGGTCAGTCAGGGCACAGTATCTCCCCGAACCTCGGCTAAGCCGCCAGCCAGTCGTAGTGCGGTGCTTGATCTCCTTAAGCCGTCCAAAGCGGCTATTGATCAAGGTAATTACGATGAAGCGGAAAGTCTGCTAAAAAGGGCGTTAAGAATTGAGCCGGATAATGCCTGGCTCTGGCACAATATGGCGGTGTTACAATTTTATCGTGAGGATTATCAGCAGGCGGTTCAACAGGCATTAAAATCCAATAATCTGGCAAAAAATAACCAGAAATTAAAGTCAAATAATTACAAAGTTATAAAACAGAGCTATATTAAACTGGGTGAACCTGAAAAATCGGTCCGATATAAATAAAATCAACAGCACTTAAATTAAACTGATAAAATTAAAGTGGCAAGAAAAGACAAGATTTATATATGGTTTGATTTAAATCAGAGGATAATGCCTAGTTAAATGTTAAGTTTGCTGCAATTATCCATCCTATTGTAAGAAGTTCTTAAGGTTGTTCCATGCTTTAATGGACAGTGTAAATTAAACTGTGTATCCGCTCTTATTTAAATATAAGGAGCCAATTGCTCCTCAAACTCGATTATAAAACGATTCATAGCAGCTTTCCAATTTCTGATGGGCATTGTCCATTTTTTGGAAGCCGACTGGATAGCCAGATAAATTACTTTCATAGCAGAATCATCGTTAGGAAACAGTCGCCGGTTTTTAATAGCCTTATGAATAACACTGTTTACTGACTCAATGGCATTGGTGGTATAAATAACCCGCCGGATATCCTCAGGATAATCAAACAGCGTGATAAGGTTGGGCCAGTGAGCCTTCCATGACCGGCTGATTTGCGGGTATTTATCATCCCACTTTTGAGCAAACCGCTCTAATTCCAGTGCTGCTTCCTGCTCAGTTGCAGACTGGTAGATTTGCTTTAAATCCGCTGTAACTGCTTTATAGTCCTTCCAGGGCACAAACTTCAGTGAATTTCTGACCATATGCACAATACACAACTGAACTCTGGCCTGAGGGTAGGCCGTATTAATAGCTTCAGGAAAACCGCTTAAGCCATCCACACAGGCGATTAAGATATGCTGTAAGCCTCTGTCCTGTAATTCAGTCAATACAGAGAGCCAGAACTTAGCCCCTTCATTTTCTGAGAGCCACATACCCAGCAGTTCTTTTTTACCCTCCAGGTTAATCCCCGGAGCCAGATAAACAGCTTTATTGATAACCCGTTTATCCTGGCGGATTTTAACCACAATGCAGTCCAGATATTCATTGTCTTACTCATCGCAGTATTCCTTGATATAGGGTAACAAAAGATGGTTCAGACCGGCAGGGGTTGATGATGTCGACTTCAGTCGAAGAGAAATTCCGTCCCCATGGTGAGCAAATACCTGGAAAAGGCAGGGTGTCAAGGAGAAGTCCTGAAAGGAAGCTCCTTGATAGCCTGACTTTGGAAGGTAGGCTGTTTACTATGGAGGTGGTATTTCAGGTTTGTTCATTTAACCTCTGCTGACTTAAACCACCGCAATGAGCGTTTACACAGTTATTTTTACACCCTCCTTTAATGAGTGAGATTTTGTCCAAAATAGAACATACTCTGCTCATCAGGGATAGAGGTTTGCCTGATCTTCAGTTTGAAATAATCAGTATCCCGAATACCCCTGGCCCTTTTTCTTATTAAGCCAATACTGACATTGCCAGCTTCAATTCTGGCTGATGTCAGTTGATGTTTTGCATAATTGCAAATGCCATCTTTGTTTTTTTTCAGTGACTTTGCAAATGTTTTTAAATAAGTCATTTTGGTTTGTTCAGCAATGCTGCACCATAGTTCGAGTTCACTCTTCATGGCATTAACTTCTGTATTGTCCCATAAGGCTTGTAATTGCTCTTTCATCAAATAGAGTATGTTCAAATTCTGGTTTTCATTCAGTATGTTTTCTAATTGCCCTGATTGCTTCTCTGTCAGCTTCTGTTTGTTTTTTAACAACAGGTAATGACTGCCTTTGAGTAAATTTTTTCCTGCCGCATTGGCTTTTCTAAATTCAATCCTGCGCTGATTCTTGATCACATTTGAAAAGTTTTTTATAACATGAAATCGATCAAAAACCATATCCGCATTAGGCAGCATTTCTCTTACAGACTTTTGATAGGATGGACTCATATCCATAGCTACAGCCTCTATTTTTTCAGCGATTTCCTTCGGTATTATCTTTAAAAATGCACTAAAAACATCCGCAGTACGTCCTGTTTCTACACCAATCAAATGACCTTTCACCATGTCATAAATCACGGTCATATAATTATGGCCTTTTGCCCTGGCTACTTCATCAACACCAATATATTTTAAATCCTTTAAGTGTTCCGGCTCCAATGCCGGTAATGTCTTTTCCAGATAAGCCTTATCAATATTGTTAATGGTGTCCCAGCGAATATTCAGGTGTCTGGATACGGCCTGTATGCTCATATGACGACAAAGTCCGCTGTTCATATGGCAGAACCTTTGTATAAAACGGCAACCTTTATCAACAAAATCGCATTGTTCAATCAGGCGCTCATTTTTACTGAGAAAAACCTGAGCTAATTCTATCTCCACATAACAGAGATGACCCATAAATGGGATATCCCGAATCTGCCTTTTTACATAACGATTGATCGAGCCTTTTTGTCCGGTTAAGGGATCTATGGCTTTCCTGCGTCTATCTCTTTTGCAAAGGATATGTACCGTTTCATGGTGTTTGTTTAATGTAATTATTTCAACAGGTTTTGTGAGTATTGACATCTTTTTTCACTCATCAAAGCGTGGAAGAGCCGTTCTTAATTTATGGTTATAAAAATGAAAACAGATCGATTCCGAGCTTATATTACCAGCCAGTTTTTAAGTATTTTACTGTTTAGTTTTATGCTGCTGGGCATCGTGTATTCGCCAGATACTATGGCAATGCAGCAAATCAGTGAACTAAAGCTTAATAACGCCATTAACCGTGCCGGTTTACAGCGTATGCTCACTCAGCGGATGTTAAAGTCCTACGCTCAACTGGGAAAGGATCAGTTTTATATAGAACCGGACAAGAAATTACAGGATGCCGTAACACGCTATGAGCAGGGTCTGGATTTTCTAAAAGACTTTGAACAGGTGCCCGGCGTTAAGGACTCACTGCAGAAAATCAATGCTATGTGGCCTCTGTATAAAAGTATGATTCTGGGTGAACCAACCCGGGCTAAAGTACCTGAACTGGTTAAAATGAATGAAAAACTACTGTCCTTATCACACCAGATCGTACTGGATCTGGAAAATCTCTCTGGTAAGGAGCTGGGTAAAGTGGTCAATGTTTCCGGACGTCAGCGGATGCTTAGTCAGCGTATTGAACTGTTTTATCTGCTGCGTAACCGGGGCTTTACAGAGCCTTTCTATCTGGATAAACTGGCCAAAGCCCGTAAACAGTTTACTGAGGGGCTTGAATACCTGAATAATTATCAGGGTAATACCCCTGAAATCAAGGCTCTGCTGGAAAAAGCCGGCAAGTCCTACCGCCTGTTTGAACACTCCCTAGATAGTTCAACCTGAATAATACCGTTTTAAGCCTGACATCAAGCCAGGTTTAAAGCAGCTGATTGCCCCGGTTTGATAAAAGACTCCATCAAACCGGAAATAATTTTGAGCCACAAAAGCCGGAGCTTATTGAGGTTCTTTCTTAAGTTATGTCCAGCGGCCACCATAACCATATTAATGGCATCACCGACTGCACCTTTGAGGTAGCAGCGGTCTAAACGGCCATCGTTTTTCATATGACCGATTTCAGGCTCAATCGCACTGCGCCGTTTTAATGCCTTTTTAATACTTCGGGTAACGCCTCGCTTCTGACCTGAGATAAAAACTTTAGTGTCTTTTACTTCATGTCCACGATAACCCCGGTCAACAAAGCACTGTTCCGGCTGTAAACTGTTTTATCTGTTCCAGTTGTGGCAGTAGAGTGTGTCCATCATAAGGATTGCCCGGACAGCTTTGAGCACCAATAACAAAGCCTTCCTTGTTGGTTACCGCGATACTGGCTTTAACAGCAAATTCATAAGGCTTATGAGCCTTGCCTTTACTGATACACTCAACTTCAGGAGCATGTAAACTGTAAAGCTTGTTTTTACTGTGCTGCTCCTGCTCAATCAGTTTCTGAGCCTGTTTTAGAGCTACTTCAAACAGAGACTGAATATCAACAGAATAATTGGGCAGTTGTCGTTCAATATCCCGTTTAACACGACCTAAACGGGATTTCAGTTTATTGTTCATTTTCTTCATGCGTTTAAACTGTTTTGCATGAGCATAACGACTGGCCATTAGTACATATTGCGGCCCAACCCGATTATAGTTCTGGCGCAGTTTAATACCGTGCTCTTTGGACAGTTTAACCAGGTTTTCTCTGGCTTTGTTCAGGAGCTTTGAATCAGTTGGAAAAGCGATGTTCTTTTCCTGTACGGTAGTATCTACGTAAGCGCCCAATAATCCCACCTACCCCCACCCCTTAAAATCCTTCAAAGTATTACTTTTTATAATTTCATAATCATAAAAGGTAACCCTATGCCCCACGAACGAGATGAAGAAATGCGCACCCACCTACAGGCCTGGCAGTCCAGCGGCCTGACTCAGAAGCAATACTGTCAGCAGCACAACCTTAAAACCCATATGTTCAGTTACTACAAAGCCAAATTTCTGAGGCAGTCAGATGATAGTGAGAGCTTAATACCGGTGCAGGTTGTTCAGGATAAGACCGTTTCAGGTCTGATTTTAAACCTGCCCAATGGTTTAAGTCTGGAAATCCAGCCAGGCTTTGAGCAGCCAACCTTTATGCAAGTACTGTCTTTACTGAAATAGCTTAATATTGCGTGTTAATCAAAACACTCAGGTTTACCTGGCCTGTGGTGCCACCGATATGAGAAAGAGCATAAACGGATTAAGCCTGCTGGTTTCTGAAGTTCTGCAGCAGGATGTTTTCAGCGCCAGCCTGTTTGTCTTTTGTAATCGTAGCCGGGATAAACTTAAAATTCTGCACCGGGATAATAATGGTTTCTGGCTGTATTATAAGCGTCTGGAAAAGGGGCGCTTTAAATGGCCTGAGTTAAGAGGACAGACCTCTGTCAGTTTAACTCAGCGGGAATTAAACTGGCTTCCGGATGGCTTAAACATTGAAAAAGTTCAGGCTCACCCCCGACTGAACTATACGCATATTGGCTGACAAAACTACGGATGAAGTCTTGAACAAGCGCAGAAAAAACCAAACAAAAACAAGGTGATGCATTGATTTAACGGTGAAACATTATACTTGCTGTAGTACAATGCAGCCCATGAAATCCACTGCCGCATCAACCGACAAAACCATTGCTCAACTGCAATCCAGGATAGTGGATTTAGAAACCAAAGTCCGGTTTTATGAAGAGCAGTTTAACCTGTTACAACATAAACGCTTTGGTCGTTCTTCTGAAAAGCCCGATACACAGGCCGAGCTGTTTAATGAAGCCGAAAGCATTATAGCGGAAGAAGAACGCGCCCATCAGGATGATACAGAAGCAGACTCTGCTCAAATCACCATTACCTATACCCGGAAAGCCCGGTCGCAAACCCTTACCCAAAGACCTGCCCGGAGAGCAAATTCGTTACGAATTACCCAAAAGCGAGCAGGTTTGCGGCTGTGGTCATGCTTTGCATGAAATCGGAGAAGACACCTCTGAACAACCGGATATCATTCCTGCGCAGATTAAAGTTATAGAACACATTCGGGTCAAATACGCCTGCCGTCAGTGTGACAATGGCATTAAAACAGCGCCTGAACCGGCTCAGCCCATTGAAAAGAGTATTGCATCACCTGGCTTACTGGCCCATATTGCCGTTGCCAGATATACCGATGCCTTACCCCTGTATCGACAGGAAGCCATATTTAAACGTCTGAATATTGATATTAACCGCACCAGCATGGCTAACCGGATGATAAAAACAGCCCAACTAAGTCAACCTCTGTTGCAACGACTTATTCATTATCAGTTACAGCAATCCATTATCCAGGCCGATGAAACTCCGGTTCAGGTGCTCAATGAACCGGGAAGAAAGGCACAAAGTCAGTCCTGTATGTGGTTGTACCAAAGCGGTAGTAGCGGTGCATCTCCACCTGTTATTATTTATGATTATCAGCCCGGGCGCAGTGGGCTGTTTGCCAAAAACTACCTGCAGGATTTTAAAGGTCAATATCTTCAAACCGATGGCTATAGTGGTTATGCCCAGGTGTGTACCCCGCAAAGTGGCATTGTCTCTGTCGGTTGCCGGGCTCATGCCTGGCGTAAGTTTGATGAGGTGATTAAAGCCCTTAAGGGTAAAAACGTGAAACCCGGCAAGGCCCATATGGCACTTAACACCATTGCCAAACTGTATGCCATTGAAAAGCAGTGCAAAACCATGAGTGCAGAGCAGCGTTATCTGGTTCTCAAAAGAAAAGTCAGCCCATATTAAATCAGTTTAAGCAATGGCTGGATAAATCCGCTGAGCAGGTACCGCCCAAACAACTTCCGGGCAAGGCTATTCATTATGCTTTAAATCAATGGACTCAGTTAACCTGCCACATTGAAGATGGTTATCCGGAGATTGATAATAATGCCGCCGAACGGCGCATCAAACCGTTTGTGATTGGCAGAAAAAACTGGCTGTTCAGTCAGACACCCAATGGTGCTATGGCCAGTGCGACGCTTTACAGTTTAATTGAAACGGCTAAAGCCAATAAACCGGAGCCGTTTGCTTATATCCGTTACATTCTGACAGAGTTACCCAGGCTGGGGCGTCATGCAGAGCCTGAAGCATTTGATGATTTACTGCCCTGGCTGTGTGCTGAAAAAATTCAGGCGTTACAGTAGGTAGGGTAGCAGATCAATGTGGGATTAATTGGCGCTCACAAGTCTTTGATGGTGTTGCTCAGCGAGGCAAATCGACCATGGGGTGGTTCTATGGGTTTAAAGTTCACCTGATCATTAATCATAAAGGTGAAATACTGGCCACTAAATTGACGGCCGGTAATGTAGATGACAGAAAACCGGTTCCTGAAATGGCCAAAGACTTATATGGAAAGCTTTATGGTGACAAAGGCTATGTCTCCAGTCTTTTAAGTGATGAACTGTTTGAACAGGATGTTGAGCTTATTACCAATGTCAGACGAAACATGAAAACACGTGCCATTGCATTGTGGGATAAGATTATGCTGAAAAAACGTTTTATAATTGAAACGGTTAATGAGCAGCTAAAAAATATTACACAGATTGAACATTCACGTCATAGAAGCGTAAGTGGTTTTATGTTGAACCTTATTGGTTCTCTGATTGCCTATTGTCATAAAAAAGACAAGCTGACAATCAGAATAGATGAGAGTGATATGAAAACTCTCTGTATTTAGGTAAATGACTGGGTTCTTATCCAGATCTCAGGTTAACTACAGAAGTCGGGCTGAAGCTATTTTACTCCTGCATCAGTGCTACAGTAGGAAACAGGTTTTCCAATTACTGAATGCCAGCCGAACAAGCATAAGAAAATGGGTACAACGCTTTGAACAATTTGGTGAATCAGCCCTGTTTCCGGAAAACCGTGGCAGAACACCCTATAGTATCAATGAAACCATTAGTACCCGGTTACTGGAACTGGTTCAGACACAGCCGAAAGAATTTGGATGTTTTAACTCAAGATGGACTTCGGAATTATTAACCCGGCAGGTCAACGAGGAATTTCAGACCCATATTCATTCTTCTACTATCCGGAGGTTATTACCTAAACCGGGTATAAAATGGAAACGAGCCAGCCCGACACTATGCATACAGGATAAGGAAAAAGCTCTTAAAATTAAGATGATAGAGAAAGCCTTGCAATCAGCCAATGCTGAGCATTCTGTATTTTATGTGGATGAAGCCGATGTTGATTTAAATCCACGTATCGGCAGTTTCTGGTCTTTAAAAGGACAACAAACCAGAATACCCACTCCTGGTAAAAACCAGAAGAATTATCTGGCCGGTGCCCTGAATGCTAAAACAGGTCAGGTTGTCTGGGTAGAATGGGAAAGTAAAAATTCATTCCTGTTTTTACGCCTGATGGCAGAGTTAAGAAAAAGATACAGGCAGGCTAAAACCATCTGATTGATAGCAGATAATTATGTTATACATAAAAGCCAGATAACGAAAATATTTCTGTCCCATAATAAAAAGTTTGAGCTGATATTTCAGCCAGCCTATCACCCCTGGGTAAACAGAATAGAGCTATTATGGAAACAGTTACATGATACCGTAACCAGAAATCATCGACATTCAACAATGAAAAGCCTGATGGAAGATGTTAGAAAATTTATGAATAATGTGTCCCCGTTTCCTGGTTCTGAAATTCAACAGAAAAGGTTATAGGGTGGATACCTTTTAGGATCAGCTATTTAGTAGACTCAATGCATATCCCTGTCAGGGCTTTTGAAAATGGCCAGCAGTTTCTGGATTTTTATACTGAAAAACAGCCCGCTTGTGCCATTATTGATGTGCGAATGCCGGATATTAATGGCCTGGATCTGCACCAGCGTCTGGTCGAACAGGGAGTTATTCTGGCGGTTATTATTATGATCGGTCATGCTGATGTTTCCATGGCTGTGCGGGCCATGAAAGCCGGAGTGTATGACTTTATTGAAAAACCCTATAACAATACCCTGATGCTGCAGCGTATTCAGAATGCTCTGAATTATGATAATGATAAACGTGAAAAGCAGAAGCGTATTGATGCAGTGCGGCAGAATCTGGATAAACTGACACCCCGGGAAAGAGAAGTCCTGGAACGGGTACTGGAATCCACGCCTAATAAAATTATTGCTAGTGAATTAAATATCAGTATTAAAACTGTAGAACTGCACCGAGCTAATATGATGACTAAAATGCAGACCCGCTCCGTTACCGAGCTGGCCCGACTGGCCTTAATTGCGGGTCTCGAATAGAATCAGAAAAAAATAAAAGTAATCGTCTTATAATTTACCCTTAAGTTGATAGAGAATATCTAATGCTTCTTTGGGTGTTAGATTATCCGGATCAATACTGTTCAGTTCAGTAATTAACTCACTATAGTCAGGCTCTCTTTCCAGTGTTAATTCAATCTGCTGATTTTCCCTGTTCCTGACAGAAGGGGTATCAGAACTCTCCATAGACTCAAGCATGGCCAGTTTCTTTTTAGCCAGGTTAATGACCTGTGCCGGAACACCGGCCAGGGCGGCGACCTGGATACCATAGCTTTGTGATGCATAGCCTTCTTCTACCTTGTGCATAAACACAATTTTTTCGCCATGCTCAACTGCATCCAGGTGGACATTAACAATTTGTGTGAACTGTTCAGCCAGATGAGTCAGTTCAAAATAATGGGTGGCAAACAGGGTAAAGGCTGATATTTTTTCCGCCAGATAGTGAGCTGAGGCATAGGCAAGCGACAGGCCGTCATAGGTACTGGTACCGCGACCGATTTCATCCATCAGTACCAGAGAATATTCTGTGGCATTGTGCAGTATATTGGCGGTTTCAGTCATTTCTACCATAAAGGTAGAACGGCCGCCGGCCAGATCATCTGAAGCGCCAATGCGGGTAAAAATCCGGTCTATATGACCAAAACTGGCAGAACGGGCCGGAACAAAACTACCGATATGGGCCATGACCGTCAGTAAGGCGACCTGTCTCATATAGGTGGACTTGCCCCCCATATTTGGCCCGGTAATTAATAACATCCGGCGTTGAGCATCCAGCCAGACATCATTGGCCACAAAAGGGCTGTCTTGGATCTGCTCAACTACAGGATGGCGTCCCTGTTCAATGTTCAGATGAGTGCCGTTATCCAGTTCCGGTTTACACCAGTCAAGACTGACCGCCCATTCTGCCAGGTTGCATAATACATCCAGTTCGCACAATGCCCTGGCACTGGACTGTAAGGGCAGTAATTGCGGTGAAAGTTTGTCAAACAGTTGTTCGTATAATGCTTTTTCCCGACTCAGGGCTTTTTCATTAGCACTGAACACCTTATCTTCAAAGGCTTTTAATTCGGGAGTAATAAAACGCTCATTATTTTTCAGGGTCTGGCGGCGCTGATAATCTTCCGGCAAGTGTTCAGAATGGGTACGGCTGACCTCAATATAATAACCATGCACCTTATTATAATTGACTTTAAGAGTGGCTATACCGCTGCGTTCTCTTTCCCTTGCTTCAAGGTCTACCAGATACTGGTTGGCGTTTTTCTGGATATTACGCAGCTCATCCAGTTGCTGATCATAACCTGGAGCAATGACTCCGCCGTCACGGATCAGAACAGGGGGATTGTCTATTATGGCCTGTTCCAGTAATTGCTGCTGCCGGGGAAAAACAGCAATGGTCTGAGCCAGTTGCTGAATCAGCGAGTCTTTTATAGTAGTCAGCTCACTCTGTAATACCGGTAATACCGCCAGAGAATGTTTAAGCCGTTCAAAATCCCGTGGCCGGGCGGTTTTCAGGGCAACTCGGGTCAGTACCCGCTCGATATCACCTATCTGCTTTAATAAGGGTTGGATCAGTTCATAGCTGCTGTCTGACTGCAGATGCTCAATGGCCAGATAACGTTGTTTTAAAATAGTATGATCACGCAGAGGACGATTCAGCCAGCGGCACAATAAGCGGCTGCCCATGGCAGTCGCGGTGTGATCCATGACTGCCAGCAGAGTATGTTCAGGATTGCCGCTCAGTGCCTGAGTGATTTCCAGGTTTCTGCGGCTGATGGTATCCAGCACCACGGCCGAGTCATGCTGTTCCGGCTTTAAGGTATTGATATGCGGCAAAGCCATGCGCTGGGTGTTCTGCACATATTGCAGTAAACAGCCTGCGGCACACAGAGCACTATGATAATCATTACAGCCGAAACCGGACAGATCCTGTGTGCCAAACTGCTCATTAAGCAACTGCCGGGAAGCCTGCTCATCAAACCACCAGGGCGGCTGTTCAGTAAAGGCAGTCTGTTTACCCAGCTGCTGTTTCAGTGCGGTTTTATATGGACTGTTTTCTTCCAGCAACAGTTCACTGGGTTTATGACGTTCCAGTTCTGACTGCAGGGCTTCCTGACTGTCCAGTTCGGACACGTTAAAACGACCGCTGGTGAGATCCAGTATGGCCAGACCATAGGCCGGTGAGTGTTTATCATTAATGCTGATGGCAGCCAGCAGGTTATCTTTACGGTCTTCCAGTAAACTGTCTTCGGTAATGGTGCCGGGGGTAATAATGCGTACCACCTTGCGTTCTACCGGACCTTTAGACGTGGCCGGATCACCAATTTGTTCACAGATGGCCACAGACTGATTCTGCTTAACCAGCTTGCTTAAGTAATTGTCTACTGCATGGTAGGGCAGGCCGGCCATGGGAATGGGTTCCCCGGCGGAGCGACCGCGGGCAGTCAAGGATAGGTCAAGTAACTGAGAGGCTTTTTTTGCGTCATCAAAAAACAGTTCATAAAAGTCCCCCATGCGGTAAAACACCAGCATATCGGGGAACTCAGCCTTAATCTTAAGGTATTGCGCCATCATTGGCGTATGTTGAGTGGAACTGCCCTTATCAGGCTTGTTTGTGGTCATAAGGCTCGAAATACTGAATATAAGAATGGTTTATTATATTCAGTTTCGAGTCTTAAACCTAGAGTCTAACTAACAGCAATGCTTACTTATTTATTTTTGCAGCCACCTTGGCAATAGTTCCAGATCAGTAACATGACAATAGAAACTGTAGTTAAAATGGCTATTAATGATAATGAGTCGATAATCATCATATTCCTCCTGCCGTTATATAAACGGAGCTATGTTTAAAATACGTTTAAAATCTTTAAATTTGATTATATTTTAGGATGACAACCTAGGGTTAACCCTGATCTAGGTTAGGCGTATTACTAAATACTTATTTTATGGGGGTAATTTTGTAGGGCAGAGATGACTTTAGCCATATTTTTTAAATATAGGCTTGTAATCTGGTATTTAAATGGGGCAATGATAGCCCGGAAGAGTGTTGAAAATAAAAAACCGCTGTAGGAGCTTTTTGTCGCTCGTAGTAATAAACCTGAATTCTGGATAAGAACTAAAAAATATTGAACTAAATGCCTGTTTCTCGATCAGATCATTTAATGACCAAATCAAATGAATTTGAACAAGGAACAGGCAAGTGACTACTATAGATGAATTGTATTGTAATATTGATGATTTCAACCAGTTCTTTTATCCTGAATGGGAAAAAACACTGCTGGAATCCGGTGATAAAAAGAGAAGACGACAAGGTGTAATGAGCCCCGGTGAACTGATGACTATCCTGATTAACTTTCATCAGTCACATTACAAAGATTTTAAGAGTTATTATTTATGCCATGTGCATCAACATCTTAGGAAAGAGTTTCCAAATTTATTGAGCTATACCCGTTTCCTGTGAGTGATGTCATCGGTACTGGTGCCATTATGCGCTTACTTTACTCATTGCAAAGGAAAGCCAACCGGAATTGCCTTTGTTGATGCGAGCAGCATTAAAGTATGCCAAAATATTCGCATACCCAGGCATAAAGTCTTTGATGGTGTTGCTCAGCGAGGCAAATCGACCATGGGGTGGTTCTATGGGTTTAAAGTTCACCTGATCATTAATCATAAAGGTGAAATACTGGCCACTAAATTGACGGCGGGTAATGTAGATGACAGAAAACCGGTTCCTGAAATGGCCAAAGACTTATATGGAAAGCTTTATGGTGACAAAGGCTATGTCTCCAGTCTTTTAAGTGATGAACTGTTTGAACAGGATGTCGAGCTTATTACCAATGTCAGACGAAACATGAAACCACGAGCCATTGCATTGTGGGATAAGATTATGCTGAAAAAACGTTTTATAATTGAAACGGTTAATGATCAGCTAAAAAATATTACACAGATTGAACATTCACGTCATAGAAGCGTAAGTGGTTTTATGTTGAACCTTATTGGTTCTCTGATTGCCTATTGTCATAAAAAAGACAAGCCGACAATCAGAATAGATGAGAGTGATATGAAAACTCTCTGTATTTAGGTAAATGACTGGGTTCTTATCCAGATCTCAGGTTAATTAGTACAGCGGTTTCTAAAACCCTATGAATTAAGTGGGTTAAATATATTATTAAATTGTGATATTAAAAATCAAACCAATAGCCAGTAGTGCAATTAAAGCAGCACCCGCTATAGCAATAGATTTAATAATGTTTAATGTCGTTGTCATGCTTTGCATCCTTTCCGCTTAAAGATGATATCAATATTTATAAAATAGTAGTGTTTTAAGTTTTATTTAAAATAACCAATAAAAAACCCCTGCAATCAAATGGATATACAAGGGTTTTGGTGTTTGGCTCCCCAAGCATGATTCGAACATGCGACCAAGTGATTAACAGTCACCTACTCTACCGCTGAGCTATTGGGGAATAGTTATTGTCTTTGAGGCATCGCTCTTGGACAACGATGCATATTCTATTGATTTTAAATTTAATGTCAAGCAACATTTTGTAAAATTTGAGTTTTTTAAATTTTACATTTAATCCATATTACTTTAACCACATTTCAATGTACTGGTCAAGTCCAACCGGACACTTTTTTTAAGCCATTTTCTGTAGTTCTTCGTAATCTTTAGGTGATAAATAATCATTGGCAGAATGCAGTCTTTCCCTGTTATAAAAGACTTCAATATATTCAAATATCACCTGTTTAGCTTCATCCCTGGTTCTGAATTTCTGATGATGCACCAACTCTGTTTTCAGTGTATGGAAAAAGCTTTCTGATACAGCATTGACGCTCCTATGTCAAGTAAGCAAGGCAGCGTCCTTCAAATCAGCCAGAATAATTGGATATAACTCTCTAATAATATAACGCTTCAAACATCGATGGATCTCTTTTAATGATTTACCCTCTAATGTTCTTCGAGCGACATATTCCCGGGTACGTGGATCACTTCGCATACGAACCATGGCAATCGTCCATAATGCATTATTAGCATCCCGATTACCTCCACGGTTAAGTTGGTGATGAACGGTTTTACCCGAGGAAGCCTCTAAAGGATTAACACCAAATAATGAAGCTAAGGCTGCTTCATTACGTAGACGTTCTGGGTTATCACCAGCAACGGCCAGTAATGTTGCCGCTGTTTGAGGGCCAACACCAAATTGTTCCGGCATTCGTTTGGCACCGCGTTTTGTTAATTGCTCCAGGGTTTTATCCAGTTCTTTCAGCTCTTCTGTAAGGGAGAGCCAGCGTTTCGCTAATAAACGGAGAGTGGTAGCCAATGTAACTAACCAACTTGATTCTCCAGGTGTTCGCAGGTAAGCGCAGCTATTAACACATTCTGCAGGCTTTGACTTCCATAATTTTGAACGTATATTATCAGGGGCAGAAATAAGCAAAGCCCGGATCTGATTAATGGCCTGTGTCCGTGCCTTAACGGCGCTACGCCTGGCAACAGAGACAATCCGCATAGCTTCAGCAGCACCAGAGTGTAATTTAGGTATTGCACATACGTTACCCGATAAAACAGTGCGTGCAGCACTTTCTGCATCTGTTGGATCGGACTTACCACGAAAGCGACGCATTGAACGGTCAGGTCGATTAATTTCAAAGACCTGAACTTTTTGTTTAGAAATAAATCGTGCCAAACCCGCACCATAAGTTCCTGTACCTTCAATGCCTGCTCGTCGCAGCTTACCAAAAGATTGTGCCCATTTAAATAACTGCTGATAACCCGTAGTATTCGTCTCTATCGATAAATTTCCCAGATATTTTCCAAATCCATCAATGAGCACTGCAATATGTTTATCCAAATGGGTATCAACACCAGGGATAACTTCATTTTGAAGTTTTTTGTTCATGGCCAACACCTCCCAAAAAAGCATAAGTCAGGTATCACCAATCCGAATTACAGGACAGGACACTCAAGATGCAAAACAAAGCTCCTATTAGGTCACAAGTAATCGGCCCAGTGACGCCTGGGGAACGTCAACTCCAATCGACAGGTCAATACAAAGGCAACAAGGCCAATCCCAGCATGGGTCAGATTGGGATGACGTTCATGGGTATTATAAACTGAGTGTCCCGGCAATTACCCTTGTGACTCATGGACTGAATAATGCCATGGTCACCTAATAATTTACGATGACTATCCGAAGCATACTAGCTGCCTCTGTCGGTATGCCAGACAAGCCCTTTAGATGGTTTTCGTTTCCATATGGCCATGAACAAAGCATCATTAACCAACTGGGTTTTCATTGTTTTATCCATTGACCAGCCAATAACCATTCTGGAAAACAGGTCGATAACAACAGCCAGATATAACCAGCCCTCATCGGTCGCAATATAGGTGATATCACCTACAAAGTAGCGGTCAGGCTCTGTAACATTAAACTGATGGTCTAACAGGTTATCTGCAATCGGCTTATTATGGGAAGAATCTATCGTTGCCCTGAATTTCTTTCTGGTTTTACAGTAAAGTCCTGCCTTTTTCATAAGGCGGATAATTCGCCGACGACTCACCTGAAACCCCTGTTCTGACAGCTTTCGTTTAAGGCGACGGCTGCCATAAGTTACACGACTTTGCTTAAACAAGCTCTTCAGCCTTTCTGTCAGTGTCTCATTTTCTTCTTCACGGACAGTTTTAGGGGCTGCCTGCCAGTCATAATAGGAACTGCGTGATACTGACATAAACCGGCATAATTCTGCTACAGGATAATCTACAGAGTGTTGCTTTATCCAGGCATATTTAACTCGATTTCTCTGGCGAAATATGCCGTCGCTTTTTTTAACAGGTCACGCTCCCGGGTTACCCTGGCCAGTTCTTTTTTCAGACGCTTTACTTCATCGTAAATATGTTCATCCGTTCGTGTTTTGCTCTGTTTTTCTTTGCCTGGACGAGTATATTTGCTTATCCAGGTATGTAAGGTATTAACGTTTACATCCAGTTCTTATCCAGAATTCAGATTAACTTCATAAATGATCAGATATACACTGGAAACCACCAGGGTAATCATGGCGACATCAAAATAGGGACGTATCCGGGAACGCGGATTATCAATCAGATCATAAAAGAATCCTTTAATACGTTTATAATGTTTGGAATCATCAAGCTTATAACAAAATTGAATAATGCTGGAACTGATTGACATGGTTTAAATATATCATGTACCGGCTATTCTCACCAGAGAGAAATAAAAAAGGCCAGTGTCCTGAAACATTGGCCCTGTGAATAAAGCTAAATATAAAAACGGCTATTCCATGGGATCCGCACCCAGAGTCCCGACCAGTTCCTCCAGGTAAGCAGGAGAGGAGACATGCTGCAGCTTTTCTCTGGCCCGTTTCAACTGGTTGTCAATATCTAGGCGGTGAGCTTCATCAGCATGGCTGTCTTTTTCCAGGAAGTCGGCCAGATAGTCAATATGACGCTGCCATAACTGAATATCCCGTTGCTGTTTAACTTCCAGACGTTTGTGATACCAGTCTGAAGATAATAGCGCTTCACGGGTGAACATGGCGCGAATATCAGGATGATGGGCATCCTTACCTTCATATTTACCGGTAGCCATAATATACAGCAGGGCTTTAATGGGTGGACAGGCCTGTTCAACAGAGCCGTCTTCAATATAAGTCTGAGCAACTTTCTGCTGGGCTTCTACAATATTATTGATACCATCCACAAAGTCTTCCATACTCTGGGTTTCCGGACGCAGGATACTTTCATCAAATACCGCAGAGGGATTATCAAAAATCTTGCCGAAGAAGCCATGCACAAACAGACTGGTAATTCGATAACCCAGACGGCTGGCCAGAACTTTCTGACCTTCATATTCAAAGTCTTCCAGTTTTTCCAGTTGACCTTTGCTTATTAAATAAGCTGGGCGGCGTTTCTCAGGTTTTAACTGAGCCCAGATCTCTGGAACAATAAGACTGATATCATGATTGACTTTACTATTTGGTCCGACAAAACCGGCTGCACTGCTGAACCCGGAATAATCGGTAAGAATATAGGAAACCAGGGCGTTATTCAGATCGGCAGTAGGCAGCAGGGCATTAAACGGCCCCTTGGTCAGAGCGCCTTCAGAACCAGCGCCAGTGGTAGAAGGTGACTTGCCGGTCAGACTGCAGATAAAGTCCATAAACAGTTCAGGCAGTTCCTGATAGTGAATGGGGTTGTAAACAGCCAGAGAACGGATACCGGCTTTTTTATCCGGTGGATTATTCCTGCGGCCGGTTAAGACGGAATCAACCGGGAAATTAATGGGTTCATCCAGGGGTGCACGACGGTGGAAACGGGCACTCATTTCTGCCAGGTAACGTTTTATGGTGTTAGCCAGATCAGAACGCAGCTGCAGGTAGCGGGGATTCTTACTTGGAGCACCGTCTACAATCAACGGATGAGCTGAAGATACGGCCATTTTGCCTTCTTCCAGGCTTTTAAGCAGGAAGTCACGCATGGGCTGGGTATATTTATCAAACTCGACCTGGTCTTCAGTAATTTCTTTCAGGTCTTCAGTGGTTAAGGGCTGGTAATTAGCAAGGAAATTATCCGGCTGGGACATTTCCAGTTCGGTCTGTTTATCAAAGCCCTTAATAATGGCATCATCTGGTCTCTGGAACAGGCGGTATTCACAGTTCTTGATCAGCTTGATGCATTCATGTTTGTTTTTTGTCGGCATATTAACCAGTTTTTTGGCCGGTACCACAACGGAAGCGGTGATATCATCTTCCATCTGGACTTTTTCTGCGACCACGTAGTCCTGGCGCATTTTATAGATTTTCCAAGCACCTTCACAGTCAAAGCCGACACGCAGGTAGGACATAATTAACTGCCGATCATCAAATTTCAGTTCATGTCCCTGGACACCGTCGATCATGTCTACAGAAAAGTGTTTTGCCCAGTTATTGCCCCATTCAGGACGATAAAAACGCTTGATCATAAAGGCCAGAGCCTTAATAGAGCTGGGGATAGTTTCCAGCCAGGCATTATATTCCGGGGTAAATTTTTCTTCTGACGGAGTCAGCATCTTAATCATGGAGCCTAGGCTGCGGTTCATGCTCAGCGGTGGGCGATGAGGATTGTCGGTATAATCCGGTGCAAATTCTGGCTTGTAACGAAGTGAATAATCATACTCGAAAATTTCCCTGACCTTTTCCAGTGACTCATTCAGGTCACCGACAAACAGTGGTCCGTAAATAACGGCATCATCAATGGCTTTGGAGATTTCGGATTTGCCGCCGCCGGATACGGTACAGGGTTTATGACAGAAAGTACCCTCTGCATCAGTACCTACAATACGCCATGAAGGTGCTTTTGGGTGTTTTTCCATGGCAATTTTATAACCGCTGGGATGCATATAAATATTGCCGGGCTTTAGTTTAATAGTCTGAGGTTTGCCCTGGTATGTCCAGGTAACGGTCTGTTCATTAAGATCCATCTGCAGGTTTTCAGAAGGTACATAGATAATATTCGGGAAATTTTTATCAATGCCGTAACCTTCTTCCTGAAGGTCCATAATATCGCCATATCGTTCAATAATTTCATTAAAATCGTATTCGGTATTTTTGGTGCGGGTATCCTTGCCAAATTCTTCACCATGATTATGGCGTGGAAAAGCCAGCGCGCCGCCGGCATGTTCTTCTTCTGCCAGGCCGAACAGGTTGGCAGAGTAACTGATCTGAGTTTTGACTTCTTTTTTACAGTAACCGAAATAGTTATCGGCCAGAATGGTCACTATAACGCCGCGTTTATCACGGGCCGTGATTTTAAAGGGCTGACCGTTATTATACAGTTCGTCATCCTGTTCCCAGCACATACCGTCTTTTTTCAGCCGCTCAGTGGCTTCACTGATATGCGGCAGACCGAGCTGTTTCTTGCTCATACGTACCAGGTGGGGAGCCAGAATGACACAGCCGGTATGACCGGTCCAGTGTTCAATGTCCAGGCCAGCATCGTTTTCTGCCAGACTGGGGTTGCCGGCATTACCGAAAATACTTTCCACAAAATCTAGGTTACTGGTTAGAGAACCCGGCGCAAAGAAACGGATCTCCATGGTCTTTTCTACTTCAGACAGGGCACTGTCTTTTGCTGGAATAGCAGGGCAGACAATTGGGCGCAGTAATATGGATACAAAACTGTGTGCTTTTTGCTGTTGTCTGGAGGTAAACGGGATAGTCAGTAAATCATCAGGTGGATTGAGTGCCTCACAAAGGAGGTTGGCATAGGCAATTTTG
This sequence comes from Alviniconcha strummeri, assembly GCA_963584105.1. Classification (NCBI taxonomy): domain Eukaryota; kingdom Metazoa; phylum Mollusca; class Gastropoda; family Provannidae; genus Alviniconcha; species Alviniconcha strummeri. The sequence goes on along the minus strand of OY757548.1, from coordinate 8,053,522 downwards.
GGAACGGCTTTTTTGTCACCGGGGATCGGTAGTCCGCCTTCTGCAATATGAAATGAACCGGCAGTGGTTCTTCTGTCTCGGGAGGTATTATGCAATACCCCCTGGTTCACTCGATAACTTTTAACAAATTCTGACTCGAAGTAGTCACTTTCTGCCGGTAGGGATAACTCCCGAGCTACGCCATGGCGATCGAGGATCAGGGTGTTGGAAGGCAGGACTGGATGCTGTTCACAACCGCTGTCGGCTAGGTAATCATCCAGAAAATCCTGAACGCGCTGGTCAACCGGACAAAGGTACTGAGATAACAGGCGGGATTTTTCACGATAACTCTGCAGCAGATCATCTGCGATGGAGAAAAAATCATTATCACAATCATGAGCTTCACAGGCAGGTAATCCGGAAGAATGAAGTTTCAGATTAATATAAAGCTGCAGACGCTTTTTTTCTTCTTCGGCTTCCAGTTTGTTGTCGCTGCTGCGTAAACCTAATGATTTTGTTAAATCCATATAAAATACCTTTGTATTGCCAATGACTTAAATCTTGGAGCGGGTAATTTATCAGATTTAAGAGTTTTTTTAAATGAATGGAAGCTATTTAAGATTATGCTAATGTCGCATTTAAAGTGCTTTGTAGCTTAAAAAAGGTTTTAATTTCAGAGTTATAAGCCAATTTCTTATGGCTTTTTGTTAAATGTGTTTCTTTTGATATATCTCATAAAAGATGCTTTAATAATGACTTTAATAGTATTCGTTTCACTACCTGTGACAGAACTAAGGAATGCCCTTCTCCATGCGATACCCTGCTAACAAAACCAAGATTGTGTGTACCATTGGTCCGGCCACCCAGTCTCCTGAAATGATGGATGCCCTGTTAAGGGCTGGAATGAATGTGGCCCGGCTTAACTTTTCTCATGGTGATTTTGACAGCCATGGTGAAACCATAAAAAAATTGCGAGAAGCATCAGAGCGAACCGGTACCCAGCTGGCCATAATGGCGGATCTTCCCGGGCCGAAAATGCGTATTGGTGAGCTGATAGTTGAACCCCTTGAACTGAAAACGGGTGATGATTTTGTCCTGACTACAGATACTATTGTAGGTGATGAAAAACGGGTTTCAGTGAGTTTCAGAGAATTATCCATGACGGTCAAGTCCGGCGATAAACTGTTTCTTAATGATGGGCTGATCTCTCTGCAGGTTAAAGCCATTGAGGGGAATGATATAATCTGTGAAATCCGTTCCGGAGGTGAACTGCGTTCCCGTAAGGGCTTGAACCTGCCAGGCATCGATCTGGGTTTCAGTGCCTTTACTGCCCATGACCGGGATTGCCTGGAATTTGCCTTAAAACAGGGTGTGGATGCCGTAAGCCAGTCTTTTGTTGCCCATAAGGAAGATATACTGGATTTAAGACAGACGGCCACCGACCTAGGTTTTAGACCTTTTGTTATTGCCAAGATTGAACGTTCCGGTGCCTTAGACAACCTGGAAGAAATTCTTAAAGTCTCAGACGGCATTATGGTAGCCAGGGGAGACCTTGGGGTGGAAATACCTATTTCCTCAATTGCCGTGGCTCAGAAACAGATTATGGCCACAGCGGCCAGTTATTGTAAGCCAGTGATCACGGCTACCCAGATGCTGGAGTCTATGACGGAACACCGGCGTCCTACCAGGGCAGAAGCCACTGATGTGGCCAATGCCATTTTAGATGGTACCGATGCAGTCATGTTGTCCGGTGAATCGGCTATGGGCAAATACCCGGTGGATGCGACCAGTATGCTGGCCGATATTGCTGCCCGGACGGAACCTTACCGCAAGGCCAATCGGGAACTGGAACGTCTGGGTGATAAAAAAGCCCTGGCTGATCTGGTGGCGCATAATATTCAGCTGGCGGTTAATAGTGTTGATCCGCAGGTGGTTATTATTCCCACCCGCTCTGGCTCCATGGCTCGTAATGTTGCCCGTTACCGCCTGCCGGTCTGGATCACGGCTTTAAGCACAGAAGAGCGAACCTGTCAGTCTCTGCAGTTTTCCTATGGTGTGTTTCCAGTCAAAGTGAAACAGGATCTGCCGGAGTGGTCGCCGTTTTTACGCGACTGGTTTAGAAACAACCATATTACGGAAGGTGTTGCGGTACTGGCACAGGGGCCTTCCAAAGAAAACCCCTGTGGTAATCACCGAATTGAGTTTATGGACTTAAGCCTGTAAGTTCTGGTCTGCTTTTTACTCCACTATTGGATTCTCCTGTAAAAGAGTCCTTAATGACAATTATTTTGTGAAATAGTTCCCTTACGCCGTATAAACTTGATGTACATCAAGGAGAGAAAATACGGTTTAAAGGATACTTACGCTTACATAATAATAGGAGTATGCCATGAGTGAAGTGTTTACAAAAACCATGGCCAGAAATATCTTTTACGGGGGAAGTATCTTCTTCTTCCTGTTACTTCTGGCCCTAACCTTTGATACGCAGGGAGTGCTACCCGAGCGTTCAAACGATGCAAATATCACCCCGGAGATAGTACTGGGCAAGAAAGTCTGGGAAGACCACGACTGTATCGGCTGTCATACCCTGCTGGGCGAGGGTGCGTATTTTGCACCTGAGCTGGGCAATGTCTACAAACGATTCGGCAACAGTAAAGAAGCCATAATGGGTTTCATTAAGAGTCGTCCTAAAAATGGTATACCCGGTCGTCGCAGCATGCCTCAGTTCAACCTGAATGATGAAGAGCTGAGCGCCGTTGCTGAGTTCCTGAAGTGGACCTCTGAGGTAAATACTGCCAACTGGCCACCAAACATTCAGGGTTAAGGGAGAGTAAGGACTATGCAATATCAATCACAATCTGTTGCGAAACTGTATTTTATCGCAGCCATTGGCCTGTTTTTAGGTCAAATCCTGTTTGGTGCCGTGTTAGGCGCCCAGTATATCTGGGGAGACTTTTTATTCCCGGCTATTCCATTTAACGTTGCCCGTATGGTACACACCAACCTGCTGATAGTCTGGTTACTGTTCGGCTTTATGGGTGCGGCGTATTACCTGGTACCGGAAGAATCAGAAACCGAACTGTTCAGTCCCATGCTGGCGACCTTACTGTTCTGGATATTCCTGGCGGCCGGTGCTGCGACCATTTTAGGTTACCTGCTGGTACCTTATGCCACTCTGGCCGAGATGACCATGAATGACCTGTTGCCCACCATGGGGCGGGAATTTCTGGAACAGCCCACGATAACCAAGCTGGGAATTGTGGTGGTGGCCCTAGGCTTCCTGTTTAATATCGGCATGACCATATTAAAAGGCCGTAAAACCGTTATCAGCATGATTCTGTTTATCGGCTTAACCGGTCTGGCGATCTTCTTCCTGTTCTCCTTTGTTAATCCCAGCAACCTGATTGAAGACAAATTCTGGTGGTGGTGGGTTGTCCACCTGTGGGTAGAAGGCGTGTGGGAACTGATTATGGGTGCTATCCTGGCCTTTGTACTGATTAAGACCACCGGTGTTGACCGTGAAATCATTGAAAAATGGTTATACATCATTATCGCCATGAGCTTAATCACCGGTCTGATTGGTACCGGACACCACTATTACTGGATTGGTACTCCTGAATACTGGCAGTGGTGGGGTTCTATCTTCTCAGCCATGGAGCCTATTCCTTTCTTTATGATGGTACTGTATGCCTTTAATATGGTGAACCAGCGTCGTCGTGAACACCCCAATAAGGCAGCCGTCTTATGGGCACAGGGCACAGCAGTAATGGCCTTCTTAGGCGCAGGTGTGTGGGGCTTTATCCATACCCTGGCACCGGTTAACTACTACACCCATGGTACCCAGGTCACTGCGGCTCATGGTCATATGGCCTTCTACGGAGCCTATGTAATGATTGTACTGACCATTATCTCCTACGCCATGCCTCTGCTGCGCGGTCGTGCGGCGGCCAACAGCAATCAGTCTCAGGTGGTTGAAATGTGGGCGTTCTGGTTAATGACCGTAGCAATGGTATTTATTACCCTGTTCCTGACTGCCGCAGGCGTACTGCAGGTCTGGTTACAGCGTTACACTGAAAACCCAATGGGCTTTATGGAAGTACAGGACAAGCTGCAGGTATTCTATATGATGCGTGAAGTGGCGGGTATTGTCTTCCTGATTGGGCTGGGGATTTATATCTATAGCTTCTTTGTTAAGGGTGAGGAAGCGACAGCCTAAGAGCAGCGTTCAGAAAGAGCAAGAGCTAAGAGCGCTTTCTGTTCTTCTGAATGCTCCGGGCTGTAAAAATTAAAAAGCGAAATCTCTTTTGGGGTTTCGCTTTTTTTATTGGTAAATCAATATATTGTGGCTTTTATGTGATGTGAGTTGCATATAAAATAGCTGTTGAATTGTACATTAGGTTTCAGGTTTCAGGTTTCAGGTTTCAGGTTTCAGGGGTTGTTATGTCTGAAGTGGTTGGTGATGTTTTAGAAGAGAAGGAACCTTTGCCGGGGGATCTGGCTATCTGGTTTTTTATTATGGCTGAATTGTTGGTGTTTGGGGTGTTTTTTATTGTTTATGTGTTTGTGCGCAGTAATAATCTGGAACTGTTTAATACCTATCAGCTTGAGCTGCACCGGGAAGCTGGGGTCATTAATACCATTGCTTTAATTACCAGTAGTTATTTTGTGGCTATGGGGGTGCATGCTATTAAAAATAATAATATTAAACAAACGGGCAGGATGCTGCTGCTGGCTCTGGCTATGGGGTTTGTGTTTCTGATTGTTAAAATCTGGGAATATTCGCATATTTTTGGTGCCAGTATTCATCTGAGTACCAATACCTTTTATACCTTTTATATATCTTTGACCTTTTTTCATTTTATGCATGTCATGATGGGCATGGTGATTCTGGGGGCTCTGTACTATTACCTCAGGCAGGGGGGCTATAGTGCTGAAAATCATCAGGGTATAGAAACCGGTGCTTCGTACTGGCATATGGTGGATCTGGTGTGGATTGTATTATTTCCGCTGGTTTATATTATCCGTTAAATATTGTATTCAAGTTCCTGAACAGGTTAAAAATAATGACTGAAGCTAGATTTACATCAAGTAAAAAACTGACCATTATATGGATAATACTCATAATTCTGACGTTAAGTTCAGCCCTGGTGGGCTACTTTAAATTATCCGGTTTATATATTGTCAGCTTTGTTTTGCTGACGGTAATTATCAAGGGTCAGATGATTATTGATTATTATATGGGGCTGAAAAATGTCAGAGGTTTCTGGCGTCTTGCCATGCTCGGTTTTATTTTTGTCATACCGGCTATTATTTATACCGGTTATGTTTTAAGCTCATCACTTACGTTTTAATAAAAAATTCGTTTTAATCATATGGATAAATAATGACCACCGACACACAATCCGATCTGCCTTTTTATTTTCCCCAGGGCAATGAAGAATCCCTGTTTGAACATTCTTTTAAAAACCAGTTGCCGGTCCTGTTAAAAGGACCTACCGGTAGCGGTAAAACACGTTTTATTGTTCATATGGCCGCCAAACTGGGCGTACCTTTATACACCGTTTCCTGCCATGATGATTTAACGGCCTCTGATTTGGTCGGGCGTTACCTTATTGGTGATGGTGAGACAATATGGAATGACGGCCCCCTGACCCGGGCTGTACGGGAAGGTGGCATCTGTTATCTTGATGAAGTGGTTGAAGCCCGTAAAGATACCACGGTAGTTATCCATCCCTTAACCGATGACCGACGTATTCTGCCCATTGATCGAACCGGTGAAACCTTGTATGCTCCGGAAAATTTTATGCTGGTGGTTTCCTATAACCCGGGTTATCAGAGTATGATGAAAGGGCTTAAGCCCAGTACCCGTCAGCGTTTTATTTCCATGAGTTTTAATTACCTCAAGCCGGAGCAGGAACAGACGGTAATTGAAAAGGAAACCGGTATTGACAGCCATATGGCCCAACGTCTGGTGGCTATGGCCAATGCTCTGCGTCAGTTAAAAGATCATGATCTTGAAGAAGGTGTCAGTACCCGTCTGCTGGTTTACACCGCCCGTTTGATTCAGTCCGGTTTTGACCCCGTGGAAGCCTGTCTTGCCGGTCTGGTGGAACCCTTAAGTGATGAAGAAGAAGTCATCAGTGCCCTGATGGAAGTGGTCTATGCTTCTTTTGGTAAATAACTATGGTAAATAAGAGCAGACAAACAGGGTAATTATCGCTAATGGAAGAACAGGTAGGACAGATATGGGACAAACTGGTTACCCGTATCTCAGACAGAAGTTTTAAGGAATCAGCGGTACAGTTATCGCAGATCAGTAAACCACTGGGCATATTTTTTCGTGCTTTGGGCGGTGATAATGGTCTGAGAATTGTGGAATCAACAGCCACCCAGCATTATGCCAAGCGTAACTGGAAACAAAAGCTGGCCGGCACCGGAAAATATGTGGAATTAAGCTGGCAGGATGAAGATACTCTGCATCTACCCAAACAGATTGATGTTTTTCCTACCATAGAATTAAATAAAGATCTGTACTACTGGCTGGCAGCCATCAGTGCCCAGGTACTGGAAAATCCATCGGCACGTAGCCGTGGTCTGCAGGGCTGGTTTGGCTATTGTCAGACACTGACTCTGGATGTTATTAAACGTTTTCCAGGCCTTGCGCCCCGTTATCAGCGTCTGGTAGATGCTTATCTGGCCATTCGCAATATTGACGATAAATTTACTGACCAGGAACAGGCACAGGAAGATGCTATTGCCCAGGCATTAAAACAGCCGGGCAGTATTGATTCCATACCGGTAACTGGTTTTGCACCTAAACCGGTTATGCTCTGGCCCCATCCCAATCCGCCTGAAGTGGCTAATTTCAGCTGCAAAAACGCCCAGGAAAATGATGAAGATGAGGATGAAGAGCAAGCCTCAGAGTCTTCAAAACCTAAAAAAAATGAGAAGGAAAATAAACGTCGTAACGCCGAGCGGGTGGATATGCCCGATGGTAAAGACGGCCTGATCCTGCATCGTTTTGAAAGTATTTTTGGTTATGGAGAATTTCTGAATATCAATCGCAGCACTGACGATGATGAAGAAGCCGACCAGGATTCAGCAGATAAAAATGCCGATGATATGGATTTTTTGTCTGTTGCAAGAGACAGCAAAAGCAAGGGTGGTAAGGTCAAATTTGATCTGGATCTGCCGGCGGATTCCGTGGATGAAGTGGTGCTGGAAAGTGATGTTAAGCTACCGGAATGGGATTATAAAAAACAGTTACTGCAGCCGGATTATTGTTCAGTCATTAACTTTGTTCACCTGGCGGGAGAAGAGGGGGTTCTACCGGAGAACCTACGCCGTACTGCCAGAAAACTGCGTCAGCAGCTCGAAGCCCTTACCACTAAACGTGTCTGGCATCGGCATCAGAGCGAGGGCAGTGAACTGGATCTGGATGCCTATATAAACTATATTGGTGAGCGTTGCAGCGGTCATAAAGTGGAACAGCCTGATCTGTATCAGCAACTGCGCTCCAGTGAGCGGGACCTGTCAACCCTGCTGTTGGCGGATTTTTCCCTGTCCACAGATACCTGGCTGTCTAATGATGCCCGTATTATTGATGTGATCCGCGATTCCCTGTTCCTGTTTAGTGAAAGCTTAAGAAATACCGGCGATCAATTTGCCATTTACGGCTTTTCTTCCCGTAACCGGGGACATATCCGTTTTAATACCTTAAAAACTTTTTCAGAATCTTATAATGGCCAGGTGCGTTCCAGAATTCAGGCCATTAAACCAGGTTTTTATACCCGCATGGGTGCTGCCATTCGTTATGCAGCCTCCAAACTGAAACAGCAGGATTCCCAGCAGCGTTTACTATTGATTCTAACAGACGGTAAGCCCAATGATCTGGACCGATATGAAGGCCGTTACGGCATTGAAGATACCCGCCGGGCTATCCATGAAGCCAAAGCACAAGGGCTGCAGACATTCTGTATTACTATTGATGATCAGGGCGGAGAATACCTGCCCCATATTTTCGGCAATAACGGCTACACCATTATCCGCAAACCGGAACAGCTCCCCCAGAAACTCCCAATCCTATATGCCAATCTGACTACTAATCCGGTATAAATAAGGTTTACAAAAGCCCCAAAAACCACCAAACTACTTCACTTAACACTTAACACTTAACACTTAACACTTAACACTTTCTCTTACCTGACCCGATACAAAGCATGACAGGCCGTACAGGTTGCCAATATTTCATTAAGCTGGGGCAAGGTATGCTCCTTATCCCCTAACTGCTCGGCATCCAGTGCCATTTGATCAAAGGCCTGGTGCACAGAAAAGCCCATTTTTTTCATTTCCAGGGGTAATTTACCCCGTAAACTGGCGGGTACATTAGCTACATCGGAGAAACCGGAATCTTTGGCCGCTTTAGTAATCTGTTCCATATTATCTTTTTCTATGCCATCGACAATCTGATGCACAGAATTCAGGAAGCCGCGCATTTCTGCTAATAGAAAATCTTTTTCAAAATCATCCAGAATCAGAGCCTTGCGGTTGTCTGCAGAAAGCTCAGTTTTACCGGTGTAGATAAACTGCCAGGCCATTACCGCAGTGATAATCGCCATTATAAAAAATAAAATCCAGCCCAGTCTTGCCATACCCTTACTCATATTTAGTGGATCCCTTTTTCATTGAGAACCTTGCCGTATTCTTTGTCAGTTCCATTAATATGTTTAACCAGCCAGTTTTTCAGAAAGTTAAGTGCATCCACCATGGTTACATCAGAATCTTTCTGGTATTCATCAACCAGGTGATTAACCTTTTCAATAAATTGTTTATGCTGTTTTTTATGGGCTTCCAGATCAGGATAGCCATTTTCTTCCATTAACTTTTCTTCCCGGGCAAAATGGGTTTTGGTATAGTCAATTAACTCATCCAGTGCCTTTTGTTCAAACTCCTTGCCTGTGTAATAGTTAACGGCTGTCTGCAGTTGATTAATCAGGTTCAGTAATTTTTTATGGTCATTATCCATGGCTTCAATGCCGACGCTGTACTCATCTTTCCAGACCATATACTGACTGGAAATCATCTTATTATGGATAAATGGAATGGCAATAAGAATAACCAGCATAATCCAGGGCAGTGGGTGAGTGGGGCCCATTAAAAAGCCGAGTCCGACCATAACTATTGCGGTTACAGTTAACAGAACCAGACCAAACGTTCCCATTGACTTGAACATTTTATTCTCCTAAAGACAAAATACTTAAAAGTTGTTTAATTATATAAATAAATTATTTGATATGCAGTCACTAATCAGTGACTGGTACCTTCTTCCAGATGTGTCTTGTTATAGACATTATATTTCCCGGAAGGTTTTTTCATCGGCAGACGTTTTACTTCTTCCAGTGTCTGAGCATCATAGACAATAACAGCCCCCTCGTTTTCCCAGATGCTTAACAGAGCATAGCGCCCATCTTTGGTAAACTCAACATGTGCCGAGGTTTTTCCCGGTTCAGGTTTGAGTGTTTTAACAATTTCCAGGGTCTTTTTATCAATGATGTGAACCAGATCCTTATTGGGACCAAAAAATACATCAACCCAGGCATAAGGACTTTTTTCATGGCTGCGCATAAAAAAGCCGGGGCCCTGGGTTTTTATTTTTTTGATAATCTTCCAGTTACGGGTATCAATAATGGATACGACACCTTCTCTGATATTGGGTGTGGCAATAACCCGGGTATCTTGGTACTTCCAGCTGATGCCCGAGCTAAGATGAGGCATACCAAGTAGATCAATATCGGCCACTTTTCGGCCCGATGCCAGTTTAATGACCTGAATGCCCTGAGGTAAACGCTCGCCTTCCGGGCGGGCGGCGCCAATAATGTGTTCATAGGACTGATCAAAAAAGAAGTTATCCAGATAATGCTTTAATTTAATGCGTCGAATACTGAAAGGTTTACCGCTGTATTCAGGCATTTCATAGCGATAGTCATGGACAAAAATATTTTTATCCACATAAGGTATTTCCCAGACTTCAGGAAAATCCTTTAAAGCCAGAATAAAGCTTTTGCGCGGTGCTGCAGTATAAACGGCACTGACCCTGGAGCTTTTATCTTCGTCATTGACCACTGGAATCACTTTTACAGGGGATAGATCATCGGCTTTGAGGATAACTGCTGTATGGGGAAGGGTGTTGCCTGCAATAATGTATTTACCGTCATCAGAGACGGCTAGGTTACGGGTATTAATACCCACCCGAATATCGGCAATGACTTTTAAATTGTAAATATCAAATTTAGTGATCCAGCCATCACGGGAAGCAAAATAGACATAGCGTCCGTCTCTGGAATACTTTGGCCCGCCGTGCAGGGTATTATGGGTTTTAAGCCGGTAAATGGGTTTAAAGGTATCACCGTCAAGCAGGGTGACATGATGATCCCCGATTTCAACCAACAGAAAGAGGTTTTGCATATCGGCTTTGAAAACCGGAGTATCGCCCAAGGTGCCCGGCGGGTTGCTGATAACATGGCTTTTTTTAATGTCAGCCATATCCCATACCGGCATCTGCTCGGGTTTGGTGTAGATATAGTCAACCAGCGGACTGATCTGCTGTTTGGACAATGTCTCTCCAAAGGCAGGCATCTGGGTAGCTGCACGGCCGTTTTTAATGACTAGGGCAGCAGCCTCCGGTTTCAGACGTTTAAAGCTTTGGGGAATTAAGGGAGGACCCACCAGACCCAGCCGGTTTTCACCATGACAGGAAGCACAGTGTTTTTTAAACAGGCTTAGTACCGGTGCCGTATTGGTATTGCTGCCGGTCACAGCCGTAGCGGCATAAGCCGTGCTATGGATAAAACCTGCTATAAGTAATAAGAAGAGCGTTCTGGTCATTTTTTTAGGTTGTGCCGGACGATGATAATTGTATTATACGCATGCTAAGTTATTGATACCCTTGATTCATATCAATTTGTAACTACTCAGCGTATTCATCTTTTGCACCATTTCGGCGTTATTTTCGTACTCAAATGGTCACGTATTAATATACGCTCACATTTTCCGTGCGAAAATGCCTTGAACTGACACAAAATCTAAATACGCTGAGCAGTTACAACAATTTATAAAATGGGCTTAAGGGTTCAGTCCAATTTCCTGATCACTCAGATAACAGGCTGGATCTTCAGCCCAGAAATTACCTGTGGTCTGCCAGGCTCTTACCCGGGTATTGCCGTTACAGATATTCAGATACTGGCACTTCGCACAACGGCCCTCAACTGGCCGGGGGTGTTGTTTCAGACCCGCCATTAATGGATCAGAGGTATCCTGCCAGATTTCAGAGAACTGCCGCTCACGGACACTGCCCAGGTCGTAATTCCACCACATGGTGTCGGGATGTACCTTGCCCAAGTTGTCAATATTGGCAATATTGACACCTGAGGAGTTGCCGCCCCATTGATCCAGCCGGGCTTTGATATGCTCTGCCCGTTCCGGATAATGCTGTTTAACCCAGTGATACAGATACAGGCCATCGGCATCATTATTGCCGGTCACATATTCATGCTCAATCCCCTGTTTTAGCTCGTTAATACAATGTTCAAACAGGGTGTTCAGTGATTTTCGGGTGGCAATATGATAAACATCATCTTCGCGGTTTTTATTACCCCGACCGGCATAATTGAGATGAGACAGGTAAAATTTGTCCACCCCTTCATCTTCCATTAACTGCAGTAAATCAGGCAGTTCTTCAGCATTGTCCTGGGTCAGAGTAAAACGCAGCCCGACTTTAATATCATGTTTCTTGCACAGACGAATACCCTGCATGGATTTCTGGTAGACGCCTTCCTTGCGACGGAATACATCATGGGTGGCTTCTACACCATCAATACTGATCCCGATATAATTATAATTAACATCGGCAATCTGCCGGATATTGTCCTGAGTGATCAAGGTGCCGTTAGTGGAGAGGCCGACATAAAAGCCCATGTCTTTGGCTCGATGAGATATTTCAAAGATATCATCCCGCAGTAAGGGTTCACCGCCGGACAGAATGAGTACCGGTTCGCCATACGCCTTTAAATCATCCATAACAGTAAACACTTCCTGGGTGGATAATTCCCCCTTAAAATGGGTATCGGCTGAAATAGAATAACAATGCTTACAGGTCAGATTGCAGCGGCGGATTAAATTCCAGATCACGACCGGACCGGGAGGATTACGCTTAGGCCCTATGGGTGTTGGATTAAGGACTTCTTTGAGGTATTGGGAGATTCTGAACATAAGTATTTAGTTTTGCTCTTTTAGTCTTTTGCTTTTAAGCGTAAACCGGTCTTTTTTAGAATCTGCTTACTATACAGTAATTCATAGCCGACACAATATTCGCCTAGCAATTTCACTACCTGCTGAACCTTGTCAGCCACTTCTTCGCGACTTTTACCATGCAGCATGGTAAACAGATTATACGGCCATTCGGGTAAAAAACGCGGCCGTTCATAACAGTGACTGACAAAGGGCAGGGCACTGAGCTGATCACCCAGTTCCTTTATTTCGTCATCCGGTACATTCCACACCGACATGGCATTGGCCTTATAGCCCAGCTTGTAATGATTGGGTACTGCGCCTATACGGCGGATCTGTCCTTTATCCAACATGTTCTGCAGACGCTGTTTAACGGTTTCGGAGTCAATGCCCAGTTGTTCGGCAATGGCGGTATAAGGCTTTTTTACCAGCGGCAGGCCGGCCTGGGTAGCGGTAATGATTTTTCTGTCGAGTTCATCCATAAGGCGTGTAAGAGCCGTGTCTCCGGTTTATGCCTGAAAGTGCAGGCCTACAAAAAATTCCTGAATTTTGGGCATATTGTACACTTTTAAACCGGTTCTGGCTTCTATTGCCTGGTTGGTCTGGATGATCTGTTCAGGGGATTCGGTGGCTAACACATACCACATATTAAATTCATGATCCCGTTCATAATTATGAGCCACTTCCGGGAAGGCATTGACAATTTCAGTGACTTCCTCAAAGCGTTCTGCAGGCACCCGAATGGCGCACAGGCTGAAACTACCGCCCAGTTTCTGAATATCATACATGGGGCCGAAACGGGTCAGGGTACGGCTGTCCAGCATGGTTTGCAGACGCGATAATAACTCGTCCTCAGAAATACCTAGTTGTTGAGCAACTTCAAGATAGGGTTGATCGCTAATGGGAAAATTGCCCTGCAGGGAGTTAATGATCAGACGGTCAGTTTCATCCATAGACGTGCTGGGCAACCCGGGGCAGGCCAAAATTATTATCTGCGGAACAACCAGCCGACTGGTGTGCAGCAGGCTCAGGCTGGCTGAACTGCTGCGGATCAATATAACGGGCACCACGCTGTTTAAAACGACGGGTGCTGAATAATGGCTGGTAATGAATATTATCCAGTTCCAGCATATTCACAATATCATCAAGCCGCTGCAGAACTGACTTACGATCCTTACCATGAATCATAGAAAACAGATTATAGTTCCATTGCTGCTCAGGACGACGGGGACGCTGATAACACAGAGTGACACAATTAAACGAGGCAATCTTGCGGGCCACTTCCTCTACCAGCTCATCGGGAATATCCCAGACCACCATGGCATTGGCCTTAAACCCCAGTTCCTTATGACGCACCACAACACCCAGCCGCTTAATGGTCCCCTCATCCTTTAACTGCTGCAGCCGCTCAATAACCCGCTGCTCAGACACACCCATCTGCCGGGCAATGTGCGCAAACGGCTTACTGGTCAATGCCAAACCATCCTGAATAAGAGCAATAAGCTTTTGATCCAAAAGATCCAATGTCATAATAGCTGCCTTATAAAAAACCGCACAAAAAATTGAATGTAAACTAAAAATTCTCTAAGCTCTTTGCTGAACGCTGAACGCTGAACGCTGAACGCTGAACGCTGAACGCTTTTCAACACCAAAGCGGAAACCCCAGATCAATATGATAATCCTGCTCCATCGGTAGATTCAGCACCGTCAGCCCCGTTAAACATTCTATCTCTGCTAATACCTGTAGTACTTCTTCTTGGGTACTGGCCGTAACCACAAACCACAGATTATACTCATGTTCCCGCTTATAATTATGATTAACCTGTTCAAAAGCACTGACTATCCCAGCTACTTCTCCCATTCGTTCAGCAGGCACCGATAGTGCGGCCAGAGTACTGCCGCCCACACTCTTAGGCTTGAAAACCGGACCGATACGGGTAATTAAACCTTTATCCTGCAGCTGCCCAAGGCAATCCATAACGTTCTGCTCAGACACTGAAAAACCTTTTTGATTAAGCTCATTGGCCATCTCAGCAAACGGCTCAGACACCAGTGGCATACCCTGCTGATAATCATTCAATAACTGTTTTTCAAGTGCTGATAACATTTGCAAAGACCTATAAACCAATCTTATGTGCCCGTGAAGTAAAAAATATACCACTGGGCTTTTTAGCCGGAATATGTTTTATCTCCTGCATAGTCTGGGTGTCATAAATAATCACGGTATCAATATCTCTTACTGATACCCAGACATGTTCGCTGCGAGGGGTAAATTCCATATGCAGTATGCCTTTACCGGGCTGAAACTGTTTGATAATTTTATACGTTTCGGTATCAATAACCTGCAGGGTGTTATTATCCGGAAAAGCAAAGTTTACCCAGATCTGTCTTTCATCAGGACTGGCCATGGCAAAAACTGGTTGGCTGTACACTTTAACCCGGCTGATTTCCTGCCAGTTTTCGGTGTTAACTACCAGTACTTCATGGTGGCCGACGGCAGGTAAAAAGGCTTTATCTCCGGCAATGGCCCAGCCTTCCAGGTGGGGCATTTTATATACCGGTAATTTTTTTTCACCCCGACCGTAATGATCCAGGATCCTCTGAACTCCTTTTTCAGGATGCCATAAATCCAGCAGAGCCAGGCCATCCTCACCAAACAGACCGGCAATATAAAAACGGCCATTGGCACTGATCAGGCCGTCATAAGGGGCTTTACCGACATTTTTATACTTATGGATAACCTTAGCTGCAGGCTTTGGTGTGTTTTCCATTTGCACCTGCCAGATTTCATTACCATCATAGAGACTGAAAATAAACTGGTTTCCGGGGGCATCCACCAGTCCCACTGTTTTAGACTGTAAATGACCGTCACCATAAGTGGCCGGAATTTTTGCCACCAGGGAAAGATCCTGCGCTGAAAAAATATTTACTCCGCCGGGTGTGTAATTGGACACGGCAATATATTGACCGTCCTGGGAAATAGCTCCGCCAATGGAGTTACCGGACTGCATAATGCGTTTGGCAATCCGGCCTTTTAATAAATCAATTTTGGTCAGACCGCCATCGCGGCCAAACACATAGGCATAACGTTCATCCCGGGAGAAAACGGCTGAAGCATGAGATAAATCACCCAGACCGCTAACTTCATAGAGCACGGACTGAGAGGTGGTGTTAATGATCAGGACTGAACCGTCCATGCGCTCAATAATAATACCCAGATCGCCAGTAGGCAGATCATCAGGCATAGTGCAGTCTGCCCAAGCACTGGCATAGAAAAAGACATTGCACAGAACTACCAGGATAAAGAGCAGGCTTTTGTTGACTCTTGTATGGTTGTTGACACTTGTATAAAGGGAACCGTGTTGCTTCATTATTGCCTCTTAATCTGCCCGGGTCTGAGCCAGTTGATCGGATTTTAACTGTTCAACAATCCAGCGTATTTCTGCAGTCGTTAAAATGGGTGCCCAAGGCGGCATAGGTGTCCCTGGTCTGCCATGAGTCACTGCTTCAATTAAATATTGTTCCGGTAATACTGCAATCCGTTCCGGTAACAGCGAAGGACCCAGACCGCCTTTAAGCGTCATGCCATGACAGGATCCGCAATCCTGCTGCACCATGTATTTCAGTTCCTGTTGCCGTTGCGTGGAAAGCGTATCGGCAGCACTGGATAATGCAGGAGGCGCCAGAAACCCGCTGGTCACGGCAAATGCCAGCAGTAACCGCTTAACGGATGCCATAGTGTGGTTCCGGCTGTTGTATGTTTTTCTGAACATTATGAATAAAAAGCTCCGCAGACGGTGAACTCCCGCTAATTTGAAACCCACATTATCTAACATGCTGCTTATGTGCTTTGATATAGATCAAATGAACAAAACCCAATTTAAGTACCTGAAAAAAAGTTCAATTTTACGGGTGTTTTTTTATTGATCTAGATCATTAAAGTGGCCGATCTTAATAAAAATTTAATCCAAATATCGGCTGTAATTTGCTGTAAGTTATTGAATTTGCCAGAAAAGCATGATAAAAAACCTATTTAAGGTTGATCTAAATCAAGGTGGCCTAGCTTTTGACAGGGTTATCTTTACACCGTGCTCAAAAATAATTTTCTTCAGAATTCTTATTTTTTTGCGCCAGAGGGTTATTTATCGGTATCCTTTATACCGTTAGATAAAAACTGGTAACAAACTGATAAGTAATAAGAATTTCTTCCAGGGAGACAGAAAAATAATGAATATTTTTAAACTGGGTAAATTAACTGCTGCTGTTGCATTAGCAACTGTTATTGCCACACCGTCAGTTATGGCTGCTGCTGCAAAGCAACCGACACTGTCGGAAGCTGATTTTGAAAAAGCTAAAACAATGTACTTCCAGCGTTGTGCTGGCTGTCATGGTGTTTTAAGAAAAGGTGCAACAGGTAAAAACCTGGAACCTAAAAATACCCTGAAAAAAGGTCAGAAACGTTTAGAAAAGATTCTGACTTATGGTACAGAAGGCGGTATGAATAACTTTAATGATATTTTCTCCAAGGATGAAATCTCATTAATGGCGACCTATATTCAGATGGATCCACCTGTGCCACCTGAAATGCCAATCTCCTTGATGAAAGAACGTACCAAGGTTTATGTTGATCCAAAAGATTACCCAACCAAACCTCTGCATGGTCTGAACTGGAAAAACTTCTTTATTGTCATTGAACGTGATGCCGGTAAGGTTGCAGTTATTGACGGTGACACCAAGAAAATTGTTACCCATATCGACAGTGGTTACGCAGTACACGTAATTAAGGGTAATGAGCATCATAAACTGGATCATCCCAGCTATGAAGTGGGTCGTTTCTGGTACACCATCGGTCGTGACGGTAAACTGAACAAGATTGACCTCTGGCAGAAGCCTGAGAAGATGCTGGTTGCTGAAACCCAGATTGCTTATGATGCACGTGATGTTGCGGTTTCCGGTGACGGTAAATACGTGATTGCCGGTGGTTACTGGCCGCCACATTTTGTAATCGTGGATGCTGAAAGCATGCAGCCTCTGAAAGTGGTTTCTACCCGTGGTATGAATATTGACGGTAATTATGTAGAAGAATCTCGTGTTGCTGCGGTTTACACCAATCCAAACGAGCGCTCCTTCCTGGTTGCGGCCAAAGAGTTAGGTCAGATGTGGGAAGTAGACTATACCGATCTGGATGCTCTGAAAATCACCCAGATTGATTCAGCCAAGTTCCTGCATGATGGTTTCTATGATCCAACGGGCCGTTACTTCCAGATTGCAGCCAATGCCTCTAACAAGATGGTTGTCATTGACACCAAAGACGGTGGTAGCCTGGAAGCATTAATTGATGTGGATAAACTGCCTCATCCCGGACCTGGTGCTAACTGGATTGATCCAAAATGCGGACCTGTCGGCGGTACTACTCACCTGGGTGTAGGTATAGTGACTGTCTGGGGTAATGATCCAAAAGGACATCCTGATAATGCTTGGAAAGTTTGTTACAAGGTTGAAACAGATGGTGCTGGTGCCTTTATCCGTACCCATGAAGATTCACCTTATGTATGGGCTGACCAGTTGAAACATCCTGAGCCGGAAGTACAGCAAAGTGTTCAGGTTATTGACAAGAAGACTCGTGAAATTGTTAAAACCATTCGTGTAACTAAAGAGAAAGGTAAGGCTGCTCTGCATATGGAATTTAATGATGACGGCTCTGAAGTCTGGGTTTCTGTCTGGAACCGTTCTGACAACAAGAACCCAACTGGTGAAATCGTAGTCTATGATGCACTGACTCTGAAAGAGAAAGCGCGCATTAAAGGTCTGACGACTCCTACTGGTAAGTTCAATGTTTATAATCGTATGAACCACAAAACCTAAGCGTTAGGTGGTTAAAATGTTCATAAACATTTAATCCGGAAAGCGGGTATAGAGAAATCTATACCCGCTTTTTTTGTCTTTAAAAACATTCATTTATTGTTTTTAAACAGATACAGAAAAAACCTTAAAAAAATAATGAATATTGTTTTAAATCAAGGATATTTCTTTTTTAAAGAGAGATCATTAAGTAATTCTATTATTAAGTTTTTCTTAAACATTCCTGATTAAAAAACGGGTAGGGATTATGAGTTCACCAAGCTTTCTTCGACGTAAACTTTTTATGGGAGTTTCTGTCGGTGCAGCCATCTTTTTTATTGTCCTGGGTATTATTTTATGGGGTGGTTTTAATACGGCTCTTGAAATGACCAATACTGAAAAATTCTGTATCTCCTGTCATGAGATGGAAGATAATGTTTATCAGGAATACAAGACTACTATTCACTATGCCAACCGTTCCGGTGTTCGTGCTAAATGCCCGGACTGCCATGTACCACGGGAATGGATTTACAAAATGAAGCGTAAGATCCAGGCTTCCAATGAAATCTATCATAAAATTATGGGTACTATTAATACCCGCGAAAAATTCCTTAACGAACGTATTAACCTGGCCAAGCATGAATGGGAACGCATGAAATCCAGTGATTCCAGAGAATGTCGTAACTGTCATGATTTTGAATCCATGAGTATTGCCTACCAAAGACCCAGAGCCAGAAAACAGCATCAGTTTGCCTTACAGAATGGTAATACCTGTATTGACTGTCATAAGGGGATTGCCCATCATCTTCCAGAAGGACTGGATGAAGAGTGGCTGGAAGAGTTTTCACAGCCAGATCCAGCACTTGCAAAACCTGATGCTACTCTGAGAGCACCTGTGAATGCCAAACAGGAAAAGTTACTGGAACTGTCTAATAATCCACCTAAACCCAAAGTCATCACTAAAATAGTAATTAAGGAAGTACCTTCTGCTGAATGTAAAGCCGGTGATACTTCTGCACCTCAGGCCTCTGCCGGAGCTGCAGGTTTTGGTATTGACTGGAGTGATGTCCCTGAGCGTACTGTCACTGTGTTCTACCCTGGGCAGGCATCCATGGAATGGATATTCAAGGGCAGCGAACATGGCGGTAAACGCCCATTTATGAGCGGTGAAACCTGTGCCAGTTGTCATAATAAAGAAACCGCTGATATGGGAGAGAAAATTGTCACCGGTGAAAAACTGGAGCCCACACCTATTCCAGGTAAGCGCGGCAGTATTCCAGTTAAAGTTCAGGCAGCTCATGATAATGATTACCTGTATATGCGTTATGAATGGGAAGACACTGAACATCATCCCATACCATTTGCAGACGGTGGCAAGATGGATCCCGATAATCAGGTCAAGCTGGCCATGATGTTTGCTACTGATGATGTGGAATACGCTGATCGTGCCGGTTGCTGGGGTACCTGTCATATTGACAACCGCAATATGCCTAATGCACCAGATCAGGCAACCATTGATGCATATCATCAGAAAGATCAGGTGGATATGAGTAATGGTATTACCAAGTACATTACTGAAAGTCGTACTCATGTTGAAATCAAAGGTCGTCGCGGTAAAGTTCTAGGCGGCTGGAACAAGCTGAAAATGCCGGAAGAAATCAAAGAGGAATTAAAAGCCGGGCGTTTTATGGACCTGTATCGCTATGAAATGGGTACCAAAAAAGCTGAAAACGGCTTTATTCTGGCTGACCGTGAATTGCCTGAAGGTGGAGTGGAATTCAAAGCCTCCAAACAGGGCAATAGCTGGGTGGTTGAGGTAAAACGCAAGCTAAACAGCGGCGCTGAAATGGATATACCATTAGCGCTGGATAAGGTCTATAACCTGGGATTTGCCATTCATGATGATTACACCAATGGTCGTTTCCATCATGTTTCCTTGGGCTATAAACTGGGCTTTGATAATCCTGAAGCGGATATCAATGCCGTTAAGAAAGAAGACAGTGCGGTTGCACCAGCCGCTGCCCCTGCGGGTGGTAGCTCAGCTTCTTCTGGTGGCGGATCTGGTATTGACTGGAGTAAGGCTGTAGAGCGTGAAATTACTATTTTCTATCCCGGACAGGCGGCCATGGAGTGGATTTTCAAAGGCAGTGAGCATGGCGGTAAACGCCCCTTTATGAGTGGTGAAACCTGTGCCAGCTGCCATGATAAGGAAACTGCAGATATGGGTGAGAAAATTGTTACCGGAGAAAAACTGGAGCCTACACCTATACCCGGCAAGCGCGGCAGTATCCCGGTTACTGTGCAGACCATGCATGATAATGACAAGCTGTATATGCGCTTCCAGTGGCAGGATACTGAGCATGCACCTATACCATTTGCAGATGGCGGTAAAATGGATCCGGCTAATAAGGTGAAGCTGGCCGTTATGTTTGCTACGGATGATGTGGAATATGCTGATCGTGCCGGTTGCTGGGGTACCTGTCATATCGATAACCGTGATATGCCTAATGCACCAGATCAGGCGACCATTGATGAGTATGCCAAAGATCAGCAGATTGATATGAGCAGAGGTATTACCAAGTATATTACTGAAAGTCGTACCCATGTGGAAATTAAAGGCCGTCGTGGTAAGGTGCTCGGTGGCTGGAATAAACTCAAAACACCCGATGAAATTCAGGCCGAACTGGATGCTGGTCACTTTATGGATCTGCATCGTTACAAAGCCAGTGAAAAAATCTCTCAGAACGGTTTTATCCTGGCAGAACGTGAAATGATAGGTGGTAAGGAAGTCGATTTTAACGCCACTCTGGAAAATAGTATGTGGACAGTGGAAATGGTGCGGGATCTTAAATCTGATAAAGAATCTGATTTAAGCCTAGAACTGGATAAGGTGTATAACTTTGGTTTTGCCATCCACGATGACTACAGTCTGGGCCGTTTCCACCATGTATCTTTAGGCTATAAGCTAGGCTTTGACAATCCCGATGCGGATCTGAATGCCGTAGCTAAATAGTTCAACCTGAATAATACCGTTTTAAGCCTGACATCAAGCCAGGTTTAAAGCAGCTGATTGCCCCGGTTTGATAAAAGACCCCATCAAACCGGAAATAATTTTGAGCCACAAAAGCCGGAGCTTATTGAGGATCTTTCTTAAGTTATGACCAGCGGCTACCATAACCACATTAATGGCATCACCGACTGCACCTTTGAGGTAGCAGCGGTCTAAACGGCCATCGTTTTTCATATGACCGATTTCAGGCTCAATCGCACTGCGCCGTTTTAATGCCTTTTTAATACTTCGGGTAACGCCTCGCTTCTGACCTGAGATAAAAACTTTCGTATCTTTTACCTCATGTCCACGATAACCCCGGTCAACAAAGCACTGTTCCGGTTGTACGGCTGTAAACTGTTTTATTTGTTCCAGTTGTGGCAGCAAGGTATGTCCATCATAAGGATTGCCCGGACAACGTTGAGCGCCAATAACAAAGCCTTCCTTGTTAGTTACTGCGATACTGGTTTTAACACCAAATTCATAAGGCTTATGAGCTTTGCCTTTACTGATACACTCGACTTCCGGTGCATGTAAACTGTAAAGCTTGTTCTTACTGTGCTGCTCCTGCTCAATCAGTTTCTGAGCCTGTTTTAGAGCTACTTCAAACAATGACTGAATATCGACAGAATAATTGGGCAGTTGTCGTTCAATATCCCGTTTAACACGACCTAAACGGGATTTCAGTTTATTGTTCATTTTCTTCATGCGTTTAAACTGTTTTGCATGAGCATAACGACTGGCCATTAGTACATATTGCGGCCCAACCCGATTATAGTTCTGGCGCAGTTTAATACCGTGCTCTTTGGACAGTTTAACCAGGTTTTCTCTGGCTTTGTTCAGGAGCTTTGAATCGGTTGGAAAAGCGATGTTCTTTTCCTGTACGGTAGTATCTACCGTGACTTTCTTTAAACTGCCAGGCTTTATGGTTTTACTCTTTAGTCCGGCTTTAATGGTTTCAATCAGTAATTTTTCACTGCCTGATTTACCCAGCCGGTTACGCCATTTGGTCATGGTCGTAGGGTGTATGGGCATTTTATGCTGAAAGTATTCTTCACCACAAAAATACTGCCAGTACGGATTTTCTGTCCAGCCTTTTACTACCTGTTCATCCGATAAATCATGCAGGTGTTTCAGGTAATGCAATCCTGCAATCAATCGAGTGCGTATGGCAGGAGCACCTTTAGTGGATACAAACAGAGCACCCCATTCTTTATCAAGACTTTCCCAGTCTATGTGTTTTGATAACTTAATCAACTCATGGTTTATGTCCAGCATGTTTTCAAGGCGCATCCTGAACAGGTCTTCCTGAGGTATTTTTGGCTGTTTCTCTGGCTTCATTCTGGTCTGGAAATTTGCAAGGTAATAAGGCTTATTTTACCAAAAACCTGCAAATTTAACACCCATAATCAAGCAATATTTCCTTATAAATCAATGCTATATATTTTATTCAGGGTGGACTAAATAAGTATTCCACAATTCCCTCTCCCTCCGAGAGAGGGTTAGGGTGAGGGAAAAAAGGCAAAAACAGGAAAATAAAAAACTACTTCAAAGTAATTTTCGCCTTAGCATTTAAATCATTCAGATACTGATTTAACTTTTCCTTAATCAGGATTTTCTCAATCTCTGCTTTCACACTCTCCAGTGGTGGAGGCGTAGTCTTACGCTCATCATCAAGAATAATGACATGCCAGCCAAACTGAGACTGAACTGGTTTTTTGGACAGTTCACCTTTTTTCAGGTCCGCTACGGCTTTAGCAAAGGGCTGAACCATATCTTTTTCACTAAACCAGCCTAAATCTCCGCCCTTGCTGCCGGAGCCGGTATCTGTTGATTTTTCTTTGGCCAGTTTGGAGAAGTCAGCACCGTTTTCAATCTGGCTGATAAGCACTACTGCTTCGGCTTCCGTTTTAACCAGAATATGACGGGCCTTGTATTCTTTGGTGGTGTTCTGTAAGACGTTTTTGTCGTAGAACGTTTTAATCTCTGTATCGCTGACCTTAAAGCTTTCTGCAATGGTTGCCAGATAATTGGCAGCAATATAACTGTCAATTAAAGCCTTAACCCGTGCAACTACCTCGGGCTTTTTATCAAAACCGGCTTTAATGGCTTCCTGCAGTACCAGCTGACGGTTAACTAGTGCCTCTGTTAACAGCTTTCTCTGTTCCGGGGTGATATTTTTATAATCCACCTTGCTCTGAGTTGCGGCTATTTCCAGCTGGTTTTCTGAAATATCCTCACCATTAACATTGGCTATAACTTTATCTTCTGCCAGCAGAGCTGAGGAACTGATTAGGAGGGCCGATAAGGCCAGACCTAAAGCCGTTTTTTTGAATACTGATTTTTTTGCTGTATTTCTTTTCATAATTGTTGAATTAGAACTAAAGATCATTTTATTTCATTCCTTGATAAGATTTTAAGAATTAGTTTTGGGTATCAGGGTAGCACTTTTTTAAAGGGTTTTACGATAACCTGGTCATAAACCCCGGCTTTAATATAGGGGTCGACATTGGCCCAGTTTCGGGCATCTTCCAGGGTATCGAACTCTGCAACCACCAGAGAGCCGGTAAAGCCGGCTTCGCCCGGATCATTGCTGTCAATGGCTGGATGCGGTCCGGCTAATACCAGACGGCCTTCGTTTTTTAAGGCTTCCAGTCGCTGCAGATGATCGGGCCGTGCAGCTAAACGTTTGTCCAGAGTGTTTTCAATATCACTGGCAATAATGGCATAAAGCATTAAGAGACTTCCTCATCTTCTGCGGGTTCATGAATAATATGGCGCTGCAGGTAAAAGATCTGAAAAATCATAAAGGCGAAAGTCAGTCCCAGCATGCCATAAAGTTTAAATTCCACCCAGAATTCCTGACGGACTTCTGCAGGTAAATCCAAGCCGTAAAAGAAGGCTACATAAATATTAATCAGGCCTGAAAAGAAGAAAAAGGCCACCCACATCATATTTAAACGCACCCAGATGTTATCGGGTAGGCTAATGGCATGATCCAGCTGACGCTGAATAATATTTTTATCTCCAATAAACTGACTGCTTAGTAATACCAGGCCAAATAACCAGTTGATCACCGTGACTTTCCATTTAATAAAGGTATCGTCATGAAACAACAGGGTCACACCGCCGAAAAGCAGGATAACCACCAGATTGATGATATGCTGATTTTCCAGTTTTTTATGCCTGAACCATTGTATGGCTGTATGAATTATGGTGGCGATAATGGCTGCTGTGGTGGCTGCATAAATATCATTACCGGTAAACTTATAGGTGGCAAAGAAGATAATAATTGGTAAAAAATCGTATAAAAACTTTAACATAAGTGTGCTTTTTCTTTGTGGTGGTCTGTTTTTTTAATGGAAATTATAAATTCGCTAAACGGCTATTTTGACATCTATGTAAATTAAGAACAACTTTTTAAATAATGGATGATTTTTAATCATTTTTAAACCGCTTTCTTTTTAAAATGAATATTTTGGACTCTAATATTAGAACAAAATTCAATAAAGAATAAAAATCAGCCTCAAAATAAGGTAAAATCAGCCTCTTTTTATAATAATATCCTGTAAAATGCAGATAGACCTTCATACTCATTCCACCGCATCTGATGGACGCTTGCCGCCTGATGAATTAGTCCAGCGTGCAGCACAGGCAGGGGTTGAAGTGCTGGCACTGACTGATCATGATGGCGTGGATGGTCTGCAAAGTATGCAGACAGCACAATCCTATTCTTGTTCCCCCCCGTCCTGGAGTACACGCCTTACACTGTTTCCTTTTTTCAAACCTGACCACCCGTTTGTGGTTGCTCTATTGAGGCAAACATCCTGTTTATCTATAATCTATGTCCTGTTTGTCAGGCTGCATAGTGGCAAAATAGCTGTACCAGACAAATTCCGTATCTTTCTTGGGCCTTACATTTAACCACTTCACTGACAAATAATCTATAATGCTGGTGCAATTTCCTTCTGAGAATAGCCTGAAAACAGGTCAGGCTGGCCACGAATGTTTATTTTGAGAATGTATTCTTGACATGAGAAAAAACAAGGAAGTCTTTTAGGCGATCTGCAAAAGGGAAGTACTCTGGCAAGTCTACCTTTATCTACAGTTTCCATGTACTTTTCCCTCCAATTTTCCATGTACATGAACTTCACAACAAGTGAAAGTACCACTCCTCATTCAATACACTTTTTTTTTTTCTTTCTTTCTTCAGAGTTCCACTAAGTGAATCCCTCGCCAAGAAGCATCCTTATTTCAAGAACTCTTTTTATCAACAATTTCTATTCATATTTCCGTGTTAAATGTGCTCCTTACTCCAAGATCATCCCTCCTTTAAGACCGCTTTTTTTTCTGAAATGATTTTCTTCATGTTTCCATGTAAAATTATCTCAGTAAGACCATCTGTCTTTCAGGACCACTTTTTTCTTTTTTTCTTCCTTCAATGTTTTCATTGAGAGAGACT
This sequence comes from Alviniconcha strummeri, assembly GCA_963584105.1. Classification (NCBI taxonomy): domain Eukaryota; kingdom Metazoa; phylum Mollusca; class Gastropoda; family Provannidae; genus Alviniconcha; species Alviniconcha strummeri. The sequence continues at coordinate 8,027,906 of OY757548.1, read as the reverse complement.
TTGTTGCTTAACGTCCACGGAGGCGAGTAGGCCTATTAAGGATGGGGCACTGTTTCCATTCTTATGTCCATTTAAAATATACTCCTTACTCAAGACTACCCTTCTTTCTTTTTCTGAAACATTTGCCTTGCATTTCCATGTCAAACGAACCCTAACCAAGGATGACTGTTTCACAGAAGCCAGGTTTGCTGAATTGTTGGGGTACTGTTAAAGAGTGGTTCACAGTAAGTGTAACATATAGGCACTGTTCTGTTTGCTTCCTTGTTGCTCCAGTCATACAAATGTATATTTGTCCCAAGTGAATTCAAGTGTGGTCACACTTTGATTTGTTGCAAGCTTAAAAGTGATTTCTCCACTGTATTCAGCAGTGATCCTGCAGATGGCACCTATCTTATCATTTTCTCCACACTGCAGATGGCGCCTATCCTATCATTTTCCCTACACTGCAGACAGCACTTAGACTATCATTTTCCCCACACTGCAGATGGCACCTATCATTTTTATCTTTCCCACACTGCAGATGCCGCCTATCCTATCATTTTCCCTACACTGCAAATGGCACTTAGCCTATCATTTTCCCCACACTGCAGATGGCACCTATCATTTTTATCTTTCCCACACTGTAGATGGCACTTAGCCTATCATTTTCCCCACACTGCAGATGGCATGTATCTTATCATTTCCCCCATGGTGTATTCTGCAATGATCCAGCTTACAAGTGATCTGCAAACCATGCAATACACACTGCATCATGATTAGAAATTTATAATTGACAGTACTAAGGCCTCGCCATGAGTAAATGCCCTGTACTGTATGCAGACGCTTTTCAACAGTTAGTACATGTATGTAAATAAAATCTCAAGAAATGATTTGTGTACTTAAAGTACAAAGACCATAATATCCAAACCTCACGTAAAATATTGCATGCACACAAAAAGTGCATTGACAATGATCGAGCTATGGTACTAAAAGTACAGAGTAAAAGACTAAAAATAACAGCAGGAATCAATGCACATGGAGCTAAAAATGCCATTTTAAATACACAACTGCCCTGAGACTGAATTACACAGGTAATGTGACAAAATGAAACTGTTACTGAGCCATATTAAACATTTTGTGCGAAAACAAGGAGTAAAGAATGGCGCAGTCTCTTCAAGGTACACAACTGGGTAATTCAAGACATATAACAGTAAAGAACAGAGCTCCTCTTCAGGGTACACAACAAGACAGAACAGTAAACTAGAACAGTAGACAGTAGAATAGTAAAGAACAGAGCTGTCTCTTTAGGGTACACAAGTGAGCAATTCAAGACATAGTAAAGAACGGAGCTGTCTCTTCAGGGTACACAGCTGGGGAACTCAAGACACAGTAAAGAACAGAGCTGTCTCTTCAGGGCACACAGCCAGGTAATTCAAGACACAGTAAAGAACAGCACTGTCTCTTCAGGGTACACAAGTGAGCAATTCAAGACATATCATAGTAAAGAACGGAGCTGTCTCTTCAGGGTACACAGCTGGGGAATTCAAGACATAGTAAAAAACAATACTGTCTCTTCAGGGTACACAACTAGCAATTCAAGACATAGTAAAGAACAGCACTGTCTCTTCTGGGTACACAAGTGAGCAATTCAAGACATATAGTAAAGAACAGAGCTACATCTTCAGGGTACACAACTGGGTAATTGAAGACATAATAAAGAACAGAGCTGTGTTTTCAGGGCAAAGAACTGGGTAATTCAAGACATATAGTAAAGAACTGAGCAACATCTTCAGGGTACACAACTGGGTAATGGAAGACATATATCAGTAAAGAACAGCTCCTCTTCAAGGCACACACCAAGACACAGAACAGTAAAGTAGAACAGTAGACAGCAGAATAGTAAATAACAGCGCTGCATCTTGAGAGTGCACAACCTGGGTAATTCAAGACATACAAGAGTAAAGAACAAAGCGACATCTTCAGGGTACACAAATGGGTAATTCAAGACATAGTAAAGAACAGAGCTACATCTTCTGGGTATACAACCAGGTAATTCAAGACACATAAGAGTAAAGAACAGAGCTACATCTTCTGGGTATACAACCAGGTAATTCAAGACACATAAGAGTAAAGAACGGAGCTACATCTTCTGGGTATACAACCAGGTAATTCAAGACACATAAAAGTAAAGAACAGAGCTACATCTTCAAGGGACACAACTGGGTAATTCAAGACATATAACTGGCACATAGAAATGAACAGGTTCACCTCTTTGGGGCACACAGCTGTGTACTTCAAGACACACGATGGAGAGTTCTGGGCTTCCACTTACCAAGCAGCTTCAGCCAATCAGAACATCACAAATTATACCCTGCCCAGAAACAGGCAAGGAGGGGCTGCCATGCCATGCTTGTCCCCAAAACAGCAGCAGACTGAAAGACGGGTGGATTGTACTCTGCACAGGAGCAGGCAAAGAACAGCTAAAACCTTAAATAAGTAATGGTACACAGGAGCTGAACTGTATGCATATTATCAGGCCTGTCTGTCACTTGGTGTTGGTCTCCCTGAACACACATACATTACAGGCAAGCACATGCATGCGTGAGGCACACACTGGCCTACAGACAGGCTGTTAAAATTAACCCTACACAGGTGGCTGACAGAAGAAGAGGCTCTACATCAACATAAAATGCATTTCTGTGATCACTGCACAAACTGCGCCCTGGTCTATGACAGCTGAGTTACTGTAAGACACTGAAATCCCTAGAAGCAGGGAATGAACAAGGCATGGGTACATGCAGTCTACCTAGTACTGCACCGTGTCCCCTGAAGCCTAGGTACATGCAGTCTACCTAGTACTGCACTGTCACTTCTCTTTTTTACTCCTCTGTAATTTCTACTCCATTCTTCCAAGCACTGGACAAGACAAAAACAGATAAGTGATTTAGCTCGCCCTCTCATTTTTCACTGTTTAATTGTTGTTTAAGTGTTTTTTAGCTTGATAAAGGGGATTACCCAGAAAATTTGCATGGTGTGTTTCGTCCTGAGAAGTAATGTTCTTTTGAACCTTTTACGTGTTTACACCTCTGTGTTACACTTATCAACTGTCAAATTGGAGGCGGTTGGTCGCTGCCGATGGCTGAAAGCCAGCGTGTTGGAACACAACTTCCAGCAAGTCGTACACTGTGACATCCTCTATGGCCACTGGAATCTGAAACCCAGAAGCAAGAAGGAAAAAAACGTAAATTCATAAAGAGCAGATGAAGATTATTTCTGTCAGGTAGACTTGACAACACTGGCTGTGAAACATGCACATGCACAAACCTACGCAAACATGTGCACACACACATGCATGCACACACAAGTGCACACATACACACGTGCACACACACACACGCTCATATGAGCACACACACACACATGCACACACACACACACATGCATACACACTGGCATGCATGCATGCATGCATGCATGCACCCACGTACATGCACACACACACATGTGCACACACACACACACACAGATGTGCACACACACACACACACACACACACACACACGTGCACACACACACACATACACACAGAGTAGCACTCTAGAACTTCCAAACAGTTTTAACTTTCAGTCCACATTTTCAACTCCTTGTCTTGGTATCTACTATCACTTTAAAAGAACGTGGTCTCTGTACTCTTGAAACCATAATGGTTGACTGGGTGTAAAACCACCAAGTTACTTATTTACTTACCATACTCTTGGACACATTAAGGTCTTCCATTCAAGTCTAGGTGACAATGCTACTGCTTGATTCTGCCTACCCATTAAAGTGTTACTTGCTGAACCAGAGTTAAAATCAAACTTCTACATTAAGTAAAAGCTAAGCTGAACCCAATGTTATATTAGTGTAATTTATTAAGTATGTATTTTGCTTGTATATGGTATGTTAGTAAATGTAAATGGCACATATTATGTGCATGTATGTGAACAAGCGCGCTGAGCTTGCTCAGCGGGGAATAGCACTATAGTTATTTATGTATTATTATTATTAATGTTCAAATCAAACTCCTACACTAAGTAAAAGCTAAGCTGAATCCAATGTTAAAATCAAACTCCTACACTAAGTAAAAGCTAAGCTGAATACAATGTTTAAATCAAACTCCTACTCAAAGCTGAATCCAATGTTAAAATCAAACTCCTACACTAAGTAAACACTAAGCTGAATCCAATGTTAAAATCAAACTCCTACACTAAGTAAAAGCTAAGCTGAATACAATGTTTAAATCAAACTCCTACACAAAACTGAATCCAATGTTAAACTCCTACACTAAGTAAACACTATGCTGAATCCAATGTTAAAATCAAACTCCTACACTAAGTAAAAGCTAAGCTGAATACAATGTTTAAATCAAACTCCTAAACAAAGCTGAATCCAATGCTAAAATCAAACTCCTACACTAAGTAGTAAGTAAACACTAAGCTGAATCCAATGTTAAAATCAAACTCCTACACAAAGCAGAAGCTAAACCATTGATCAAGATTCATAATTCAGTGACAATGCCAACAAAAAGTGTCACAAATATTTGTAAGAAAATGAAACACTGAACATGCGTAATAAATAAACTGCGGTCTACAAAAACAACTGCAACAAAAAAAGGATGAACAAAGTCAAATGCAAGTGAATGCACAGCTCTCAAAACCAAGAAAAAAGAAGGAAAAATCCCCAGTCAAGAGCAAGGCACTTTTTAACACAGTAAGACAATACAGACCTATTTACAATGTTATGCATTATATGTATTAATACTCTCCATATAATTATGCACAGGGAGGCAAAGACTTAAAGAGTCTGTCGTCTGAATTGTCCTGCAACACACTGTGTTTGTGTAAGACATACCTGACATGACTTAAGCATAAGCAGAGACAAGATATTGCATGGACAGAGATGAAAAGGAAAAAAAAACTGCATCAGCTGAAAGGAAAAGAAAAAAAGAAGAAGCAACAAACTCAAGTTACTGAAGGAAACAGTTTGAAATGGTTGTCATTTCTGCCCAAACTTTAGACTTCAGATTTCGCTGTACTGCATATCACAACACTACGCATGTACAAATTAGTGTGTTATCAGCCAATCAAAGTCACTAGCACACAAACAGAAAGCTCAAACAATCCTGGGAAACATGCAATATGTACAGTCCACACAGGAACAGCTTTGAAGAATCAGCCTGTGCAAACCATGTTTTGTCATCAGGGTTGAACTAAAAAAACTATCAGTCTCTGTTTAATATAACCCACTGATTTTTACATCAACTTCAGAATTGTCATTTTTCTCATGGTACACTGAATCGACTGACTGCTGCGGTGCATGTTCATCTCTCCCAAGGCCAAACATCAAAGATACCACTGTATGCGTCAAGCCAACTGTGATACTTGATAAAACATGTATTTGAACCTGGGTGGTTCTAATTCTAGGCAAAACTGTAGCTGATTGGATCCCACTTAAAAACTGATACAAAATATCAACAGGGCATGATAAAGCAAAATCGTCATTTACTCCAAAGTCATTCCTACAGCAGAACCCCCTAAAGGCCTTTAAAAAAAAATCGCTTGGCCAGCTTTGCAAAGGACAACTTGTTCAGGATGCCTTGAACAAGTCAGTTCTTAACAGGAAAACAGCAGGCTGTCTTTGCACAGATCTTTACTTTGCTCTCCACCCTGTTGGACAGGGGTTGGACAAAACATGTTTTGAGAGGGCTAGATCCTTTAAGTGTTAGCCGCCACAGCTTGAAGAAAAACCACAACAGAGACCAGAATGAATGACACAATTCCAGAAGTTCACAGCGCATATCCCAGAGTCTGTAGTGCAGCTTTGATGGGGGGATAAACAGAAGCGTCCTCTATCGTGACTGGAATCTGAAGAACACAAAGTTACAGAACTGCACAGAAAGGCTTAACATGCAAGAATCACATAGATCCTGCAGAGTTAGTGTGTGTGTGTGTGTGTGTGTGTGTGTGTGTGTGTGTGTGTGTGTGTGTGTGTGTGTGTGTGTGTGTGTGTGTGTGTGTGTGTGTGTACTCATATGCACATACATGTATGTGTACTTGTGTGTGCACACATGCATGCATGTCGGTGTGTGTGAGTGTTCATGAGTACATTTGTGTGCGAGTGTGTGTGTACTCATATGCACATACATGTATGTGTACTTGTGTGTGAATGCATGCATGTATGTGCGTTGGTGTGTGTGACTGTTCATGAGTACATTTGTGCATGCATGAGCGCATGCATGCATGTGAGTGCACACTTGTGTCTGCATGTGCATATTTCTGAATGGAATACTGAAGCATTACCTACATAGAAAAATCAACCCACCGAAAAAGTCTCCATCAATTTAACCTTGAGGCTGCTAAGAACAATATTCCCCAAACCCCAACAGCATATGAATCAGAGCCCCAAACACACCTGAAATGGCTGGCCAGCAGCCATGGCGGCCAGGGTGTTGCGGGCCACCTTGCCCGAGCGAGTTTTGGGCAGCTTGGGCACGATCAACGCTTGCTTGAAGGCTGCCACAGGGCCCACGGATTTACGCACCACCTCAATCACATTCTCAATAACTTCCTCTGAGGTCTTTGTCGACCCTGGGGAGGAGGATATTCAAGGGTGTACTGATAACTTCCATGATAAAAAAAGTATGTTATTACCATTATTATTATTATAAACAAACAATGAAAATGTTGGTCTCCAGCAGTCAGCTGTATAATATGACACAACGCTTAAATCCAGTTTCATTTGGAACGAGTGAACAACTGCTGGTGAGGCTGACAAAATAGAACAGCTCTAGAGAAATGTACTCACCTAAACAACGCCACATAGAGAACAATTAAAAACACAGGCACTTTCGACACATAGTCTTTGTCTGGTGTAAGAAGAGAGAAAATAATAAAAGAAGTAAAGAAGAAAACAGACAAGGATCCTTATCGTTGTTTTACTTCAACTCCTTGTCTGTCTTCTTTACTTCCTTCTTCTTTTATTATTTTCTATCTCTCTTCTTACACCAGATGAAGACTATGGGTCAAAAGCGCACGTGTTTTTAATTGTTTTTTATGTGTCATCATATAGGCGAGTACATTTCTCTAGAGCTGTTCTATTCCAGTTTTGTTTGATCAGTTCAAAAGAGTGATGATCCTGTATCTGCTGTGGCCACCATAAAGATTACCTTTAGGAATAAATGACACCACCAAACCTCTGACTTAGTTCAGTTCAATTGAAGACTGTATCTAAAGACTAAGAAAAGCCCACAGACACTCTACCACTAGCTTTTCCATAAACAATCATCTCAAGACATCCAACTATGGTTCAGTTCAAGAGAGAGAGATAACTGATTTTTAATGCCTAGTCGACCATGACAGTTATATCAGGGTAAACAGTTCAAGTCAAGATGATATCTAAGTGCTCAGGAAAGCACATACACCCTCTACAGCCAATTTCCCCAACAAGATAATAAAGTAATACTTAACGAAGTTAAATTAAATCTGAGAAGATTTTTTTTTAGTGTAAACAGAGAGTAGTCATTAAAAAACTATTAAACGGCAAACCCAATGGAGATACTAAAGTATTAGATACTGAACTGAACTTACTTTGAAATAAGACAACATGCTAACAGAAAACGGTGAACAAAAGCAAACAAAAATAGCCAATTTAAGGTCAAACAGCACATGCTGCTGTCCTTCTGCCACTGACCATGCTTGACGACGCACAGTCCCAGAGGCACCGCCCCCTTCACTTTGTCTGGCACTCCAATCACCGCTGCCTCCACCACATCCTCGCACTCCAGGATTGCCTGGAATAAATTACAGGTACAGCTCAACATCAGGCTCCAGGATTGCCTGGAATAAATTACAGGTACAGCTCATCATCAGACTCCAGGATTGCCTGGAATAAATTACAGGTACAGCTCATCATCAGACTCCAGGATTGCCGAGAATAAATTACAGGTACAGCTCATCATTACACTCCAGGATTGCCTGGAATAAATTACAGGTACAGCTCACCATTACACTCCAGGACTGCCTGGAATAAATTACAGGTACAGCTCACCATCAGACTCCAGGATTGCCTGGAATAAATTACAGGTACAGCTCATCATTACACTCCAGGATTGCCTGGAATAAATTACAGGTACAGCTCATCATTACACTCTAAGATTTCCTGGACTACATTACAGGTACAGCTCATCATTACACTCCAAGATTGCCTGGAATAAATTACAGGTACAGCTCATCATTACACTCCAGGATTTCCTGGAATAAGTTACAGGTACAGTTCGTCATTACACTCCAGGATTGCCTGGATCAAATTACAGGTACAGCTCATCAGTCATGCCTCAACCACATCCTCACACAATTACACACATTTCTAAACGTGACTCAGTGTGTGCATAAGTGCACACAGAAGGCCACAAAGTAAACCTGACATACACACATTTCTAACTGTGACTCAACATGTGCACAACACAAAAGACCACAAAGTAAACCTGCAGATGCCACTCACCTCCTCAAGAGCCCCTGCAGACAGCCGATGTCCAGCCACGTTGATGACGTCATCGCTCCGCGACAAAACGGAGATGTAGCCATGCTTGTCACGGTAGCCTGAGTCCATTGTAGCGTAGTAACCCTGGAGCATACTTACTCAATACAGCATCACATTGTGCAGAACCTGACCCCTTGGCAATGGATATTGCTAACACTTACTGCAATATATTTTTAGTAACACTGTATAACACTCACTGTTAGTGTTACAATTTTTTGCTAACACTGACTGTAATACATTTTTAATACTAACACTGACCGTAAAAATTTTTTATACTAACACTTACTGTAATAAGTTTTTAATACTAACACCTACTGTAATAAAAAAAAATTATGTGAACACTTACTGTAATACAATATTTAATATTAACACTAAAAAAAAAAAAAAATTACTAACTCTGATGGTAATACATTTTAATACGAACACTTACTGTAATAACTTCTTAATACTAACACTTACTGTAATACATTTTTAATAATAACACTTACTGTAATAAAAGTTTAATACTAACTGTTTCATCTTTACCAAGTGCCCTTGTTAAAAGTGAGTGATTATTATGTGCTTGCGTGTGCTTTCTTTACTGGCATTGTGTGTGTGTATGCACACGATCTTATGAGCGTGTGTACGTGTATGTGCACAGGATCATGTGTGTGTGTGTTTTACTATGCTTTGTATGTTTATGTTTATGAATGTTTTTTGTTTGTTTGCTTATGTACTATTGATTTGTATGTGGGTATTTGTGCATTGCATGTTTTTCTTTAATTAAGTTGTAAAGAGCTTTGAGTCTCTGAAAGTGCTCTATAAATTCCCTATTACTATTATTATAAATAATTGCTTTGTCATAATGAATGATATTTCACAGCTGTGAGCAGATAACAGTTGGACTGCTATGGAGAATCAGACAGGAGACATTTTAAAGAAACCCTAAAGACAGAAGAGTGGTCTTTTCTGGAAATGACGATGATGATGATGCCCATTTCAACAGCACATAATTCCATTGATGAATGTTCAGTGTGACTGACAGAGATTTCTGGTTCAAAGAAAAGTTAAGTAGACAGAGAAAGTCATGGTGAGACCAATACAAAAAAAAATACAAAAAAAATAATAAAAAAATACACAGGACACACACAGCATGTCCAGTTAACACTCCAAAACAACAATTCATGAGAAAAAAACAGGTGAGTATTCAGACGTCTGCAGAGCACTGCCAAGGAATCTGTGTATTTCTGCACAGGGCATTCCAGAGCTTGTGGGCTGAGTTAGAGAAAGCTCTGAAACCAGACTTCAGTTATGCAGCCTCACAAAGAAATGCCTGTGAGACCAGTTGTCAAAGACTGTGACCAGGATATGTGCGTCTTCATATTTATAGGTCTTCAAGATTCAAGATTACTTTATTAAAATTTCTCTGATGAGATAATAAAAGTAGGACAGGTATGCATCTCTGCACACATACAAAAACAACAACAACAAAACCTTGAACCTTACAGCAGTTGTGTTATCTACTTACAGCCTTCTTGGTGAAGTAGGTTTCCTTGAAGCGCTCATCGGCGTTCCACAGGGTTGAGAAGCTGCCAGGAGGCAGAGGCAACCTGTTGAGATAAAACTGATACATAGCTGTCAACCCCTTTTGGGAGTAAACCTTAGTCCACAAGTTTGTGAACCTGTATTTCCCTTGTGCAGGCTGGGGTCTTTTGTTTTTTCACTGGTGGCAGTGGCACTGTGAATTGCAGCTAGCATGTGTGGCAGTAGAAGGAAGAAGCAATGTTGTGTAAAATACACACACACAACTTCAAATCTCACTTCCAGCAAGATTTCTTAGCCTATACTAGGCTATTGCACTAGGCCAGTCCGTGTGCATTTGGCTTGGCACGTGTCGGCTGCTTGTTCAACAGTTTTTCAACCTTTTTGCTCAGTTTAAAACAACAATAAAATCTCAGGAAAATTATGTTTTCCTGTATCCATTTTCCAATATGGCCATATCCCCCTAAAATAATGAGAAAAAAACACACCTGTATTTTATACTGGTAAACTGTATGGGTTGACAGGTATGCTGATACAGTCAGTTAGTTTGAGACTGGAATTTAATGCCTTAATTGTCAACTGCATGCCCATGTTGCCACTTCCGGGACAAAAGTGATACAGACACAGTAGTTTGTACATCATGCTGCAGTGGAACATTTGTAACTACTCAGCTTGTATTCTCATTACAAAGACCTGCTTTTTTCATCAGTCAAACAACGCATAGTTGGGTGCCCATGCACCCATAGCTGTTCTTTGGACAACTTCCTTAATTCCTGGATCACCTACTTCATAAAGAGTTTTCACACTCCTATACTGGTAATGGTGTAAATTTGGATCGTAGCTGCATTCATGGATCACCTACTCAAGCAGGACCAGAACCATTTATAGCACTGAAACGCAGGCAAGCGACTTTATATTTAATACATTCTGAAAAAGACTTCTTACGCACTCCTGTACTGGTTATAGTTTCATGGAACACCTACTTGACAAAGATTTCTCCCAGCTCTCCTGCTTCGGTCTCTTTCTCAGCAGCATTGAAGACCTTCACTGCAAAATAGAAAACACCAATTTGTCATGACCCCTAACACAACCTGACAAAGAATTCTATCCAAAACATCAGCCTTCTTTATCTCAAAGGGGTGCTCATCAAAATGTCCGTCACTTTCTGTATAAGTTTCAAGGGTATCAATCTATCTTCTCATAAATTAACTTTTTAACTGTTTTACAATACAAATGACCCTTTTCACAATAAAGCTGAAGTACAGTAACACAGTTTTTATGTATGGGAACCTAAATACACAAAACCAAGAAAGGAAAAGATGCACACCCCAAAAAAACTAAACCAACACAGTCAACCACAGAAAACACGAACACTACCTATTCAACCTTTCTTCCCCAGCGATAACTGTCAGGGTGGACTGGGCGTTCAAAGTAAATTATCCATCTACCCATCCCAATGAAAGATTCATTTTCATCTCTTCCACCTGCTGCACAACACACTCTGAGGAGGACAGTTTCTTTTAAAAACAGGGGTTGCAAACACTTTCTCAGCACCATCGTCAACTGCTGGCATGCACCATCCCAGCCAGGCACACATATATTTACAGGCATTTACAACCCCTGTAAAAAGAAAGCAACATTTGGGCATGCACCATCCCAGCCAGGCATACATATATTTACAGGCATTTACAACCCCTGTAAAAAGAAAGCAACATTTGGGCATGCACCATCCCAGCCAGGCACATGTATATTTACAGGTATTTACAACCCCTGTAAAAAGAAAGTAAGATATGGGCATGCACCATCCCAGCCAGGCACATGTATATTTACAGGCAACCCCTGTAAAAAGAAAGTAAAATATGGGCATGTACTGTCTGAGCCAGGCACACATATATATTTACAGGCATTTCCAACACCTGTAAAAAGAAAGTAAGATATGGACACGCACCATCCCAGCCCGGCACAGGCTTGCCAGTCACTGCAGGAGGGGGCTTCAGGTCCATGCCCAGTCCGTAGCATGTTGACGTGATCGCCCAGCCCGTCTCTGCCACGTCAAAGTAAGAGCAAGTCATGATACTGCAGCATTTAAATGGGTCAGCATGGGACTATCATGTATCACATGACATTCATTCATTCATGGACGACAGATAATGGGTTTACAATACCCAGCCAACTGTGACGGCTATACCTGGGCAACCATTTATGGATCTTGGCCACAAAACCTCCAGTGACCTTGTCTGCTGTCATTGTTTCGGGATTGTATTTCACCACAGAAAATTAGGCATCGGTAAAAATGAACGGGTATCAAACAGATTTCACAGTGTAAATGAAGTCCGTACACGTGTACAACCCCATCAACAAGCCTTTCACACCAGTTCATTGTCTCATGACAACAATGCCACCCCCCCCCCCCCCCTTTGAGCCAAATGCCACCAGCTGTCTAACAGACTTAATCTCCTCTCTCCCAATCCCCCTCCAACTTCCGCCACCACCACCACCAGAAGACCTAGTTTACCTGTCTGCCACCAGTTATCCAGAACAGGTTTTTGCAGCAAGTCACGAGCCCACACCATGGTCTCGTTGTCGCAATGCTCCCCTGCTACGAACAAAGCCTGAAAACTGACCGCACAGACAGAATGTCAACAACGTGTGGGCGTCCTTGTTGATTTCTATCAAACTTTTCCAGCATCTCATCTCGAGATGAGCCCTAAGCACTTCACAATGACAAATACAGTGCTGTTCTCTGTTCCCGAGCAGACCCACTGTGTTTTAGATGTATGCGACTCTGAATGAGTGACTGTAGCTTTACACAGTGCATTTTGATATCCACCGAAGTGGTTACAGAAGTTAGTTTAGACAAATTCCCTCACCCCCACCCCACTCACTTGCTCACCCACCACCACTGGCAAGTCAAGAAGTAACATATCTCAAATGCATGTTTTACATTTATGTGCATGTGTGCAAGTTGTGTGTGTGTGTGTGTATGTGTGTGTGTGTGTGTGTGTGTGTGTGTGTGTGTGTGTGTGTGTGTGTGTGTGTGTGTGTGTGACTGTGATGAATGTGTGTGCATGTGTGTGTGTGTGTGTGTGTGTGTGTGTGACGGTGATGAATGCATGCATGTGTGTGTGTGTGTGTATGTGTGATGAATGTGTGCATCTGTGTGTGTGTGTGTGTGTGTGTGTGTGTGTGTGTGTGTGTGTGTGTGTGTGTGTGTGTGTGTGTGTGTGTGTGTGTGTGTGTGTGTGTGTGTGACTGTGTAATGAATGTGTGCATCTGTGCATGCGTGCGTGTGTGTGTGTGTGTGCGTGTGTGACTGTAATTAACGTGTGCCCCTGTGTGTGTGTGTACACAGGCATGCAAGTGGGTAAACGTAAAGTTCAATAACAAGCAGAGGTCAATCATGAACACTTGATACCATCATCAGGCAAGAATAATTAGCAAAAGGGTGCATAGTAACAACACAACAATCACTACAAAACGATCACACAAACAGCTGAGAGCCATAACACACTGGGACAATCTAAGCCAGGGAAGCAGTTCACTCTCACAGCAAACCATGCAAAGTGCATACTGCAATGCAGAACAGAAAACAACTTTTCTTCTTCTTCTTCCAATAATATCCAGGATCAATGTCTGATCATTACTGATATTTATAGTGTGCAAAAAGAAAAAAGATAAAAAAGGGCGTGGCTGAAAACAAAAATCTTACACCTAACCCTAACACTGTTACAGGTCTACCAGTTGCCTAGGAGCAAAGTGCCACTGTATGTGGAGCTGCTGGCAGGCAAAATGCTTTTTTGGGCCCCCATTGCTGAGGACTAATAGTACAGCCCCGAGCACATCCTAATGTTGTGCCCAGGCCCACAAAGTGCTGCAAGCTAAAAAAAAAAAAAAAAAAAAAAAAAAAGGGGGGGGGGGGGGGGGGGAGGGGGGGGTTTAGGTAGTTTTAACTATCAAGTCAGAACTGATGGGTACTGTGCCATCCTGTTCCTGCTTTCATCCTCTGGCTAACATCATCCATGGAACACACTGTCTCTTAAACACGGCCTCCTTGGTTTATTCAGCTTCATTTTCTCGCAATCCTCTACCAACACAAAATTGTCATTCAGTCTGAATGTTTTCCAAATCTTCTTCCATTTCTACTCCAAATCTTCTGCCAACAGAAAGATGTCATTCCACTTCATTTTCTCCAAATCCTCTTCAAATATAGCCACATGTCATGAATGGTGGATCAGACTTTACTTGTGTGTTGATGAGCTCACCTCACTCTGATATGACCTTTGGGGTCAACTGGGTGGTAAACATCAAATGCCTAATTACATATCTGCCTGTCTGTTGTAACAACTTCAATTCTTAACTCCTACAGTGACAGGAAGTAAGGTGCACTCTATGGCAGTAAAGACACTTGTGTCCACAATGTGGCTTTTGGATTAAAAGAAATTCTTTTCGAAAGAGAGAAAGAAAAGAAAGAAGGAAAAATGAAAAATAAAAATTCTTCAAATGGTGATGTGTTGGAGGCCCATCAAAGATTGTGTAGACACACAGTCTTGAGTTGTTCTGAGATCTGAAGTCTGAACTACTACTACAACAATGATAACAACTACCAGCTTCTCTTTTGGTTGGTAAAACACCTTTTCTGCACAGTTCGACTATTGAGTGGATGTGTGGATGCAGAGGAGGTGGTGTTAATATGATTACTGATGTCCTGTACAGTGTAAATACGTACATACGTTTTGTGTAAAGCGCGTTGAGCTAAGTCATGTCATGGACATTGCGCTATAGAAGTGTTATGTATTAGTATTAGTATTATTACCACTACTGCAACAGTAACAACTAGTGCTATTGCAACAACTATGACCACTAGCTACTATAACAATGACAGCAACAAAACTATGCTGATGATGACAGAAACAGATGATGAATGTCAGAAAACTGACTGATCCACACCAATACAAACACACTCACTCACACACATGCACGCACACACACACACACACACACACACACACACACACACACACACACACACACACACACACACACACACAGACTGCACACTGTCACACACACACAACACACACACTCACACACACACACACACACACTCACACTCACACACACACACACACACACACACACAATCTGTTTTTAAAAGCTATGAAAAATCAGAAAAAGAACGAGTACTACATGTAAAAAACAGAAGAAACTGACAGGCAATCCTACAGATGTTCTTTACTCAACACACCTGTCTGAAGGAAGATACTTCTTAGCATAATTTCCCTGGGGATCCTGTGACAGAATTCAACAGCATGCATTGTCAAGGTCAATCACCTTTCAAAACACAAAGAGCAGAACTGATGGTCAAAGGGCGTTTTGTTTTCGTTTTTCATTCTTCAAGAATTTGTAAATTAGACACAAGCAAAGGACAAAGCAATGTGGAGAAATCAGTTTGTACAAAGCATGCACTGCAAAACTGAAAGCCAAGTTTTTCGGTCTCTGATAAAACACAAGCGAAGGCCTATCAACACAGAACATAATTCAGTCTTTGCCAAAGCACAGTTGTATTCAACATCAGATAATATTTAGCTATTCTAAGGCAAGAAGGAAAAAGCTGAAAACAAAAATAACATGAACAATAAATTGTGGGTGGTGGGTGGGATGGGGGAGGGGGGTAAATTAAAGGTACGACTAACTGTCATACTGACACTGAAAGCGCATGAAAATGCTGAATAAACAAAGGCACTTAACAAAGGTAAGGAACATCATGAATCAGATGAATAACAGGTATCAACAGTTCAACATGCAAATTCTTGTATTCAATACACATGCATAGAGGCATCAGATGCACAGACTAAAAGCATGAAATTACTTGGGTAGAAAAAACATAAAATTACGCCTTTTTCTTTTTCCATATAGTGTCCATCTTCCAACACTCTGAAGACTGACACTTTTGGTGTATGCTGGTTATTGTGGTGTTTCCAAAATCCAGAGAATTCTTACAGGATCATTACTTCAATGCAAATTCAATTCAAAATACTTTATTTTCTGTTGCAATCATAACAATTAAACATAAATTTTTCTTCACTCACACCAGCTCTGCCACATTAACAATTTTAATTTTACACCCACAAACACATAATTATGGGCTACATAAATTTACCATGCATATGTGATCTTTTGGCATGCACGTACATATAGTCTCATGGTTTATAGTCTCATCCAAGGGTCTTCAATGCACCCTCCATCAGATGGTGCCATGTGTGTGAGTGTGAGTGTGTGTGTGTGTGTGTGTGTGTGTGTGTGTGTGTGTGTGTGTGTGTGTGTGTGTGCATGCATGCGTGCGTGCATGTGTTTGCATGTGTGCATGCATGTGTGCACATACATATGTATAATTGCACCAGATCAAAGCACGAAACATAGAAATGGCTTTTCAAAAGAATCTGGTCTTGTAGCAGCAGTGTTCTGTAAAGGGAGAATCTGTTACAGCTTTGTTAAACCTACACAGTAAAGTCACAGGTGAACTAGCACCGTTTTCAACAGCCTCAGAAAGAGACACACCACACTAACCTACCTCAGCCCTTATGGCTCTGAGTGCCGTGGGAGCGGTGAACATTCCTTTAACGTTGTGATCACGAATCACGCGGAAAAATGTGCCAGGGTCTGGCGTGCCCACAGGTTTGCCCTGAAACGTACAGATGAGCCTTTGATGCAGTTCAAGCCTCTGGCTAAAAAGGAGGATAAACTGTGTGTGTTGCCAGCATCACCTACTGTCACTGCAACAATGTCTGCTATAATAATGATACACGTTTACACTGCCGACCCTACAGCCCTAGGTGTTTTACACCCACAAGCACATAATTATGGGCTACATATGCATATATATTATCCATAACATGCACACATACACACAAAGTCAGATAGGGGAGAGGCATGGGTATATGAACTAAAGGAACAAGTTGTGATTACAGGAAAAAGGGCAAGTGTGAGACAGAATTTCATACAGTTGTGAGAAATGTTGTGAAAAAAGGTAGGTTTTGTGACACTTTTGAAAAACAAAAGGGGTGAAATCTCTATTACGTACATTGACAGTTGCCGTGTACTCTTGTTATTACTGGTGTAAAATGGGAAGAGCACACATGTACACACACGCATACTTGCATACTGGCCACACATGTACACACACACACAAACATGTACGCATACATGTATGCACGCATGCATGCGCTATGCATGTACACACACACGAACATGCACACACACATGCAGAATGTCAACCTGGAAAGCACACAGCTTTTCCTGTTCACAAGCTGAGCCTGCAGGGAAAAAGGTCTGACACACAGTCAGCTGTGAAGTTGTAAACTGGAAATCAGCAATCAGAAAACAGGAGCATCACCCATGGGGATAGCTTGTGGATGCTCACTCCCCAGTCAAACTGTCCATTTTATAGCAGTGAAGTAGAGAAAGGACACAGCTAATGTAAAAATGACCCACCACACAACCCATTATCTGGCATCACCTGCCTGACTTCACTCACCTCAAACACAACGGTGGTGTTGCTGTGAAGCAGTGGGGCATAGGCGATGTAGGAGTGACCCACCACACAACCCATTATCTGGCACCACCTGCCTTACTTCACTCACCTCAAACACAACGGTGGTGTTGCCGTGAAGGAGCGGGGCATAGGCGATGTAGGAGTGACCCACAACCCAGCCCAGATCAGACGCCGCCCACCAGACGTCCCCAGGCCTCATGCCGTAGATGTTGTACATGGACCAGTTCAGCGCCACTGCGTGACCCCCGCTCGGTCGTACCACCGCCTGCAACACATCTGGTACTGTCTCTACAACTAAAACAGTACTCCCCTGCTACCTCTCACCACTGTCTGCAACACATCTGGTCCTGTCTCTACAACTGAAACAGAACTCCCCTGCTACCTCTCACCAATGTCTGCAACACATCTGGTACTGTCTCTACAACTGAAACAGAACTCCCCTGCTACCTCTCACCAATGTCTGCAACACATCTGGTACTGTCTCTACAACTGAAACAGAACTCCCCTGCTAACTCTCATCACTGTCTGCAACACATGTATCCAACACTGACTCTACAACTAAAACAGAACCCTCATGCTACCTCTCACCACACTCTGCAATACACGTATCTAACAACGTCACTACAACTAAAACAGAACTCCAGTGCTATCTCTCGTCACTGCCTGCAGCACATCTGGTACTGTCTCTACACGCAGAGAAGAACTCCTCTGCTGGGTCACATTACTGCCAGCAGGAGGTCAGACAGCAATAGTGCCTCTACAAGCGGAGAAGAACTCCCTCATTAGGTCACTTTATCGCCAGGAGGTCTTGTGTGATACTCCTCCTACAACTCCCAAAACAGTCTAAGCTCCACCAAAGGACTCTGAAGTTGCCCATGTATGTTTTTTTTAATGTTTTTATATTCTAACCATCCTCCAGGCTTTAACCTCTAGAGATAAACATCTCAGCTCGAACACAATCTTGCCACACCAGCTCAGCAGCAAGGAATTGCGTACCTTTGGCAAGCCGGTTGTGCCGGAGGTGTAGAGCAGGTACACGGGGTCTGTGGCACTGACAGGTACGCAGTCCACAGGTGAGCTGGCTGCCATCTCCTCCTCCCAGCTGACGTCGCGCCCTGGCTTCAGGGTCACAGGGTCAAACTGCAAGCAGCAAGTTTTGTCAGTTCATACACAGTACACAGTATGGTGAATGGAGACGGAGTGGAACCTCTGATGTGAGACCATGGTGTTCAGAGACCATCCTGTTTTAAGACTGCCTATGAGAGACAGGCTGCCCTGACGAGAGACTTCCCTGATAAGACACTGTCCTTCATCCTTATCAGTCTGTACAGTGTGCGAGTCTGTGAGTGTGTGTGTGTGTGTGTGTGTGTGTGTGTGTGTGTGTGTGTGTGTGTGTGTGTGTGTGTGTGTGTGTGTGTGTGTGTGTGTGTGTGTGTATGTGTGTGTGTGTGTGTGTGTGTGTTTGTGTGTGTGTGTGTGTGTGTATGTGTGTGTGTATGTGTGTGTGTGCATCTTGCACATAGTTAGCTTGAACCCTTGTTGATGTGTACATTATGTGTTAGCTTTTGTTACATCGCGGATATTAAATTCTCCATTTTGACATCATTCTCCATTTACGTGTGTTGTAGTTGTTCAGCACTTTGGGCTGTGGGGTAGGCGCTTTACAAATTTCCATTATAGGCATTACCACAGTCTTGGCCTTTGCTTGCCACCATGACACATTTCAAAACCATTCATCTGATGCCTGTTGAAGATGATGCAGGTGGATGCATGGCCACCATGATACACTTCAAAACCACTCACCTGGGTCCTGTTGAAGATGATGCAGGTGGATGGCCACCATGACACGTTCAAAACCACTCACCTGGGGCCTGTTGAAGATGATGCCGGTGGATGGCCACCATGACACGTTCAAAACCACTCACCTGGGTCCTGTTGAAGATGATGCCGGTGGATGGCCACCATGACACATTCAAAACCACTCACCTGGGGCCTGTTGAAGATGATGCAGGTGGATGGCTGGAACTCACTGAGGTCCAAAGCACCATCCAGCATAGGCTTGTATGGCACCACCCGGGTTGGTTCCACTCCACAGCTGGCACTGATGACCACCTTGGGCTGGAACCAGGAAGAAACCTTGTGTGTCAAATGTCTACAGCAAAGCAAAGGAAGATGCTTGTTACATCAGGCCTAGCTGCCAGTATTTATAGAGCATGCCAAAAGTATCCATGACTTAAGTACCACTTTGAACCAATCAATGATAATCAGAGATGAGACTTGTAATCAGCCATGATTTTAAGCCTCTCTTAGTGTTGGCCATTCAGAAGTCAAATGACACACGGATCAGAATAATGTACATTTATCATGTGCTCATCAACGCCCTGAGTGTTCACATGATACATATTAACCTAAATATGATATTCTATACATACGTAGAGCATAGTCCTAACAAAACAATTTACATGAAGTATTATAAAAATAAAACAAATTAAAAAAATGCTCTACAAACACACACACACACTGACTGTAGCAGAAACTGGGTTCTGATATTAGTTGGGATGGAAATACTGTCAGAAGAGGAAGGTTTTCAGTCTGGCTTTAAAGGTTATTATTATTATTACTGATCGCTTTTGTATGGTGCTATTCCCTGCTCCCAAGCAGACTCACTGCGCTCAAGCTGCATGTGTTCTGAATGAAAGCGCATTTTTTTAATATCCACCAAAGTCGTGTACTGACAGCGCTATTTGGTTGCAAGCTGCATGGCTGGTGCCACGTGAAACTGCTGCTGTCTCAGCAAGTTCTGTGTACACCAAACAACCATGGACCAGTTTACAGTATCACTTCATACAGTGAATGAATGAATGAATGAAAATTTATATATAGCGCATAAAAAACTTCCACACAAAACCTTGCGTGTTCACAGCGCCAGATACACACAGTGCATACATGTAAGCTCTCGCAAGCTAAAACTACCAAAGGACATGCACTCATACCCACCCACCCCTTTCCAAAAGTGGAACTATGCATAACAGTTAAATAACAGTGCATGTGTGCTTATCTGTAACCTGCCACCTGCACTTTTGGCAGAATGACCGGGATCTTTTACATGCTACTGTGGTAACAGAGGGTGGAACAGATACCGAAATAAGAGGCATTACAGAAAGTTGACCCTGGTGGTGGTGTCCACTGTGAGTGTGACTGACCCAGGTGGCTGTGCCTATGTGTGTGACTGATCCAGGTGGTTTTGTCCATAATAAGTGTGATTAATCCAGGTGGTTTTGACCATAATAAGTGTGATTAATCCAGGTGATTTTGTCCATAAGTGTGACTGATCCAGGTGGTTTTGTCCATAATAAGTGTGATTAATCCAGGTGGTTTTGTCCATTAGAAGAGTGACTGATCCAGGTAGTATTGTGGCTGATCCAGGTGTCCAGCAGAAGTGTGATTAATCCAGGTGATTTTGTCCATTAAAAGTGTGACTGATCAAGGTGGTTTTGTCCATAATGTATGATTAATCCAGGTGGTTTTATCCATAATAAGTGTGATTAATCCAGGTGGTTTTGTCCATTAGAAGAGTGACTGATCCAGGTGGTTTTGTCTATTATATGTGTGATTAATCCAATAGGCCCTGCCTGTTACCCATGCGTGACTGATCCAGGTGGCTCTGCCTGTCACCCATGCCTGATTAATCCAGGTGGCCCTGCCTGGTGACTAATCCTGTGTGATTAATCCGGGCAGCCCTGCCTGTCACCTGATCGTGATTCATCCAGGTGTCCCTGCCTGTTAGTGTTAACCATGCGTGATTGATCCAGGTGGCCCTGCCTGTTAGTGTTACTCAAGCGCAACTGATCCAGGTGGCCCTGCCTGTTAGTGTTACTCAAGCGCAACTGATCCAGGTGGCCCTGCCTGTTAGTGTTACTCAAGCGTGACAGATCCAGGTGGACCTGCCTGTTAGTGTTATTCAAGCGTGACAGATCCAGGTGGGCCTGCCTGTTAGTGTTACTCAAGCGTGACAGATCCAGGTGGGCCTGCCTGTTAGTGTTAACCATGCGTGATTGATACAGGTGGCCCTGCCTGTTAGTGTTACTCAAGCGCAACTGATCCAGGTGGGCCTGCCTGTTAGTGTTACTCAAGCGCAACTGATCCAGGTGGCCCTGCCTGTTAGTGTTACTCAAGCGTGACAGATCCAGGTGGACCTGCCTGTTAGTGTTATTCAAGCGTGACAGATCCAGGTGGGCCTGCCTGTTAGTGTTACTCAAGCGTGACAGATCCAGGTGGGCCTGCCTGTTAGTGTTACTCAAGCGTGACAGATCCAGGTGGGCCTGCCTGTTATGTTACTCAAGCGTGACTGATCCAGGTGGGCCTGCCTGTTAGTGTTACTCAAGTGTGACTGATCCAGGTGGCCCTGCCTGTTAGTGTTACTCAAGCGCAGGTGTGTGCCTGTTACCTGAGCATGATTGATGCGGGTGGCCAGCTCCTTGGAAGCGAAACCACCAAAGACCAAGGAGTGGATGGCCCCGAGTCTGGCACAGGCCATCATTGCCACCACCGCCTCTGGAATCATGGGCATGTAGATGAGCACGCGGTCACCCTTCTGGACGCCATGCTTGGACAGCACTCCAGCCAGCAGTTGCACCTGGATAACATCATCAACCACATTTTCATTTTCAAGGCTTTGTTGCTGTTGTAGTGGTCCTCAGCTAAGCACTCTGGGGCTCACCCAGCACATGCAATTGTGAACTGACAAAGTTATTCCGTAGGGTGAGAGGACTGCATGGGCAACCATTAATTTTTTTTTATAAAAAATATAAAATATTATCCTGCCACACAGCATCCACACACCATATTTGGATGGTTTAGTTATACTACTATTATTACTACTACCACTACTACTACTACTAATGTGCATTTATCATATGCTCATCAATGCCTTGAGTGCTCACATGATACATATTAACCTAAATAGTATATTCTATACACATGTAGAGCACAGTCCCACCAAAACAACCCACACAAAGCACCATCGCTCGCTCTCTCTCTCTCTCTCTCTCTCACACACACACACACACACACACACACACACACACACACACACACCATGCTTAGTAACTGTATGTGTGCTCACGGGTGGTCCAGGACTGACACTGAGGCACTGCATTTTCTTATTGTACAAGGATCACCTTTTTGAGTAGCTGTTTGAAGGTCAGTTTTGTCACAGACTGTGTCACAGGACTGTCATGGATGATGGCTGCCTGGTCACCCCGACCGGATTCCACATGACGATCAATTGCATTGTAGCAGGTGTTCATCTCTCCACCAACGAACCTGCAGGTCCAGCAAAATGCAGTGTGCCTTAGTCGTACAGTTCCAACTGTCAAACTGTGTCTAACATTAAAGGACAAGTCCAAGGTTAGGAGTGATTTTTGACACGATTTCCGTTAAAGCTCGCTGAGAACGTTGATGTAGATGAAACTGTGATCTGAGGGTTATAAATGCATGAAAAATTGCATTTTCTGTCGTACCGAAAGCATCGCCATGACGCCCAAATCACGTGACCATATGCCTACTACGTCACTCTGGGGAGTCGCTGCAAAATGGCCAACTCGAGCTCCGAAGATGAAACTGATACTTTGCCCGACAGACTCACAAGGATGCAGCCGTATCAGTTTAAGCCAGTCAGGCAGGATTTTGAAAGAGTACCAGAACACCGTGTCAGCTTTGAAGCAAATCCCATGCAGTATTCCACGGGGTTTGCGAAATCGCACTCACTGAAGTGCTCACTACACAAATGGGCGTGATGCGGTGCAGCAATAAAGTCAGCTCATTTGAATTGTATAAATTTAATCCACTTTTGCCTCACTATGGGTCGATTGTGCGGGAGCTCGTGCATTGTTATACCAGGGGTTGTCTGCGAATTGTTACAGTTCGTGGCAACACAGTAGGCTGGCATAGTTAACTTTTTTGTCGACCACACACATACACAGTTTACTGAAGAATCTAAGATGGCAACCACACTGACTCCCCAGACTGACATCACTTCTGGGAAAGTCATGTGACTGATGGAGAACCCGAGACTGCAGTCTCAGCCAGCCTACAGAAAATTAAATTGATTAAAAACCCAATTAAACATTATTTTTATTTTTATTTAATTAAATCTGAAAATAGTGACTCATTTGTCAATCATTTTGATGCTCATTTTGCATACTTAAAAACTTTGGACTTTTACTTTAACAGTCCAAAAATTAAAGGATTATTTTGAGGAAGATTTTGCAGGCATGCAGAATGCTTTTTGAATTTTCTTTCGCAATAAATTCCAGTCATTTTTGTGTCTTTGTATGAATGAACTTGTTTAAACTTTGTTTTGGTTTGGTTTAATCTTCACATATAATTATAAAATGCATTGTCAAATAGTCTATAAAAGAATAAATCAACATGCCAAAGAAGAAACAATAACCACATTTTGTTTGCGTAACATTTTTAGTTGACATGATTTTCTGTTTTAATCTCCAAAAGTACTTAGCACTCTTATTTGAGCCACATTTGTGCTGTCTAAATGTCATTAAATATCAGGAGGCAATATTCTGTTCAATTTCAGTGTAATTTGCAGAACTTTTTGGTGCATTTTTAAACTATTTTTTCTTTTACTGAGATTCTTCAGCCTCTGCCATATGCTTTGTGTACAATAATACATGGTTTCAAATCATGATTTCACAGTTGGGATTACTGATTACACTAAGGCACAAAATCTGTGCTGGGTGAATTACTGTTGCGAACAATATAAATGCAAAAACAGCCCAATGCAATGTATATAATACTGGTGCAAATGCCAGTCTGAGATCTTATGCCAGCATACCCAATGCGTGCTCATATTATTATATATGTGCGTGTGTGCATGTCTGTGTGTGCATGCATGCATGCCTGCATGCCTGCATGTGTGTGTGTGTGCATTTAGAACAGTCTCTATGAACAAGATTTTGCGCTTTACAATACTTTAATTATTAGTTATGATATGCCCCTGCCTTTGGCATTAATATACGAGACTGCAGAGGCCATCATATACTGGGTTGACTATTAGTATTATATATACTGGTGTGGCCCAGCAGGTGATGGCTTGTCAAAACCTTGATTATCTCATTGCTAATGCTAGTATCCTTTCCGCCACAGGCACATGACATATAAGCTCTCTATAGTCTTTTGCACTTATCTAATGGTGTTTCATGGGCATTTGGATGAGAGAATTACTCTTTGTACACCAAAGTGCCACCCAGTATTTGGAAACTAAAATTGGAAATTATTTCAATGTATATATTGCGACTGTTCGGCCTTAGTCACTTCTAGTTCTAGTGCACTTTGTGCACTCATGAATGGTGACAGACTGGGACAGTCAAGAGACAAAAGGTCAGTATCTAGAACGCTTTTCAGTCACGAAACAAAACAGTAATTTCCCTGGGTCAGAAGTATCACACACGGGTCTGCCAGTGCCATTAAAGTCTGCAACCGTTCTTGCATACAAACCACCGTGTGAAGGGCGGGTTGCAGTTGTCTAAAACTTTGTTCCACTTCTTGTGCCACACAAGCTGGTCTGCTGCCTGCGCCCAAAAGTCGTCTGGTCGTTCAATTGAATCCCGGAAAACCTCATCATAACTGCGATGCGCGGACGTTAAACTGAGTGCACGGCACCAACAGCACCACAGTGTTTGTGGCTGCGAGGTCGGGAGTGCTTTCGGAGCAAAGTGTGTCACTTTGAAAGCTGGAAAACCAGCCCCTAAGCGTAGAGCCCGTAGACATCCAGCCATGTTTGCAACTTAAGTGTTTTGAGAGTAACCTCCACCTGTTACCCTTGCGTAGCAGACGACACATGTTTCTGTATCTGTATCTGTTGGACACGTTGCAGCATCCAAATATTTGGCATAAACGCAACGGTGGGGCGAAGACATTAAGCCCCAAACATCATCATCAACGGTGGGGACCTGCACAGTGGTTTAACCGTAATGAGAGTTTGGAAACTATTCACAGTCAGCGCCGGCAGTGGTGTTGTCGAGATTGTTCCAGTCCGCCGCCTTTCGCACAAAGATGAAAGAACGAGTTTTTGTACTACCCTGTGTGACAGTGCTGGATGTAAAAGCGTCTCTTGTTGTTCCTTGTGTAGGTGTCAGTTGGGTTGCTTGTGCTGTAGTCTGGGGTTTTCCTTGGACATACTAAGCGACCTGGTTTCTGGGGAATTAGGAACTGGTTTCAGTGTTAGTGTGGCTGGCACAAGCCCCGCAACCCACCTCGCGGAAGAACGTGAGGTGGAGCTGCAGGCGTCTCTTTTGTAGCCGGGGAGGGCAGGTCGAATTTGTTGAGGAGTTTCTTCCTTTTAGTGGAGGCTGTGCAAGTGGACCCAGCCAAGATCAACTGGGCTGTGTTTTGTGTATAACAAGAGCCTGACCAAGAAACAGCTTTCGATGAAAAGCTGCATGGCTGAATGGGACGGATACTGGACATTTGAGCGGTAATTGTTTTCCCCCGTGAATTATTCCAGACTGGAACAGCTAAACTGTCTCAGTCGGAGCTCGTGGCGGCCGCCACCTTGGAGTATCAAATCCGGGCACACCTGCCACCAGAAAATCGGACTGAATTCCCCTCAACCGCTCACACACACACCTACCCAGGCTGCCGTCCTACTTCTTTGAATTCCCATTCCCTCCCCCATCGCCCGCCGAGCCGGCATTCCCATGCGCTTCCGGCAACGGCAGCAAACCATCTCTCATAATGTCAGAACCTACAGCCTAGTGAAGTTGAAGAGGTGGCGGGTTTCAACTTGAACTGACAGAGATTTTGGGTGTGATCCACCCACAGACACTGAATGTTTACTGTCATTGTTCAATAGTGTCTGTGGATCCACCTTACATACCACCCTGGACCCCCACAGACCTGGGTAATGCAAGTCCTGCTATGGTGACCAGCGAGAGAGAGAGAGAGAGGGGGGGGGGGGGGAATAAAAAGAAAAAAAGCAACAACAACAACAAACAGCAGAGGAGAGGCAGACATAAACAGTTAGTTGTTGCTGTGGTTGATTATTGATTACTAATAAAATTCTGCGCTCTCGTTTTGGTTGCTAGGACAATCGTCTGCATAATACCAATGATCAACCAAGCAACTACACTGGCCTAATAGGCATCATACACTGATGCAGGCAAACAAAAAAGTAGGAAAACCCATCAACAGAGCCTGAAGATCTCCAACGGCCAGCCTGAAAAACATCACGGCATCCATCATCATCGTAGTCTTCTTTCGTGAGGCAGCTAACTTCATGGAGGTGAAGATTCTGCTGCAATTTTGAGAGGGTGTGACTCAGGGGGATTTTTTTATTTTTTTTTAGAAATCAGCCCCCCCCCACCCCCACCCCCCCCCCCCCCCATCCCACTACAAGAAAGAAAGAAAGGAGAGAAGAAGAAGAGTAAGTAAATTGGTGTTTTACGCCCAGTCAACCAGTGTGGTTATATCAGGGCAGTAGAAGAAGAAGAAGGAGAAGAAGCAGCAGAAGAAAAGTCTGTAGTAGTTGTGTTTTTTACAGATCGAACAAATGACTGCCCATTAAACCTCCACCCCTACCTTCCAACACACATATCCATCAGCACTCTAAGTACCATTATTTTTACAGAAGTCTTTCTGTATCCCAACCAATCAGTCAGACAAAGATTTTAGATTGTTTAGAAGTAAGTATTTTGACATACATTTGTATTTCATTGTATCATGTAATAATTAGCTTCAAACCTAAGGATTTTTCATATTATTTGCTACAATTGCTACATTATTTGCTTTTATTCTTTACAAAACAGACTGGATCATCGAGGCTACAGCACTACGGGGGTGGGGGGTAACTCTTGCAAACTTAATATTTATTGGTATTACTGACTTGTCTTTCTTGGTGCAACATTTTCCGGAAATGTTGGAAATCCAGAGGGCAACGCACCGACGGGAACGATTCAACATGGCGACTACGTAAAGGAAAAGCGCGATTGGGAGTACTTTACGGGGAAATTTTGTGATGTCTCGCTTGGCGGACTACTTCGTTGTGGTGGGATACGACCATGAGAATAAACGTGAGTACTTTCGAACGATTTCACCTTTTGCTCAGTGTTCATTTTGCTCGATGCGTCACTGACGTTGCAGCCGACACCTCTTTCCACTTGTTTCAGTTGCTCTGCATCGCTCCTTCGATGATCTCACAGGTCGTTTACTTTGCAGGCAGCAGATTCGGATCGAATATTCTGAGCTGGCGGTTTGTGTTGTGTCCACCAGATTCCCTTTAAAGCCGGTTCCGTTTTTCTTTTTCTTTTCTTTCCCCCCCCCCCTAAAACGCCCGACTCGTGTGTGCTTTGCACTGCCGGCTCCACAGTGGTCATTTCGCTGCTTGCACCGCAAGTTTGCAGACGAGAATTTTGGTGGCTCGTAAATTTATCGGCCCAGCTGTGCGTCCATCTCCAAGGTTGCAGCAGTATCAATAGCGCTCGTTCCTTTTTGTGCTGACGTTCCTGAACTAGTTATTGCATGCTGATGATGGAATCTGATCATTTTATTAATCCTTGTTCTTACAGTGAGAGTGAGACAGTTTTTTTGCATGGTGATAAAGTATCGGTGAGATAAATATATATCTGTGTACACTTAATTGTCCTTTTTTGGGGAAAGGGGGGGGGGGGGGACTGGTAGTGAAGTCAAAACAGAGAAGTCAGTGATTGTGTGTTGTGTGTGTGTGGTTGTGTGTGCGCAAGCGCACGCACATGTGTGTGTGTGTGTGTGTGTGTGTGTGTGTGTGTGTGTGTGTGTGTGTGTGTGACTTGAGGACTGTGTGTAAATAATTAAGAATGTGTGTATGAGAGAGAGAAAAATTAATTGTCACTTTGTCAGGGTAATTCAATCATTATTAAAAAGATGAACTGCCAAACCATTTTTATGGTAACTGCTGTTCTCCAACCACAAAAATAAAGATGGCATAAATATCTAGATGATCATGAGGCTTAGATTATATTAGAACTGAACTGTCTGTTGTTTGGTTATTAATATCAGACTCACACTGTCAGTGTCACAGTAAACTATGGTAATGACAATGGCATTTGCACAATTGCAGTACTGGTGTGATAATATCATACTGGATTAATTTTGTGTTGCCTGTAATCAGCTGTTTCTGTGCCATTTTGTTTACACAGTTGGTTTATTAGCTCCTGTTATACCAGTACCCCAGCTCAAAGTCTTCCTTCAAACATTTGATTAGATATGCCTCCCCCCCCCCCCCACCCCCAACACACACAATCACCACCACCACCACCACAACACACATGACTTTATGAAGTTTATCAGTGTATGTTTAAACTTTGAACAGTCTTGTCTTTCTGATGATATAGGTCTATCATTTTCTGACAATAAGAGTATGTATGGCAATAACTGTCTGATAGTGATACACCCAGCTGACATATCTTAGCAGTGGTAGTGATATGCCCAGCTGACAGTACCTTAGCAGTGTCTGCAGATGAAGATACCACAAAACTTTTAAAAGGAAGTGAAAGAGGAGATGATGATTTGGTCACTTATTGCCTGCTGACCATAAAGGACTGGGAGATTGCATCACAAGTTTGCTTGGGACAAGCAGTTCTGGATTTAAGCTCTGGTTTACAACCCCTCACCTTACCCACCCCTTTGACTCTTTATGACTTTAAGCTCAGGGTGATGGCTCTTGTGTCTTCAAAATTCTTCAGATGAGATTTTTATTTTATTTTAAACTAAAAACTAAAAAACCTGAGGTGATTGTGCTGAAGTACAGGTGTGCATTCTTGTGAAAGATCCCATGGCATATTGACACTTGACAGCAAAGATAATGTGGCTCTGGCAAATTCAGTAAAGAAAAATTACCAACAGTCCAATATATATAATCTTATCAGTAATTAATCATATTAGCAGGGTGGGATTGGAATTTCTGATCTGTTCAATCTAGAGTTGAGTATTTTGACATTGGCAATTTGTAGCCATTAAGAAACTCGGTTAAAAAAATGGTAGCTTGTACTTGGTTTTTAACATCCAATGTTCCATGTAGGCCATATCAAATTATGCTGTGCAAGTTAAGTGTTAAGAGTTTACCACAAGAGAAGTGCCCAGTGGACCAATGAAGGATATATAATAGCGTAAGTAATCAGTACTAATACTAAATTTTAGAATACATAGTAATGCTAATAGTAATACAGTAATATTTTTTTTACTGGTACTGGTATTGTTCGAAATGGCTATGTAATTGTATCCTTCTACTAAAAGTATTATGTTATTTGATTGTTAATACTTAATAGAAGTAATACCACCTGCAGAAACCAACAACTGTTTAAGCAGCATACACATTTCTACAAGTGCAAGCAAACAGGACAAAAAAAGATTTGTGTTTGTTACTTGCACAGAATAATTTATTCTGTGCAAGTAACAAACACAAATCTTTAAAGCTGCTAATGTAATCAGGCTGTTTACACTTATTCTTTTCCCTGTGTTTAGAATTATGGTGCATCATATCACATTCACAGTAATCTGAAGTGGCAGTCCAAATTAGATTTAGATTTTCTACCCCCCCCCCCCCCCCCCCCTACACACACACACCCCAACACATCCCTAAAGAAAGTGGTAAGCATGTCAAAATTCTCAAACAGGGAAGTAGAGAACTTTCCTGTTTGACAGTTTGAGGTATCACTATCAGTACTATCACTCTGTCTCATCACAAGGAAGGACATTGGAATAACAGCTGGGATCTTGTGCACAGGTCAAGTCAACAGACCTGCTGATTATTGTGTGATGCAGTACAGATTCTGATTGTCTGATTCACACACACACACAGTGACACACTGATATTGATCATTTTATGGGGTACGATCTGAATCTGAGTGCCTGACTATCAGTATCACACACTTACTGGTTATTGAACATTATGAGGTGCTGAGTGCACATTAACTGAGTGGCATAACACACAGCATGGGATTGGGAGCCAAACCTGGGAAGCTTGTCTGTCACTATACAGGTGAACTGAAAGTTTAAGACAAACTATAAGTAAAGATCCAAACACATAAATGGTAAAAAAAGAATGTTTATTTATTATGACACGGACACACAATCTGCAAATTTTCAGGGAAATCCCCTTCATCAAGCCACAGAATGACACTTAAACAACAGTTAAATGGTTAAAAACAATGAAAAATGATGAGAGAGAAACTTATCTTTTTTTTGGTTGAGTTGTTATTTGCTTGTCCTGTGCTAGGAAGATTGTAGGTGTCATTGTGTTTTTTTCATTTCTTTTCTCGTGTATAACTTAGTAAGCTTTAGTTTAAAGTAATACCAGTTGATTAGTGTGATGAAGATTGTGATTGTGAGCTCACCTTAGCCTATGACTGTGTACCACACATTCAAGTTCTGAATGTGTGGTGCAGGGTGGGAGCACACATTGGCACAACACATGAAACAGTGAAACTGAAAGTCAGGTTGGGGAAGGGATGGTTGGAGGGGTCACCTAGTGTTTGTCAAGCTCTGATGACCCTGTATCACTATCAGTAGTCACAATGCAGCCTGGGACTAGAGGGAACACCCAGTGGTGCACCACACAGCAGGGCACTCAGCAGAAAAAAAAATGAGGAGTTCATTGTCTGAGGCACTTAAAGTACTTGTGGAGTACCATGTTACATAATAACCTGAGTGCTCCTGTGTAGAATTTGTATTTTTAGCACACTTGCCCACACAGCAGAAAGTGGGGACTTCTTCTTGTCAGAGAGAGGCTGGTTATTCAGCAGGGGTTGGGAGATTGACAGTGATGACACTGAGTGAGGAAGACACTTGAGACCCCAGGTTGTCAGTGTTGCTAGCTGTTCACCTGGCTCTTCATCTCCCTTCTCAGTCTCACTTAAGCCATGCAGGCCCCCAGTTGTACACTTTGCATGCACCCCCCCCCCCCCCACCCCCCTTCATTCTCCTGGCTAAGTGCCTTTGGGAAGGTAAGGCTTTGTGGGTTATTTATGGCTGCATCCAGATCTAACTAGTAATTTTACTAGCGCAGACATGTAATGATGTATGCATGTGCACTGTGACTGTACATTTGTAGTACTGCTACTAGTACAGTTACTGTGACTGTACATTTGTAGTACTGCTACTAGTACAGTTGCAGACTAGTACAGTTGCAGTACTTAGGACTAATACTAGAGTAGTATACTACTAGTACATTACCTGTACAGATCAGGTGTGTAAAAGTTAAGGTGGCCAACCTAGGTTCCTATGGTCTCTGTGGATGTGAAAGCAACAGAAGATGTACATTGACTGACTGTTGGTTACATACACTGGTACATCAGTATGTCATAAAGATCCATGACTACACATGATACAGATTGATCTGTTAATTTTATTATGATAAATATAATCTATATTATTTATGTATAAACAATATATATAATTTATGTAGTATAAATATTTATAGAGCTGAATATATTATTATATACCAGACATTTCACTTTTAAAAGCATTCTACTTCTAAACTCTTAAATGTTCATGGTTTTATTTGTTACGGTGCGGAGAAACTTTCAGTCTCATCTTGTTTGAAGTGTAAATGAAAATGCTTTCTTTTGTGTTTAGGCTATTATAATAATAACAGTCTTTGGTAAATCTTTCCCTGTTCAAAGCAGTTTGTTATAATGTTAACAAATACGAAAAACAAAAGTGCACAAGACCAGGGGTTGGGGGGTTACAGCGTGAATTATAATGGGAAGTGTTCAGTTACGTAACACCTCCCTGCCGCCACCCCCCACCACCCTTTTTCCTGTTGTGGGTAGGCTTAAGAGTCAGAATGATAGTCTAGTTCTTCACTACCTAGTACTTATGTCTATCAGACGGAAAACAGGTTTTCGTGCTGCATCCATGCCCATGTTAAACTTTGTGAAACTTTGGAATGGGATATTATTATTTTTTAACTGCTGGCATTCAAAAATATATCCAAACACATAAAAGATTCAAAATAACGCTTATTTATTATGACATAGACAACACGATGATGCATGTTGCATTGTGTTGTCTATGTCATAATAAATAAGTGTTCTTTTGAATCTTTTATCTGTTTAGATCTTTGGAATGGGATATTATGACATGGACAATGAAAAAGCAGTCATGCAGAATAATATTTGAAGTGCATAATAAATTACTGATTGCTGGCACTATATGTTTTGATGTACAGTCTGCTTCAGTCAGTTGGTTTCTTAGAAATACTGAAAATGTGGATTGGTTTAAATTTGTCTTTACAAACGTCTCATTCCTCTCTTTTAACTTATTTAAGCCAGGGAAAAAGCAACAATGGCTGGTACACACCAGATATGAATAAATAATGCAGTGAGTGGTATGTCTAGACTAGTGTCATTGAAAACATGAGGGGTGTGATGGAAGAGTAGGTCTGTACAGATGTGTACCACACCACCCCAGTTAATCCTGCTATCACAATATCATCTCCCCTAACTGCGCCCCCCCCCCCCCCCCCCTCGTTTTTTTGTTTTTTGTTGTTGCTTTGTTTTTGCTGAACTGAGAAGGTTAGCTCCTTTAAAGTCGTAAAAACGGCAGTTAAGTTATAATCATTTTCCTCTTTAGTGATAACTGTGTGACGGACCAGACATAATTCATAATAACTGGCCGATCCCGGGCAGTGCGCTATTTAAAAATTAAAAAAAATAAAATTTAAAGGCGGACCCGACTGCCGGAGAGAGAGAGAGAGAGAGAGAGAGAGAGAGAGAGAGAGAGAGAGAGAGAGAGAGAGAGAGAGAGAGTTCCCTGGGCAGAGGGCGAACACTGGTGTAATCTCTGTTCTCCATTGAAGCCTCCCTTCCCCATCTTTGGTTTCCCCGTTCGTCCCGAGAGCCGCGGAATGCCGAGGGAAATGGTCAGGCCCCAGTGGCGTGGCTCGATGAAGAGGCCCCTCGCTTCTTCCTCAGCAGTCGGGCCAGCGATTGATTCCGAGCGCTGCTTTTCTTGTAGGCCGGCCTGCTACACCGGCTGCTCCGCTGGTCGTGGGTGGCTTAGCCGTTAGCAGCGGTGCGCGCCACGCTATTTCCGCGTGGTACTTAAGTGTTGTGCTGGGTGACTCGATAATTATTATTTATATATCGGTGACGTTATTGGGGATGCTTCCTTTGCTGCCATGTGATCAGCTTGATTGACTGTTGTTGTTATTGGCACTGATCGGTTGTGATTGCTCAGTTTGTGCGGTTTATTTAACCACACGAACAATGAACTTGGACGCGCGCGCGAACACACACGCACGCACGCACAAACACACACACACACACATACACACACACACACACACACACACACACACACACACACACACACACTCACACACACACACACACACACACACACACACACACACACACACACACACACACACACACGGCACACGTTTCGTACAGTGACAGTCGCTGTTCCGCCGAACGACGCACACACACACACACACACACACACACACACACACACACACACACACACACACACACACACACACACACACACCACCCCTCGCACTCTCTGTCTCTGTCTGTCTCACACACACACACAAACTCCAAGCACTGGTTTACGACATCCTACCTGGAGGAAGGTGCCGGAAAGCGATGCTCGGAGTGTCTCACACACACACACACACGCATGACTTTGGTTACCTCGTTACATTTTATACAATTCGTGGCAGTGCTCTCCCGTGATGTTCGCCTGCAGTGTTCACAGGCACAGTTGAGAAACCTTGACTGACACAGCTAGTTTTGCCTGTTCCGGACTGTATCAGCTGAATGGCGTCTTCACACCACGTCCCCCCCCCCCCCCACCCCCCCACCCTAGTGTTTCCTCCCACCTCGCCCGTCCCCGAAGAAAAAGAAAAAGCCGATTCAAGTGAACCGAAACACCCGAGTCACTCGAGGGGAGCTGGAATTTCTCTTCAAGTGCTTTGTAATGTAGTAGCGGTTGAGATTGCTGTAGATAGCCAGGTTGTGTGCGCAGCGTGACGTTCGATAAGTCCCCAAGGTAACCACCACACCGCACTTTTTCGGGTCCCTACTCGCCTGTTTTCCCTGCGGCCGCTACTTTTTTTCTTTTTCTTTCTTTTTTCCTTTTTCTAACCTGTCTTGCATAATTCAGCAGATGGCAGCAACCGAAGAAGGGTTTGCAGTGCGTGATAAGGAGTCCGATGGCTGGTTATTGTGAAGGCATGGGAAAGGGGGTGGGGGGGGGGTGGGGGGGGGA
>OY757548.1:7931716-7991716 GCA_963584105.1 Alviniconcha strummeri | reverse complement strand
TGTCCAGGCTACATACCCAACTTTTGCTGTTGTTGCCTACAGGGGCTGTGTGCAGTGCCGTAGACTGCGGTTGTCTCACACACACACGCACGCACGCACGCACACGTGTGTGTGCAGTTAGATGTATAATGTAAGTTCTTGAGTAGAATACATAATTGCTGTGTCTGCACTGATTAAATAGATGTTCATGTTATTTGGTTAGAAAATACAGGCCTCATCCCTGTTGCCTTCCCTGCAGTTTCCCCACCCCCCAGGGCAAGCATGTACATAATGTGTGTATGTGCATTTTAGTATTTACTTTGGGCACATGTATGCTTTTTTGTTTTATTGTTTCATTTTCGTCTCCCTTTTGTTTCTTCTTCTTCTTCCTCTCTTCTCCTCTCTCTCTCTCTCTCTCTCTCTCTCTCTCACTAAGTGTATTTTCACAGTGTGTGTGTGTGTGTGTGTGTGTGTGTGTGTGTGTGTGTGTGTGTGTGTGTGTGTGTGTGTGTGTGTGTTACAATTTAAGAAAAACTATTGTTGTCATTACTGTTAATCAGCATTACGCCATACTGAGTTGCACAATGTTGGTGTATGTTTTCAGGGAGTGGGACCGGCAGTGGGAAAGTCCTTCAACGATTCCCCGAGAAGGACTGGGACGACTGTCCCTTCACTGTGGGGCTGGAGTTGGTAAGTCTGTCCTTGTCACTCACACAAACACACAGGTGGAAATATGCATAATATGAAATACGCATAATAATGAGTTTAACTCGTGTTAGAGAATGGCATTTTATTATAAGAACTATTTATTATTATTATTATCATCATTATTTATATGTATTTATATATACTGCATGTATTTATATATACTGCATATATACTGCATGTAAAAACCTATCATGAGGCTGGTTTAGGTTTATCTGTTGTTCACAGCCACAACATGCACAACAGTGGAACTCCTGATGAATCTTTCACAGATTTTTGTCCACTGTTGTGACAGAAAATGTTTAAAAAATATTTTTGCTCATTTGTTTTTGTTGCATCATATGGAACACATTCAGTTGATTTTCATTTTCTCTACTTCTCTCTCACTCTCTTTCTTTCACTCATTCTCTCTTTCTTTCCCCCTTTCTCTGTTTTTGTCTGTGTGTCTGTCTGTCTCTCTCCAAGACTCTCTCTCTCTCTCACAGTGTATTTGCCCTCTGTGTGTGTGTGTGGTATTCCAAGGTATTGTAATCGTTACCCCCACGGTCTTTTGTGTGTGTCAGTTTTGCCAGCCAACAGGGTACAGTCTGTCCACGCAGCAGCAACAGCCGGCATTCTACGTGGCTGTGCTCACTGACGTTGATGCTGACAGACACTACTGCGCCACCTTCACCTTCCATGAGACAGTCGCCATGACGCCCTCCAAGCCCGATGATGTGGACGCCGATGACCACGATGCCACTCTCATCCACCACTCTCTCATGTACGCACCCAAAAGCCTCGTGCTGGTCTCCCGGCTGGACTACTTTGAGGCATTCAGGGTAGGTAACCCTTGTATGGGGGATTTCTCTGGCCTGGTTATTTCCCATTTTTATGTTGACAAAAGAGTGTTAGATGTCCTGCATGTCATTGTAGTGTAAAGAAAGAATTCAGTATAACACTTTTTTCTTTTTCTTTTCCTCTATGCCTTTCACAAACTATGGACAACTCTGGCAGATTATTCTGGGGCTCATAAGAAACAATCAAGCTGAAGAAAAATTGCTGAACATTGAGACGGAATGTTATTTCATTTCGCATATTGTTAGAAGCGTGCGCTACTGGGGTTTGGAACAGTTGTTTAAAATAATCAGTTGATTTTATTACAGACACTGTACGTGTAGATGGAAATGTATTAGTTATTGTTAATTAGAGTATGGTGAATAAAAAATAGTGACGTTATTGTATAGTGAGTCATTGACATAGACACAGTGGCTGAAGCATCAGACATACTTGTCTTGAAAGAAGAAATCTGCAAGGAAGGAGGACCATAGAGGTATTTCAGTCACACTTTGTTCAAAGGAAAACTTTACCTTAAGGGAGTTTTTCTGAAGGGAAGAGGGTTCCACTGTGGTTCATGAATGGCTGCTGGCTGTTAGGTTAGGACTAGGAGTTCGTTTGTCCTTTTAGTTATTCTCCTGTGACCAGTTTGCATGAACCACCTTGTTTTCAAGCTGGTATGAAGGGCTAGATCTTACACGATGCTTTTCATCCGCAGAACTGCCTGGGAGTGATCTACACAGTGTACATGGAGAACATGCAGGTCCAGATTGAGACGCTGGTGGGCAACATCTTGGGATGTGTGCAAGTCCCCCCTCCAGGTTAGTCTGGGTCACTGCGCTTTTGTTTTGGTGCATGATGTTAGTTGTACCTACACCCCTAGGTTAGTCTGGGTCACCAAGATTTTCTTTTGGTACATGATGCTAGTTGGTATGGGTACCCGCATCCCCGTGTTAGTCTCGGTCACTGAGCTTTTGTTTTGGTGCATGATGCTAGTTTTAACAGGTACCCACACCCCTGAGTTAGTCTGGGTCACGGAGCTTTTCTTTTGGTACATGATGCTAGCTGGCATGGGTACCCACATTCCCAGGTTAGTCTGGGTCACAGAGCTTTTGTTTTGGTACTTGATGCTAATGTGTGTGTTGGGTGGTGAGGGGAACATGACTAGTATTAATGTATGCTGATTGTTAAGTTGACACATCTTTGACGTGTGCAGGAGGGCCGCAGGTTCGGTTCTCTATAGGTGCCGGGGATCGGCAGGCACTGCAACCTCCCCTCAGCTCAACGTTGCCAGTCAGCTACGACTCTGTGGCACTCTTCTTCGACCAGATGGGTGAGCACACTGGGAAGCACTGATGTTCATGATAATGACTGAGGAAGATGATCAGTGATAATAATGAGAAGGAGGAGAAACTAGGGCTAGCATACAAATACCACATAATCTGCATGGGGTGGCTGCTTTGATGTTCGTTTTTGAGTGCTTCAGGCATGCACCATGCATATCAGGTCATTGAACACACTGAGAAGGGACTAGTTTTATGTATGTCAGGCCATTGAGCACACTGAGAAAGGACTAGTTTCATGTATGTCAGGCCATTGAGTACATTGAGAAATGTCTAGTTTCATGTATATCAGGTCATTGAGCACACTGAGAAAGAACTAGTTTTATGTATGTCAGGCCATTGAGCACACTGAGAAAGGACTAGTTTCATGTATGTCAGACCATTGAGCACACAGAGGAAGGACTAGTTTCATGTATGTCAGGTCATTGAGCACACTGAGAAAGGACTAGTTTCATGTATGTCAGGCCATTGAGCATGCTGAGAAAGGACTAGTTTCATGTATGTCAGGCCATTGAGCACACAGAGGAAGGACTAGATTTTTTATTTTTTCATAAACCCAACAGGGTATTTGTAAGTAGAATCGTTGATCTTGTGCGGTTTGTGGTTTTGTTGTTGCTTTGTTTTTAAATCTCTCCTATTCATTGGGCAAAGCACACTTTGAGAAGGCCAGCATCTTTATGGGGACTCTTCTATGTGAGCAACCTCCTCTTATGGCAGTGGTGGCCTGTCTTTCGCAGGAGCCTGCATGCAAAGGTGCACCGCAGGCTGTGTCAGTAGAAATGGAACACAGGGTAAACTCA
Source organism: Alviniconcha strummeri (assembly GCA_963584105.1). Classification (NCBI taxonomy): domain Eukaryota; kingdom Metazoa; phylum Mollusca; class Gastropoda; family Provannidae; genus Alviniconcha; species Alviniconcha strummeri. Next base: position 7,988,073 of record OY757548.1, on the reverse strand, counting down.
CATCAGTTTTTCAGTCAACTTACGGCCTTGGTTGTTAAAAACCAGTGTTCGAAAGTTGCGGCACAGCTGTGAGTGCTGCCATTTTGCATTTGTGACATCATGATTAAGGCAGGTATGTGCAGCACAAGCGTCTATGACATTATGAGTGAGCCTTTTTGTGCTGTCCATATGTGAAGAGCAAACCAATATGGCTATGCCCTGAGGGGCTCATATTCAAAGCAAATAAAGAACAAAAAAACTTCCGTTGCATAGGCATGACAGAACAACTGCATGAAACCAGCCAACAAAACTATCGGCACATTGTCTATATAGCTTGAGGCCAACTAGTGTCCTTGCCCCCATAGTTCAGGAGCTGCGTGAGAGTCGAGGTGGACGTCCTGGGCTGTCTGTCCTAACGAGCCTTCTGGTTTCTGTGGACGTAAAGAATTATTGAACCGTGCTTCGGCATTGGTCACAACTTGTCCCTAATATGTCAGCTGACATCTGAGGACATTAAGCATCAATTCATCATCGTGTCCTTGCCTGGGGGCCCCTTTCAGCGCCCGTTTGTCATCTTTCATTTTTCTGCCCCCAGGAATCAACAACGCCATCAAGGTGTTCTGCGCAGCCCTGACGGACCACAAGGTCCTCTTCTACTCCAACAGCTACTCTCGCCTGACGGCCGCCGCCAGAGCCATCATCGCCCTTCACTACCCACTCAAGTACAGGTGTGTGCATGCAGGGCAGGGGTCAAACCTGCAGCCTCTGGGGTCCTGTGATCTTTAAATGGTTTTGAAAGTTTGGGATGAGTTAGGCCTTTTTCCTGGCCTGGAACTGATTTATTTGGGGGGAGGGGGGGTGTGTGGGGGGTTTGGGGGGGGGGGGGGGGAATTGCTCTTTGGGGCCAAGGTCTTGGAAAGTTTAGGAAGACTGGGTGCCTTTTCACTGGGCCTGGAAAGTTTTTAGAAAAATTGCTTTTTGGGGGGGTGAAGATCTTGAAAAGTTTGGGGATGTGGTGATACTGACAGGGTCAGCAGATAATCTGCAGAAGGTTTGGAAGAGAGCTGGGAGGCCAGACAAGGGATGATTGGAGGAAAATGAAAATTTTGTTATGTTTAAATTGAAACCACTTGGAGCCCTGGTTCAGATCAGTGAATCATCAGCTGCAGTGCAGTTTACGTCCTCCTTCAGCCATGAGCGGTAACTTTGTTTGGAAAAATGGTCTTAAGTTTGGGAAAATTCTGAGAATTTGGAAGTAAAAATCCTGCACTAACCCTAAATTTGGATGACATTTTTTTTTTTTTTTTTTTTAACCCCTGCACTAGGGCCAGTGGAAATGGTAAGAGACTGTGTGAGTGGAATTGAGACATCTGCATTTTGTCTGCAGAGGAACAACATTTAGAAAGGTTTGCCTGGGTTCCTGATAGTTGCTGGTGCCGGAGTCAAGACTGATGCTGTCAGACTGATGCCTTACCAGTGGAGCTGTTGGGGCCAGGAAGGGCTAATTAATCATATTAGCGCATGTGTTCAAGAGTCCTGGCTAGGGGGACCAGCTCGTGAAAAATGCTGTCTCCTTTCTCTGTATACAGGACATGTTTTGAGTTGCACATCACTGACATGGAATTACGGCTGGATCTTTTATGCCACACTAAGGTGGATGCTGTTTACTAGCATTGTGCTGCTGAAAATGTGTTTTACCTCATCAATCAGTCAGTCAATCAGTATATCTTTATTGCCACGTGTCAAATAGAATATATAGTCACATCAAATGAGGCATGATGTTGAGAGCATTCATAATCATAAACACGTTCACAATAACATTAACAGGTTGACAGTGTATATATACTATAATAATATGATCAACAAACCACAAAATACTCATAAATTAAATGCACAGTCCGTTTTTTTAAGGGGATTTTTGATGAAGGAATTTATGGGTTTTTTTCGTCTCCTTTCTGACAGCTATGTGTACATCCCCATTTTGCCGGTGTCCCTACTAGAAGTGCTCAACACCCCCACCCCCTTCATCGCTGGAGTCCACGCCTCGCTCAAGGACCAGGTCATGGACTTGGTCAGTGTTTCTTTTCCTTGACGATTTCTTGGGGCTTTTTTTTTTTTTTTTTTTTTAGTGATCTGTGTTTTATACATGGTGACCAGTAGGCAACACTGCCACTCATCTGTTGTTGCAGTTTGAAAAATTATGATGTGTGTGTGTACATGTGTGTGCATGTGGATGGGGGTGGGGGGGTGCAGGCAGATTTGCAGTGCAATGCAGATATGCATGTATGTGTGTTGGTTGTGTGTGTGTGTGTGTGTGTGTGTGTGTGTGTGTGTGTGTGTGTGTGTGTGTGTGTGTGTTTATTTTTTGAGCAGGGAAACTCAGTCCTTTAAGTGAAATGAGGAAATGAAGGACCTCTGTTTGTGTTATAACAACTGACTTGTATAAAAATAAAAACAATTAAAACAACAACTTTTCTACAGCTGAATAATCTTGTATAGAAGCTGTGGTAAGTGCATCTTTAATGTGGTTACTGGTTTGCAGTTGGATGTGATACTGGTTGACCTGGATGGTGGAGACATCAAGACACCAGAGTGTGTCACTGTTCCCCTCATATCAGAACCCATGCTAACACGCACCAAGAAGTCCCTCAACATGGTCAGTACTGCTTTCTTTGCAACACTGCCTTTTCCCTGCTTTCATTTTCCTCTCGTGTATATTAACTCATTCTTTCCTTTTGGAGAATATTCCCATTGAGCAGGAAAATATCCTTGTACATGATGTGATGTTCCTACTGAGAGAGGAACTGTTCCTGTACAGTGTGTTCCTGTTCAGCGTGGGAGTGTATTTGTGTGAAATATTCCTGCATAACAAGGAAATATTTTTGCACATTTTCTTCTTACTGTTATACTAAGCAGGGACATGTTACAGAGTGAAGAAAAATACTTGTACTTAACATTTCTTCTGAGCAAGGAACTGTTCTGTACATTATACAGTAAGGAAACATTCTCATACATAATATTTCTGCTGAGCAAGGAGTGCTGATAATGTTCTTCTTGGGCAAGGAAACGCTCCTGTACATGCTGTTTGAGGCCTCCTGCTGTGTGCTGAAATGTTTCTGTACAGTGTGTTCCTGTTCAGCATGGGAATGTGTTTGTGTGAAATATTCCTGCATAACAAGGAAATGTTCTTGCACATTTTCTTACTGAGCAAAGACACGTTACGGAGCGAAGAAAAATACTTGTACTTAGTGTTCCTCTTGAGAAAGGAACTGTTCTGTACATTATGTTACAAGGAAACATTCGCGTACATAATACCTCTGCTGAGCGAGGAGTTAAGTTTTATCAGAAAATGGAAGAAAAGAAGGACCTGCTGGACCACAGGAGATGCTGGGGTGGGGGGGGAGTGCTGGGGGGGAGGGGTGTTATTTGCATGTTAGCTTTGGCTTGGTCATGAAGTAGTATGTTTACTCTGAGTGTGTAAATGTGTATGTGTGTGTGTGTGTTTGCTTGCAGATTTTGCTGCCAGAACTCCTGTCAGCAGACTACGCATTCCCCCCATCACCCAGAAAACTCTCACCGCCAGTTCAGCGGGTGAGTGCAGGATTCATTCCTTGTGTGGGTATGCGTTGAGCTTCGGTAGTCCATGATGGGGTTTCATGCAGTTTGCCAGGGGTATAGTACACATTCACAGGTGCTTTGCCATGTTATTTTCCATGTGGTTAATATGTGGTTTGCTGACTCACATGGTTTGCAGTGTGCATTATATTTTGGTTTACCATGAGCACTTCTGTGTGATTAGCTGCACCTGCATTACGGTGTGGGTCAGGCCGAGGGGAGAGCCAAAGAGAAGGAGGGTTCAGTGATGGGGAGAAGTGGCCTTGTGTGTGAGGCAGGAGGTATCATTGTGTGTGAGGCAGGAGGTATCATTGTGTGTGAGGCAGGAGGTGTCATTGTGTGTGAGGCAGGAGGTGTCAGTGAAGGGGAGAGGTGTCATTGTGTGTGAGGCAGGAGGTGTCAGTGAAGGGTAGAGGTGTCATTGTGTGTGAGGCAGGAGGTGTCATTGTGTGTGAGGCAGGAGGTATTGTGTGAGGCAGGAGGTATCATTGTGTGTGAGGCAGGAGGTGTCATTGTGTGTGAGGCAGGAGGTGTCAGTGAAGGGGAGAGGTGTCATTGTGTGTGAGGCAGGAGGTGTCAGTGAAGGGTAGAGGTGTCATTGTGTGTGAGGCAGGAGGTGTCAGTGAAGGGGAGAGGTGTCATTGTGTGTGAGGCAGGTGTCATTTTGTGTGAGGCAGGAGGTGTCATTGTGTGTGAGGCAGGAGGTGTCATTGTGTGTGAGGCAGGTGTCGTCATTGTGTGTGAGGCAGGAGGTGTTGTGTGTGAGGCAGGAGGTGTCATTGTGTGTGAGGCAGGAGGTGTCAGTGAAGGGAAGAGGTGACCCTGTGTGTGAGACAGGAGGAGAGTCTATCAGAAGGAGTTGAATAGAGAGAGACGTTCAATACTGGGAAGAGGGGGTCTTTGGGTCCACAGGAAGGGGAAGAGATCCACAAAGGTTTGCAGGTAAACCTGTTACTGTTTCTTAGCCCTGGTCTGTATTTCCCATCAATGTTTTGCCTGCAGGACAAGGAAATCCGAGCTGTGTTCATCCGGATGTTTGCAGAGTTGTTCACAGGGTACCGTTCTAGTCTGACCCTCATCAGAATACACCCTGAACCCTTCATCACATTTCACAAGGTGGGTCATCATGGGCGTCTAGGTGTCTGCTTATAAAAGAAGAGAAATTCAAAACAAGAAGGAAATAACAATTAACATCACAGTAACAGCTTCCTGATGACATTTTAATGGAGCAGCGTAGGTGATCGTGCTAATGATGTTTAGAAAGAATGTTCTCACGTTGCATTGAATTGTAGACAGGCTGCTGTACACGTTCATGCTTTTTACTCTCCTTTTGTCTAGCCAAGAGAGAGAGAGAGAGAGATGGTGATTTGAGTCAAGTTTGGTGCTCGTGTTTTTGCAGGCCCATTTCCTGGGTCACAGTGGTGTGTGTGTTGTACAGACTGTGACTGATTTCAAGCTGGTGTGTTTTTGCAGGCCCATTTCCTGGGTCAGCATGGTGCATGTGTTGTACAGACTGTGACTAATCTCAAGCTTGTCTTATGTTTTTGCAGGCCCATTTCCTGGGTCACTGGTATGTGTGTGTGTGTGTGTGTGTGTGTGTGTGTGTGTGTGTGTGTGTGTGTGTGTGTGTGTGTGTGTACAGACTGTGACTAATCTCACGTTAGTGTTATGTTTTTGCAGGCCCATTTTCTGGGTCACTGTGGTGTGTGTGTGTTGTACAGACTGTGACTACTCTCAAGCTCGTCTTATGTTGTTGCAGGCCCATTTCCTGGGTCACTGTGTTATGTGTGTGTGTGTGTGTGTTTGTGTGTACAGACTGTGACTTATCTCATGCTGGTGTTATGTTTTTGCTGGCCTATTTCCTGGGTCATTGTGGTGCGTTTGCTGCACAGACTGTGACTAATCTCAAGCTGGTGGTGTGTTTTTGCAGGCCCATTTCCTGGGTCAGCGGGGGATGGTGGAGGACACTTTCGCACTGCGTGTTTTGGAAGGCATGGGCTTCAGTGCTTTTGTGGCGGAGAGGGGCCCCCCTTACAGAGTCTGTGATATCTTTGACGAGGTAATGGTGCTGAATTTTGATTTCGAGCTGCTTATCTAGTGTCCCTGTACTGATTTGGTGGGAATGAAAACGAAAACAAAGCAAAGAAACCGATGCCTGAAGCTGATCTCCTTTGTTACAGCCACACAAACCCTTTGTGGTGATCTCCATCAGAACCAATACCTGTGGCTGGTTACCTTTGTTGCATCCACGCAAACACTTTGTGGTTATGCTCATCTGACCAGAACCAACACATGCAGCCATTTTGCTTCCACTCAGACGCCTTGTGGGGATGCTCATTAGAAGTGATCTGAAGGAAATTTGGAAGAAAGGTTGACGTTGTTTAGCTACATCACATCCCAAATCTGTGTCATAAACTGTGCTTGTGTGCACACAGTTAAGATGTGTGTTATTCCTGTTTTTGTGATTGTTCTCGTCCTGATATAGCCACACTTGTAGAGCGGGTGTAAAGCATCAAGTTACTTACTTACTGCCATTGTTCCAGATTGCCATGTGATTGAGCTTCTGCAGTGTCAGAGACTTTCACTTGGGTTAGTGGTTCTTTATGCTCAGCGCCCAGTCACTTGCAATAAAGAAGAGTTATAGGACACCCTATCTTCCACATTTGGTTGGGAGTGCAAAGTGCTCTTCTTGACACGGTCAGACTGATGGTGGTGGGTTTGTTGCAGGTGTACGCCACGATGCCAGACCAGCTGCGACAGGAGCAGGCAGACCCAGACAAGGTGGCAGAACACATAAAAGAACTGGCACATCAACTGTACCTCAACGTGAGTTTGTTTGTTTGTTTTTTGTTCTGTTTTTTCTTCTTAAGCTATGTGATGTTTTCTGGTAAATCGTGAAAGTGTGGATGAGTAGAGTGTGTAAAATGACATTTTGAAAGAAATATGTGTCTATATGTCTTTTGGTGCTTAAATTACACACACACACACACACACACACACACACACACACACACACACTCACACCACACACACACACACACACACACACACACACACACACACACACACACACACACACACACACACACACACACACACTTGCTCACCAGCCTTTGATTGTGAAGTTTTCTCAGCTGAGCAAGAGCTGTATGCCTTGTTTGTTTGTTGTTGTTGTTGGGGGGGTGGGGGTGGATGGGGGTTATTTCATTGGTGATACTGCTACAGATTAAAGGGAATTGTCTTTGAATATCCTTTCTGCCCTGTGCATCACTGGCTTGCACGTCTTCCCTCCCTTTCCTTTGCAGGAGTGTCCGAACCCACAGCCCTACGTGGCCAAGATCCCCAAGCCCACTGAGGGAGCTCACTCTCGCATCCACCAGCCCCCCTTCCCCACCCTCAACGTGCAGCTCGTGCAGGACATCATCGATGAAGGAATGATCAAACACAACCTCAAGAACAAGTGAGCGAGTGGTCGATCCTGTGTTAGTCAGATTTTGTTGGAGCTCAGGCAGGCTGAAGTCTCGTTTGACTCTGGCCGCTGTTACTGTCATTAATTATTTGTTGTCAGACTCGTTTGGCAAGTGCTGTCAGACTTCATAGGTAAATGTTGTCAGACTTTTTGGCAAGTTCCATCAGACTTCTCAGGCAAATGATGTCAGACTTCTTTGGCAAGTGCTGTCAGACTGTGAGACTTCCTAGGCAAACTGTGTCAAACTTCTTTATCAAGTGCTGTCAGACTTCTTTGGTGAGTTTTATCAGACTTGTTACATTAAGTCTGCCAAAGAAGTGTGACACTACGTTGGCACGTAGTGTCACACTTCTTTGGCAGATTTTGGCAGATGGTATCAGACCTTTTTGGAAAGTGCTGTCAGACTTTGGCAGATGGAATCAGACTTCTTTGGCAGACATGCTTCTCCTCTGTTGTAATCTAAGCAACAGGAGGTTCCCCACATCTGACCAGCATGTATGGCTCTACGCTGTTCTTGTTTTTATCCTTAGGTGACCCTGTGTGGTTGACAGAGTGTCCAAAACCAGTTACTGACGGACTAAGTTGTTTCAGACTGGCCAATGTACGGCCCTACCAGATGCGGATTGTCCCCATGGGACCCCCAATCACCTCAGCAACAGAGCATCTGCGGTTGGTGGAGAACAACGCTCGGCGACTGGAAGTCCTGAGGAACTGTGTCAGCTTCATCTTTGACAACAGGATCTCTGATGCTAGAATTGTGAGTGGTGTTCAGTTTCCCCATGAAAGACTCAACTTGTACAGGTGTAGTGCAAGTGGAACCTTGAACGAGAATGAGAAGACTGCCCTAAAGAGAAAGTGCCACTGCTGTAGGAATGTGTTTCTGTGCACTTTTTTGTGTGTGGTCCTGTATAAATGAACACCTTTCCAAAGGCCCTTTCTCTACTCTTATCTTTTTTCCTTTCCAGGAGGATGTCTTCTAGCAAGATTTGCTGTTTAATGTAAATGCAAACGTGCATACACGCACATGCACGCACACGAGTGCGCACACATGCACACACGCACGCACACACACACACACACACACACGATATGTATATTAGTTTATTGTTGGCACAATGGCATCAACATACCCTGCTGTTCAGCTGCTAATGTGTGTATTTTTAACATGCGTAGACCGCTTATTAATATATCTGACTTGTGATTGACCTGACCTGTCTTTCTGTGATGTGCAGATATTCCCAGCGGTGCTGCGAGCACTGAAGAGCCGTGTGGCTCGCTTGGCCCTCACTCAGGAGCTGAGTCACCACGTGCACGCCAACAGAGCCATGCTGGAGCACCAGCAGTTTGATCTCCTCGTCCGCCTCCTCAACTGTGCTCTGCAGGTATGGCAGTGGGACGCAGAGAGATTTCTCTTTCTCTCTCTTGCACTCTCTCTCTCTGTCTCTCTGTGTCTGTCTCATAGTGCCCTGAGATAAACCGTAATGGATGAATGGGTGTAAAACACCAAATAGTTTCTCTTTCTCTTGGTCTTTTCTGTGTAAATAAATAACACTTGCACAGTGATAGACTCAGAGCTGCCAACAGCCTTTATTTTACTTAAAGCAGGTGGATTTTGTTTTCATTTTGTTTTGGACTGATTTTATAACTGGCAAAAACCCATCCCTCAAATGACTGTCTACAAATGTGGTATTTTTGATTTGCTCCAGAATGATTCCAGTCTGGATGAGAATGGCGTGGCCTACAACATCCTGCCCCTAGCTACAGCGTTCTGTCGAGTGAGTCACTCTTGCAGTCTCGGGGGAAGGGGTGAGGGGGGAAGAGGAGGCTGAAATAAGACATTGCCCAAGGATAGTTTACTCTTACGCCTGGCACAAGCAACTGCCTGGGTACATCATTGTCAAGCAAGTCGCTCTTGCAGTCTCAGGGGAGAGATGAAGAAAGGGCTGAAATAAGAGATCACCCAACGATAGCTTACTCTTACGCCATGCACAAGCAGTTGCCTGAGTTTGTCATTGTCATGCGAGTTTTTCTTGCAGTCTAAGGGAAGGGGGGGGGTGGGTGAAGAGAAGGCTGAAATAAAAGATCGCCCAAGGATAGTTTACTCTTGCACCAAACACAAGCGATTGTCTGAGTGTTTCATTTATGGTTTTGCTCTTATGCCAACCACAAAATGAAGTTGGAGTCAGAGAATCACAACGTAGCATTAAGATGTAACTGTTTCAACCACTCTGTCTGTCAGATATGCTTCATTAGTAGTTGCTATTCATTTCACAATCTGTGCACTAGCATGATATGTTTTACTGGTGGCTGTATGTTTGAGAGAAGAACAAATTGTGCCCTGGAGTGATCTGTGTCTCACTGGTGCTTGCCGTATCTTTCAGAAACTGTGCACCGGGGTGATCCAGTTTGCCTACACCTGTATACAAGACCATGCGGTGTGGGGCACCCTGTCTTTCTGGGAGCAGTCCTTCTACCAGGATGTCCAGAAGCAGATCAGGCAGCTGTACCTTCCCCAGTATGAGGAGCATCTGGTGACGGAGAAGTCCAAGGAAGGCTCTCACAGCCCTTTGACTCCCAGAGAGGTCTGTGAGACTGGGGACGGCCTGATGGAACCATGCTGAGAGGGAGAGGGTTTGGGGTGGGGATGGGGGCGGTGGTGGTGTCTTCCTCAGTATTAAGGGTGCTTTTCTTTTTCACATTTGCACATGCACACATGCATGCATATATGCACATACCCATACATGCGCTTGCACACACATGTGCGCATGCACACACACACACACACGCACACGCACACAAACGCACACACTCTAACACACACACACACACTTACACACTCACTCACTCACGCACGCACGCATGCACGCACGCACGCTCACACACGCAAGCACGCACACAGAAAAAAGTCCATTTTGGTTTCACTGTTTAGTGGAGTCAGTGTGATAGTATGTGAAGTGTACTGCCTGTTCAATTGGGGTTCCAGATTTTCCACAAAAAACATTTCAAGGTTAAAAATTTAAAGGTTAAAGGAAATGTGACTGTGAATGTATGTAAAACATGATGAAGATAATGACAAAAGTTCATATATATGTTTGTGATTAAAAGTGATCTGCTTGCTGTTGTTGTTGTTGCTTATTGCTGACTGAAGCAGTTGTATGCTTGTGCTGCAGAACGGTGACCATGCCGTCTCATGGAGCCGGTCATCACTGACCAACTCAGAAAACCGGAAGTCGGTCAGCGTTCCCCTGAAGCCTCGAGAAATTGGAGCTCTGGAGATTGCTGCCGAACAGGTGGGTCATTTTAAAGATACTGTGTGACAAGAATGAAAAAGTAAGGTGTTTGGGGGTCTGATCCACAGGAAATGAAAGTAGTAGAAAAAATAGTACAAAGACAGGACAAAATATCCAGCATCAGCCACCAGCAAAGACAAAATGTAGAAGAGATAAAAACTAACAAAAACGCACACACACACACACAAAAAAAACTCTCTGCATAAATACCATGATTAGCCCTGCTCTCTGATAGAGAAAGAGGAGGGGGAGGGGGCAGGGTAATGTCCACTTTTAGCCCCATTGGTTTGCAGTCCTCAAATGGTATGAGAATGTGTGTGTCATTGTGCATGTGTGCGTGCGTGCGTGCGTGTGTGTGTGTGTGCATGCATGTGTGCATGTGCGCGCGTGTGTGCGTGTGTGTGTGTGTGTGGACGGAATGAACTTAACATATACGCTACGCTGGCATATCCACGTATCAGTTCATATCATACTGTACACAAGCACGCGCGCACACGCATCGTCAAACCATTTGAGGACAGCGAACCGACAGGGCTAAAAGTAAATATTGCCGGGGGCTGAGAGTCCCATAACAGATGACAAGACAACCCAACCTGACTGTGTGTTTTGTGTGTGGACAGCTACGAGTGTGGCCGACGGTGAGCCGGAGCCAACAGGAGGAGGCGGAGAACAATGAGGAGTCCACCGTGTTCAGCCAGGCCATCCACTACGCCAACCGCATGGTCTACATGCGAGTGCCACTTGATGCCAGCCGCTCCCCTCGAGCCGGCTCACACTATGACGGAGAGAACAGCAGCACTGTGACGGCCAGGTGGGCAGATGAATTTATTGCGGATGACGGAGCTGATGAATTATCAGCAACAAAGGAGAATTTATAGCTGTTTGCTTGATGTTGCATGTACAATGAGGGGCACAAGCAAAGACTTGGATTGTCGGGTTTTCTGTTGTTGTGCTTCTTTTTAACAAGACAAAACGGTGTTGAAGGTTTAGCTTGCATGACCAAGACGGTGGTTGTTGCAGTTGCCCCTGACAGCTGTCCCCAGGTGTGCAAGAAGAGGCAAGCACAGTTAGTTCCCTTTGCTCATTCTACAGTAGTGTGCTGGGCTTCGTTTTATTGCGGAAAGTAATATTCTGCTTTCAGGTTAGGTGTTGTAATCCTAAAAATTGTCAAAATAATGAAAAGTGCTGGGTGTGAAAGGTTAGAAGGAGATGTTTCACTGTAATGAAACCACATTTTCACAGCGAAATGGACAGATGTGATTTTGACAGCTTTATTCATGAGCCAGCTTTTTTACAGCATTGGTGAGAGCGACAGCTACGATGCAGAGAGTGGGTTTGACGAAACAGAAACGGCAGACGTGGCCTCAACGGTGACAAAGTTTGTGACACGCTTTGTGGACAAGGTGTGCTCAGAGGGCGGAGTCACCAGTGACCACATCAAGTCCCTACATCAGATGGTGCCAGGTACGGGTGTGTGTGTGTATGTGAGTGAGTGTGTGCATGTGTGTGTGTGAGTGTGCATGTGATGTGATGAGACAGGTGCGATATTATCTTTGTTGACTGGCACCATACTGTGTGTTGACACACATCCTTTTGTATGTTTACAGTGTGTTGACAAACATATTGTGTGTTTACCTGCATCATACTGTGTGTTGACAAACATACTGTGTTTTGACATAGTACTGTGTGTTGACAAACATCATACTGTGTATTGACAAATGTACTGCATACTGGATGTTGACAAACATTATGCTGTATGTTGACAAGTGTGATCCACATGTTGACAGTGTGATACTATTGGTAAATGTGAGTATGTGTGTTGACAAAGATGATGTTTGATGTTGACAAATGCACCACTGTGTAATTTTAACAGTATGTATTAACAGCTACAGTGCTGTGTGTTGACAGGTGTGATAGCCATGCACCTAGAAATGCTGAGTGTACTACTTTGTAACGCTGTGTGTTGACAGGTGTGATATCCATGCACCTACAGACGCTGAGTGTACTACTTTGTAATGCTATGTGTTGACAGGTGTGATAGCCATGCACCTACAGACGCTGAGTGTACTACTTTGTAATGCTATGTGTTGACAGGTGTGATAGCCATGCACCTACAGACGCTGAGTGTACTACTTTGTAATGCTATGTGTTGACAGGTGTGATATCCATGCACCTACAGACGCTGAGTGTACTACTTTGTAATGCTATGTGTTGACAGGTGTGATAGCCATGCACCTAGAGACGTTGGAGGCTGTCAACAGAGAGAGCAAGAGACTGCCACCCATACAGAAGGTGCGTCATGCTCTGCTGAGCTTTTCACTGTTGGAAATAACCACCGCGTTTCCTTAAAAACAGCCAAGGAAGGACATCTCTTGTACTGTAGACTTTATTTAAAAACAGCGTGGAAGGATGAATCATGCACAACAAATTCATTGGATTCATATTTAATCCCCCCCCCCCACACACACACTTTTAAATGAAGAATTTCATCATGTTTAAAAACTTCTTCTTTTTTTAGGGTGTTGCTGAAGTCAAATCACCTTATTATACCCCCACCCACTCCAGTAATGCAGGGGTGGGGTGGGGGGTTTACCAAGTTCTCCAGTAATAGAGATGGTGTTAGAGTGACCTTGTTTCAGTGAAAAAATGGAACTCATAAGTATCGCAAAAATAGTGGGATTCTTCCCTGCTTCAGAAGTATTCTTTTGTAAGCGTCAAGTGTCATTATTATGTGCTTATGTTTTCGTTCTACTTTCATGCTCTTACAAGGTCAACTAGGGCCTAAGACCACAAAGTCACACGATTCCATTGTCTTCACTTCAGTTTGCAGCACATGTTTACTGTTTCTAGTGAAATCTGGGAGATGTTCTTGCTGTTTTTTGGATGAGTATCCAGCACAGCATCGGTGAGTCGGCTTGTTCACAGGGTGTGTGTGGCAACAGGAGTTGAACACATCCAGCAGCGGAGATTTTTTTTCCAGGGAGTTCTTGTCAGTTCAAGATGGTGTCTGTATGCTCAGAAAAGCCCATATGCGCTCCACCCTGTCTCTCAGAAGTTTTCCCAACGTTGCCTTTGAAACAATGCCAGTTCCATCTGACTGACGATGGCCCTTTCTCGTCCATTCAAGGAATATCATCAAGTGCTTCCTCTGTCCATGCCTCTCTCCTTTAGGCAATTGCTGGTTCTTGGCTTTGTGCCTGCAGGTAGTGTCTGAAGCACTTCTTCTGTTCACACCTCTCTCCTGCAGGTGATCAGTGGTGCGATGCCCTTGGCTTTGTGCCTGCAGGTAGTGTCTGAAGCACTTCTGTCCACACCTCTCTCCTGCAGGTGATCAATGGTGCGATGCCCTTGGCTTTGTGCCTGCAGGTAGTGTCTGAAGCACTTCTGTCCACACCTCTCTCCTGCAGGTGATCAATGGTGTGATGCCCTTGGCTTTGTGCCTGCAGGTAGTGTCTGAAGCACTTCTGTCCACACCTCTCTCCTGCAGGTGATCAATGGTGTGATGCCTTTGGCTCTGTGCCCACCATGTGCTTCTCAAGAAGATGCAGCTATATTGCTCCTTTTGCAGCCCAAGATCTTGACACCCACACTGCTGCCAGGGGAGGAGATCGTGATGGAGGGACTGAGGGCCTACCTCCTGCAGGATGGGCGAGAGGAGGGTCTGGGCGGCAACCTCGGGGGTCCCTCCCTCATTCCAGCAGAGGGTGCCATCTTTCTAACTACCTACAGGATCATCTTCAAGGGCACACCCTGTGACCCGTTTGGTGAGTTAGCACTTATGTTGCATTCAGCTGTTTGATTTTCATATTTTCTGCTGATCTTTCTCTCGCTCTCTGTCTGTCTATGTCTCTCTGTCTCTGTCTCCTTACCTCCCTCCTTCTCTCTTTCTCTCCCCCTACCTCCCTCCCTCTCTCTCCCCCTCCCTCCCTCTCAATCTCTCTCTCTCACCCCCTCCTCCTCTCTCTCTCTCCCTCCCTCCCTCCCCCTCTCTCTTTCTCTCCCTCCCTCCCTCCTCCCTCTCTGTCTGTCTGCCTGTCTGTCTCTCCCTCCCCTGTGATATGCTCCCCTTGTCTCCCTTTGGCTTTCTGATTTGTTTTTGTATGTGTGTGAGCAATCGTTGTGATCTTATTCATTGTCAGTCTTCTGGCTGTTTTCTCCTTTATGTGTGTGCATGTGTGTGTTTACTTGTGTGTGTGTGATACAGAGTAAAAGAATATTATCATGAATTTGTACCTAGTCAGTCAATCTTCTCATTTCTGTTTAATGTGTTAATAAGTAGGCGTTTGTGAACACGCAGCAGCATGAGCTGGTCCCTTGTCAGTCAGGCTTCTGATTTCTCTTCCCTCCTGTGTGTGTGGCAGTGTGTGAACAAGTGGTGATGCGGTGTTTCCCGGTGGCCACCCTGACGAAGGAGAAGAAGATCAGTGTGCAGTACATACCCCACCTGGACCAGTGGCTGCAGGAGGGGCTGCAACTCAGGTCCAACACCTTCCAGGTAAGCCCTTCTTTGTGTTGGCTGTGGAATCTTCCAGGAAAGCCCTTCCTTGTCTAGGTTTTAAGCTGTGTGTAAATTAAGTTTTGTATAGTCAGTATGCTCGTGTGTGGGTGCCACTGTGTGTGGTGCGTGTGTGTGGTGTGTATGTGTGTATGTGGTGTGTGGGTGTGTGGGTGTGTGTGCTTAGAATAGGCTCTACGGACAAGATTATGCACTTTATAAATACTTTAGTTATTATTATTACATAAAATGTTATCATAGTGTCAAAATGTGTCAGGAACAGCTGTGTACTTATGCAGCAAACAAACTGTAACAGTGATCAGCTATGTGAATGCCGCCATGTTTGAAATCATGTGTAGGATGGCTGTGTCAGGAGGGCTTGCAGATGCATTGTCAGTAGAAGTGCTGTATTGTCAGTAGCAAGTTCTGACAGCTTTTCTCAACACCTGCTGTTCCAGTTGCTGAAGGTGGCGTTTGACGAGGAGGTGGGGTCAGAGAACGTGGAGATGTTGCGGAAGCTGATGCACAAAGTGCGGAACCCTCCGTCAGTCTTCTCCACCTTCGCCTTCACCGGCCATGCCTCCCAGCAGGTCACGCACATGCACAAGGACAAGGAGAAGAACGCCTCGCTCAGGTAGGTGTGCACAACACAGAGTGAAGGCCCTCAGCTTTGTTGTGTGTGTGTGTGGGGGGGTCTCTTTCTGTCTTCTTTAGGCTTAGTATGAAACTGTTAATTTTTAGTTTTTTTTGTCGTTGTTGTTGCTTATTAGAGACCGTTGATTTGGATATGGGTATTTGCATGTTGCATGTTTTTCTTTAAGTTGTAAAGGCTTTGAGTCTCGGAAAGCACCTATAAATTCCCTATTATTATTATTCCATCAGCAAACTCAACCATTTGGTAATATTGATCTTAGGCTGCATGGTTTCTGAGTTGTTTCATTGAAAGCTCCTTCTCTCCAGAACATGAAAAAGTGTAAACTTGCTGCGGTTCCTTTGTCTGGAGCAACAAAATTTGGAAGTTTTGAAGAGCATGTGGTACTTATTTCTTTGGAAACTGGCTATATTCAGTTGAGTCCAGTGTATTGATAGTTTTGTTGATCAGCTTCAATCTTTTCAGACATTTTGCCAAGCGGACTTTACTGAGGACGGCAAGGAAGGCAGGCTTGAGACCCAAGCAGTCTCAGAGAAAACAGAAGTACGTCCTGCCCACCCCACCCCTTCCAAGGAAAAACACCTCACCTCGGTCATCAGACAGTGAATCAGATCGACCCTCCAGTGAGGTCTTTGATGAGCTCTCAAGTGAGTGTTTGTAGATATTCTGTGTGTGTGTGTGTGTGTGTGTGTGTGTGTGTGTGTGTGTGTGTGTGTGTGAGACAGACAGCGAATCAGTTCAACCCTCCAGCGAGATCTTTGATGAGCTCAAGTGTTTTTGGTTATTCTGTGTTTGCATACGTGTGTGCATGTGTGTGTGTGTGTGTGTGTGTGTGTGTGTGCGTGCGTGTGTGTGTGTATGTGTGTGTGTGTGTGCGCATGCATGTGCATCATCTACATGTGAGAGAGGAATGTGCCTATGTACATACAGTAGAGGTAAACCCTTTGACAGACCATGCTTGAGCGTGACATGGTGCGGCTTAATCTATGATTAGTCTTCCTGCCTGCCTTTCCCCTGTTGTAACGTAGCAGCTCATGAAATATGTTCATTCAGTGTTCACCTTTCTTCCAGTCCTCATGCAGGGTGCTGAGTGAACTCAGAGTCTTTCCTGGAGCTGGATGCGATTTTCCACACGCGGCCACTTTCTTCCATATAATTTTTTATATGGGCACAGAAATGTACAATATCCCCTACCGTTTGAGTACTGCCATTCCAATTTCAGAGAAAATACACTGCAATATTTGGGTACGCTTTTATCAAGGCTTGCACAGCCAACTTGTGCAGAAAGAATTAAACGCACGCACGCACACACACGCACACACACACACACACCCACGAACCCCAGCTACCCACTTTTCCCATTTTGTGGCTTGACGTTGAAGTTCACTGTTGTTTCAGTTGTGGATGAGAGCGAACTGGTTGTCCCGTCACTGTCCAGCGACCCCAAGAACGTGGAACGACTGCTGGAGCGGCCCAGTTACCAGGACTACCAGCGGCTGGGGCTGGGCAACCTCTCCTCCGTCGGTCAGCGGTCTCGCACTGAGCCCTTCCGTCTGACCACGGTCAACTCCACCTACTCCGTCTGCAGGAGGTGAGAGCACTGTGATTGTTTTTGTTTTTTAAGGACTTGTTTTAGTGCACAGGTATGTTATATATCCCCTACAGTTATGAATCCTTGCTTTAGTGCACAGGTATGTTATATATCCCTACAGTTATAAATCCTTGTTTTAGTGCACAGGTATGTTATATATATCCCTACAATTATGAATCCTTGCTTTAGTGCACAGGTATGTTACATATCCTGAACTGTTATGAATCCTTGCTTTAGTGCACAGGTATGTTATATATCCCCTACAGTTATGAATCCTTGCTTTAGTGCACAGGTATGTTATATATCCCTACAGTTATAAATCCTTGCTTTAGTGCACAGGTATGTTATATATCCCTACAATTATGAATCCTTGCTTTAGTGCACAGGTATGTTACATATCCTGAACTGTTATGAATCCTTGCTTTAGTGCACAGGTATGTTATATATCCCTACAATTATGAATCCTTGCTTTAGTGCACAGGCATGTTATATATCCCTACAGTTATGAATCCTTGCTTTAGTGCACAGGTATGTTATATATCCTGAACTGTTATGAATCCTTGCTTTAGTGCACAGGTATGTTATATATCCCTACAATCATGAATCCTTGCTTTAGTGCACAGGCATGTTATATATCCCCTACAGTTATGAATCCTTGCTTTAGTGCACAGGTATGTTATATATCCCTACAATTATGAATCCTTGCTTTAGTGCGCAGGTATGTTATATATCCCTACAATTATGAATCCTTGCTTTAGTGCACAGGCATGTTATATATCCCCTACAGTTATGAATCCTTGCTTTAGTGCACAGGTATGTTATATATCCTGAACTGTTATGAATCCTTGCTTTAGTGCACAGGTATGTATTATATCCCTACAGTTATAAATCCTTGTAAAGCACTTGTAAAGCTCTGTCACCTGATGTGTTTCAGTTACCCGGCATTGATAGCAGTGCCACAGTCTGTGAGTGACGAAAGTATACGAAAGTTTGCCAGGTGTCACAGACAGTACAGGTGAGCTCATGGTAGCAAGGTGTGCAGGTTACCTGTTTAAGTTCTATGCCTTGTGTAGCTTGGTCAGCTCAATGTCTCTTTCCTTCTCTGGGGACTTTTTTGTGTTTGTTTTGGGTGACAAAATAAGTACCAAGGACAAACATAGTATGATGTGCACAAACATGTGCGGATGCACACACACACACACACACACACACACACACACACACGCATTCATGTACATCCATACACACACATTCACAGAAGAGAGGGAGGGAGCTGTCTTTATGCACATTTTTTAAATCAAATTTTATGTGGATATTTTTGTTCTCTTGTGTTTTAATGTGCACAGATCAGGACACATAAATGCTGTTGTTACAAGCTTGTATAAACCACCATTCTGGTATTCCAGTTTAATGGTGTTATGGACAAGTGGTTTCCATGGTAACCCATCACTGACATTGCAGGTTACCTGTGATAACATGGAGACATCCACGCACAAAGGGGTTGTTGTTGCGGGCCAGTGGCTTCCATTCCCGGGGACCCATTGGCATGCTGAGGCATAATCCTGGCTCAGGTACACGCGTGTTCAGTCTCTGTCTCAGTTCCATGAAAATTGTTTGAAATTCTGTTTACACACACCTAATTTGCCCACACATATGTCCTAGTTCACACTCACAGTCATGTACACACATGCATGCACATGTAAATATATGCACACAGGCAACGCGCCCCCCCCCCCCCCCCCAACCCCATACAGATACACATGCATGCACACACTCGCTCACACACAGAGAAAAAAACTAGCAGGGCTAATTGTGGATAATGCTCTCCTGTTTTGGGAAAATTTGAGCCTTTTGTTGGGGGGGGGGGGGGGGGGGGGTGCATGTGCACAAGTACACCTGTTTGTATACTGTCTTACCCCATTGGTAAGGTACCTTAAAAAATTAAGTTCAGAGTACCTTAGAGGCAGAAATTAAGCTCTGTGTACCTTAAACACAGGAATTAAGCTCAGGGTACTGTAAACACAGAAAGTATGCTCAGGGTACCTTAGCCATAAAAGTTAAGCTCAGGGTACCTTAGACACAAACTCAGGGTACTGTAAACACGGAAATTAACCTCAGGGTACCGTAACACAAAAATTAAGCTTTGGTACCTTAGACACAGGCCTTAAGCTCAGGGTACCTTAGACAAAGGAATTAAGTTTCCCTTTTCTAAAGATCCAGAGCTTTGAAAGGTTCTTTAAGCCAGAAACGGGTCAGAACATAGCTTTGCATGCTCATCATTGTCTTTTTTTTCATGGTATTGTCCTCAGATATAAAGTTACTGTGATGACAGCACTGACACAGTGAATTGTTTCTCCCTGATATAACCTTTGGTGGACTGGGCATTTAACATCACTGTCAGTGTACCATGTATGAATGACTGTACAATGCAGGTGCATCAAGTGGAGAGGCATCCTCAAGCATCGAACAGGAGAAATACTTCAAGATGCTGGTGGCTGCCACACCCATCTCCAACCGCAACACCTACTCCACTCAGGCAAGCGACTCACTCACCTCTCTTGACTCACTCATGATGGTGGGGCTGGGAGACACGCTTCGCATCCCAGACACGCCTGAGCAACTGCGGCGCAGCATGGTGCACTCAGGGGGTGGGGCTCTGGCAGCGTCGACCAGGAGCAGCATTGCTGCACACCCAAAGCCCACCTGTAAGTTGGATTGTTTCCTTCACTCCTTCTCACTCGCTTTCACTACATCTCTTTCAACTTTTCATTTTGATTCCTTGCGTCTTTTTTCTTTTAATTTAGATTCAGTTCTCTTTCTCAACAACCTTCTTTTGCACCATTTAGATGTTAGGTTTTTCACCTTTTTGGGGGGGTCTTTTCCCTTTTGTTTTTCTTTTCTGTTTTGTTGTTGACTTGTTGGTTTTTTGGGGGGCTGGGGTAGGGGAGGGAATGATGAAATGGGGGTGGGGGGGAGGGTTCTTGTCTTTATTCTTCCCAGTTCAGTGTGATGGTGGCTGCCTCTGGTACAGATGGACCTGACATGATGCTGACATGTCTCCTAAACATGAGAGGTGCTAAGCTAAGCACCTCACATGGCCCATTTTCCTTTCCACGTCTCTGTGCCACATGTCACTTTTCTACTAAATTGTACCAACAGTACAATTTACCTGTGAAATGACAATATTGTCAAGGTGAACTCACCCATACACCCACCCTTATTAACCCTTGAACCCCACCTGCCACCAGCCTCCAACCCCCACCAGCCCAACAACCAACTATGTGATGATATAATTATAGGATTACTTGTGTTCTGAAATGGGAATGATATCTTTTGTGTTTGCTTCTTTTTTCTTTCTTTTTTTCTTTTTCTTTTCTTTCTTTTAGTCTTGCTTTCTTTCTTTTATGTCTGCAAAATATTCAGTTTCAGGCAGTTTTTTGGTTTGTTTTAATTCTTCTGTATGAGTATATTGTTCTGATTTTGTGTTCATTTGTTTAATTACTAATCTTTGAAGATTATGGTTGACAGGATTTGCATTGCAGGTTGTGTAATGAGATAAGTCTGCCCTGATCTGAAGCAGGCTTAAGACAGTAACTCTCCAACCCCAACCCCCTTCCCCCATTTCCTGACCAGTCCTTCGCGTTTTGCTCTTTGTACATCATGAATTTTCTGTCCACTGTTGACCTCTTCCATTCCTCGGGCCCCTATTACCTTTTGAAAAAAATATTGCTGTGGAAACTATGAAAGAAGAAATGCGATTTGTTTGCATGATGGATTTTTGGTTTTTGATAAAACGCTGATCTGACTAATTTGTGCTTCATTTACTAACATAGCATGTGCAGCTGCATTAGATTTGGTTGATCAACTTTTTGTTGGTTTGTTGTTCTCTGTAGAACTAGAAGAGGTTGTTTTTCTCTCTCTCTGTCTGGCATTGGCTGAAGCAAGATGTGTGCTTGGAGTCTGCGTAGGTGTGGCCAGTATAGTGATTTGGTTTTCTTTCTTAGCGTTTGTTTTTACTCTGAAAGCTTGTCATTATACTTCATCTGTGTGGAAAAAATACGAGTGCTTTGTTTGTAATTGCAGTGTTTGATATGCAACTGTTCTTTTTGTTGTCCTTTTTCTTCATTCTTATGAATGAAACTAATAACATTTATGTCTGTTCTCTGAAGTTATCCAACCACTTTGTACCATCATAATGAAAGAAGGGTTGATAATCATATGATGATTTGTGTGTGTGTGTGTGTGTGTGTGTGTGTGTGTGTGTGTGTGTGTGTGTGTGTGTGTGTGTGTGTGTGTGTATGTAAGAGTGAAATTGTAAAATTTCAAAAGTAACAATATTTTCAACATTACTGCAGTATTTTTCATTGTTGGTTGTTGAAGTACAGTACATGCAGTTTGTTGGTTTAACATCTAACTACATTTATTCCTTGAAAAAGAACAGAATTAAAAAACTAACAACAGTGAGAAAAATGAACCAGTTGGTTTGACTGGAACCTGTATTTGCTTGCAAGCTTATTACAGTTGACAGTGGGAGAGTTTACATCACAGATGGAGAGAGTACAGTTGAAGAGTGTGAAGTGGTTGGATAAGTGAATTGAAGAGTGGAGGGTGGCTGGATAAGTTAGATGAAGAGTGGTTGGCTACATGACTGTCTCTGTATTGGTTGTGGTTGTGTAGAAATAAAAATGAAATGGAAACAAGTCTGTACATCTTCTGTGACCCATGTATATCTGCACCTCCACTCTCTTTAGCATGTGCTGATGCATTGTGTCAACTTCAGTTTTTCTTGATGCATTGTGTCCGCCAGCGACAAAGGAACTAGGTTCGAATCTACACCACCACCGGCATGGTCACACCGCGGTGGTTGAATCGGTGTCCCGGACGGTGGGGCGACTGCGTGCTAGCATGGGCAAGGGTCGCCACAAAGCTGCCTGTAGGTGGATCCCAAAACATTCTCAAGTTAGCGCACCAGAACCCATATGTGTAGCGCTCTCTGTCTCTGTTGTAACCAACCCAACACCTTCTGCCATTTTGTACTTGGAATCAGGGGCTGTAGCTTCTGTGTGTTTCATTCAAGAATGCTGTCACCTTATTTTCAGTTCATTCTTGGCGTAGTTTTATTCACATTAGCTTCCAGTGTATCTGTGACTTCTGGTTCTGTTGCTGTTTCCTGTTGACTTAACTGGTGTTTAAAGCACGTTTGGTCATCGTAGACTTCATTGACTGCACTCTGTCGTCATTGTCTTTCAGTTATTTATGACATGTAGGTCATCATCAGTGTAAAACTTTTTTTTAAACCTGAAACTTTGATAGCTGTTAACATTCTAAAACAAGATCCAACACATAACAAGGTTAAAAAAGAATGCTAATTTAATATGACAGTATGAAACATGTGCCACATATTTGGTATGTATTGTTATATTAAGTTAGAGTTTTTTTTTATTGTTGACATATTTGGATTTCATCATCATTATATTCATTTTTTATTCTAAACAATGTATGTTTTCCATTTATATTTTCTTTACAGTAAATGCTTAACATGGAAAACAGCTAATTACTGACATCGCGATCAAGTAAAACGTTTCTGGACATTCTTCTGGTTTGCCCAGTTTATTATTCAGGATATTCTTGACATCGCAGTCAAGTGAAAACATTGTGTTCATCCTTCTGATTTGCCCTGTTTATTATTCCATATATTCTTGTCATCTTAATCAAGTTGAAAGCTTCTGTTCATTCTCCTAGTTTAGTTTGTTATGCAGGATATTCTTGACACTGCAGTCAAGTGAAAACTGTTCATAATCTTCTAATCTGCTCTATTTATTGTTCAGTATATTCTGGACATCACAGTCAAGCAAAATGCTTGTGTTCATTCTTCAAATTTGCCTTGCTTATTATTCAGTATATTCTGGACATTGCAGTCAAGTGAAAAATTAGCATTCATTCTCTTGTCCAGTCATGTTTGAATTTGCAACATTATTAGTCCAGTGTAATCCAGTCTTCTGTATATTCAGCAGAATCTTTCCCTTTGGTTTTTAAGGGCAGAATGGCTTCTAATTATTGGAGGGGAATTCTGTTACACTTCTTTTGGGTGTAATGTCCTAGTTGTAGCTTTCTTTGTAAACACTCCTGGGATGAGAGCAAAAGGGATGTTTAGCGAATAATAAATACACTTTAAAATATGGAATAGCTTTGGGTGGGTAAAGTCCTTTGCTGATGATGAGTTGATGCTTAATGTCCTCAGATGTCATTTGACATATTAGGGACAAGTTGTGACCAGTGCCGAAGCACGGTTCAATAAAATCCACATACGTAAGGTGTATGCGTGTTTAGCTGTAACCTGCCACCTGCACTTTTTGGCAGAATGACCGGGATTTTTTACATGCTACTGTGGTAACACGGGGGTGGAACGGGTACCGAAATAAGAGTCAGCACAGAAAGTCGACCCTGGAGAAGAAAACTCTCCCGCCGTTCCAGCAGGGATTCGAACCCGCGACCTTTCAATCACGAGTCCGGTGCTCTAACCACTGAGCCATCCCCGCCCCCCCAGAGTCCTTTGCATTGTAGCATGAACCTTTATGTCCTGAACATTTTATGAAGGTCAGTTAAACTTAAAGGTGGTAAAATGCAGTGTGCATTTTAACTGCGCATAGTGTTCCGCTTAACACCACCCACCAACACACCCACCATGCACACCCACACTCACCCCACCAACACACCTACCATCCACACCCATGCTCATCCTACCAGTACATCCACCAGACTGTTTTGTGGCATTGGAATCTTAATTCTTATGTCCAAGTGGGCAATAGTTTATGTTGGAGAAAGGGATTCGAGACTGTTTTGTGGCAAGAATTTATACTGGAGAAAGGGATTTGAGACTGTTTTGTGGCATTAGAATCTTAATTCTTATGTCCTAGTGGGTAATAATTTATATTGGAGAAAGGAATTTGAGACTGTTTTGTGGCAATAATTTATATTGGGTAAAGGGATCTGAGACTGTTTTGTGGCGATAATTTATATTGGAGAAAGGGATTTGAGACTGTTTTGTGGCAATAATTTATATTGGAGAAAGGGATTTTAGGGGATCTGAGACTGTTTTGTGGCACTGCAGCCCCATATCCCAGTTGACAATAACTATATTGGGGAAAGGAGAGATTTTTGTGATCTGAGATTATTTTAGGGCTCTGGAATTTCATGTCCCAATAGAGAAAACATTGGAGAAAGGGATTTCAGAGGATTGGGGACTGTTTTATGCCACGGAAATAGCATGTCCCATATGACAGTACTTTGGAGAGAGCGATATCAGTGTATTTGAGACTATTTTATGCCACTGAAACTGCATGGATTTGAGAGTAGGCTGCTGAAATCCCATGTGCAAAATGACAGTGCGTTGGAGAGAGTGATATCAGTGTATTTGAGACTATTTTATGCCACTGAAACTGCATGGATTTGAGAGTAGGCTGCTGGAATCCCATGTGCAAAATGACTGTGCGTTGGAGCTGAGAGTTTTGATCTGAAATGACACTGCTTTTCTTCCAAGCTTCCCCATGGGCTGCTGGTAAGTATGAAGGAAGATGAGGGCTTCCCCAGAAGTGCATGAATGACCACAGACAATGTTTCCAGTGAAAACGTTCCACTCAACCCGTCCTTTGTCGCGAGCCCTGTGATTTTTTTCTCCTGATCTTGCCAGCATGTTGATTTTGGTTGGTTGTGCCCGTGTAGGTGATGTGATCACCTGTAGGTGATGTGATCATTTTTGCAGGTTAGATGTTTGAGTGGTGTTATTTCGGTGACAGTGTGAACAGCTTTAGATGTTTAAGGTGATGAGAACAAAAGCAGCACAAAACTTGCAGCATCCGCATTCTTTACACTTCAGGTCAGCACACATGACCTATGCTCACTACTGTGGTGAAAGGGGCCCAAGGTCAGTTTTGGGGCATTCTGCATCAGCGTGCAGAGGAATCCCTCTGTTAACACCACCATGAAAATCAAGCTAAAGTGGTTCGGAAAGAGGGGTCAGGGATTCATTACACAGCAGTGTGATTGGGTTGCTAGAAACGGTCTTTGAAGAGCGGTAGTCCTTCTTCAAGGTTCATCTGCATGAAGATAAGATGGAAGGGATTTCTGAAAATTTCCTTGAAGAGGTGTGATGCTTTTTTCAAAGGTTCATTTGCATGGAAATGTGACAGAAGGGATCTTTGAAACTGTTTTTGAAGAGGTGTGGTCCTTTTTTCAAGGGTTCACTTGCATGGAGATACGACAGAAGGAGTTTCTGGAAATGGGTTTTCTAAGAGGGGTAGTCCTTGATCAGGGGTTCTCAGTGTACTGGCAGAAAGTGCAGTTTTAATGTTGTTGCCATTTCAGAACATGTGGTCAGATCCTGTTTCATCACTAGTGAACTGAAACCTCTGCCAGCAAGGTGGAAATCAAACTCATAGCTTGGAATTAACACAAAGACCTGGAAGGCAAACCTTTCAACATACAATGTCTGCTGGTCACTTTAGCTGTAGTGACTGAGTTACCTTTAATACTTCAGAGTTTGGGATGGGGGGGGGGGGGGGGCGGTGCAAGCATCTTTTTTGCCTCATTCTCGTTACATTAAAAATCTTAAACTGCATACTTTTCCGTGGCATGTTGTTGCTCTGACTGTGGTGGTTGAATTTGTAGACTTTTGAACATAGTTGCAGTAGCTGAGTGGCTGAGGGATGCGCCATGTATTCTCATTTTAATAGCAGTGTACGCTGTGGGAAATGCTGGTTTCACATGTTTAAAGCAGAAGTGTTGTTATTTGGACTTTGCAAAGTCTGTTGGTGTGGTGCTTTCTATTTATGGTGCTTTTGCTCATGTTTGCCATTGCGTGTAATAATTTTTGTGTGCATGTACTCATGTTTATATGTGCCCTCTTTCTCCTTGTGTTTCAAGTGTGAAAGTGCATCTTATTTTGGTAAAATTTAATACAAGATCTGTAGCATATCTTAACTTTTATTACAGTCTTTCAAATTTGACATACCAGCTTTCCTTTTTTGTTTGTTCTTTTTTCAGCCTTAGTTTGTTTTTGTCTTTCTTTCAGCCAGCTTAGATTTTCCACCGGTTTCAGAATCCAAAGATGGAGTGTTTTGCTTCACAGAAACTGAGTGAGGCTATGTCATGCACTGCAAGGGTTGACGGTTAGAACCCAGTATCTCCCTTCTTATTTCCAACAAGGAGAGGTAGCTCCAGCAGTCAGCCCATGACTGGCACTGGCACTTGTCAGTGCCCACTCTATGATGGGCTTGTCTAGGAAACCTTGGCCAGTTTCCAGTCCTTTAAAGCACCCCCCCCCCCCTTTCCCCAAACTCAGGCCTGTATTTCTTGCTTTTTTGGGGGGTGGGTGGGAGGGGGGGGGGGTGTAGAGGTATCAGTCAAAATATAGATTATTAACCACAAGGTGGTTATTTTGCACGTGCATGCAGTTTGCCAATGGCTCACAGTCTGAACATGGCCCACCAGCCTGCCCCCCTTACATCTCTGCCATAAATAGTGGGTTTGATCACAGCCAGTCCTGCCCTCCGTTAAATCTCTGCCATAAATAGTGTGTTTGATCACAGCCAGTCCTGCCCCCCTTACATCTCTGCCATAAATAGTGTGTTTGATCACAGCCAGTCCTGCCCCCCTTACATCTCTGCCATAAATAGTGGGTTTGATCACAGCCAGTCCTGCCCCCCCTTACATCTCTGCCATAAATAGTGGGTTTGATCACAGCCAGTCCTGCCCCCCTCCCCTACCCCCACCCTTCCCCACTTCCTTACTTGTCTGCCCCAAAGAAAAATGGACTCCTTTTTGTTTGGTTTGGAGGCTGTGGCACAGCCAGCTTTGGCAGAGATTGGGGTAAGCTGGTAGTTGATGCTTGGAGTGTGCCAATGGCTTTTCTGGATGCAGCATGGTGAGCATTAAAACCGAACAGCCATGGACAGTCACCACTGGGCAGAACCATGGACATAGTCACTGCTGGGGTTATAGCACTGTGTGGTGAGCATTGAAATGGCACAGCCATGGGTGCAGTCACCACCTGGATGGTCACACCGTGTGGTGAGCATGGAAATAGGACAGCCATGCATCCGTCACCACTGGGATTGTCATGCTGCGTGGTGAGCACAGAAACTGCACAGCCATGGGTGCTGTCACCACTTAGGTTATGATATGTGGTGAGCATAAAACGGCAGAACTTATAGGGTATACATATTAACTGCTGTGGTTGGGACCTGCATGGCATGTACAATCTACAGTCACTGGTCTAACTGTCTCCTTTGCTTGTTATGTGGTTGGGATTCAGTTTTTTTCCCCTCCTTCCAGACATGCTGTTTTTCAGATTCTCAAAGTTCTAGATTTCTTCCGGCTTCTCCCCCCCCCCCCCCCAACCTTCCTCAGAACTTCACCCCTCTCCTGTCCTTCCACTGGATCTTTCTGTGGGTAGACTGCCTTCCTTACTTACACCCCCCCTTCCCCCGCCATTCTACACCACAAGCATGCTGTGCATAGAGTTCCTCAGTGCAGCACAAGTGGATAGGCATTATCACCAGCAGCAGTAGCAGCAGCAGCAGTGGCGTTGAATGTGTACACACCCTTGCATCTGATCTGTTGAGTCGTAACGCATCTTTAAGGACATGATTGTGCGGTGAAAAGCTTAGATCACAATTGTGTGGTGAAAAGCTTAGATCACAATTGTGTGGTGACATTTGTGTGGTGAAAAGTTTAGATCACAATTGTGTGGTGAAAAGCTTAGATCACAATTGTGTGGTGAAAAGCTTAGATCACAATTGTGTGGTGATAAGCTTAGATCACGATTGTGTGGTGAAAAGCTTAGGTCACAATTGTGTGGTGAAAAGCTTAGATCACAATTGTGTGGTGATAAGCTTAGATCACGATTGTGTGGTGAAAAGCTTAGGTCACAATTGTGTGGTGAAAAGCTTAGATCACAATTGTGTGGTGAAATGCTTAAATCACTATCTCAACTATAGAACAGGGCATCTTCCACCAACACCAGGATCTCTGAAATCTACATATCCTCTCCCCATCACCCCCCCTTCCCCCCCTCCCCCTCCACCCCCTTTTCAGTTTTCCTTCTGCTTTTCTTGCCTCTGTTGGGCTGATGTTGAGTTTACTGTGTGTTCCATTTTCACATATACTGAGCCCTCACTTACCCTCCATCCCATCTCCCCCTCCCAACCCCCATTTCAGTTTTCCATCTGCTTTTTGTGCCTTTGTTGGGCTGACGTTAAGTTGACTGTGTGTTCAATTTTCAGTTTTGACCATGCCCAGACGGACTCGGCGAGGCTGGCAAAGTATTTGCTGCATTTTATTCTTCATGTGTATATGTATAGAAACTTGGCTTGATTGGCAAAGTTAATGGTGCGATAGGTTTGGTGGTAGAAGCTTTTCACAGTCAAATTCATGTGACCTTTTCTGGTCTTTTTTGTTCCTTTGTTTGCACCTTTAGTTTAGTGCATTTGAAAACAAGCACACACCAGAACAAAATTAATGCCGAGATAGCACAGGTTTGGAAGCTGGCATTGCAGACTTTTTTTTAGATTTTTAAATATGTAGGAGAGATAAATAAATAAGTAAGAATAAATAATAGATGAGAGAGAGAGAAAATAAAAAAAATAAAAAAATAGAGGTGCTTCTACTTTAACTTTATATTTTATTTTTTAACCCCTGTTTTGCTTTTTTCAAAATTTTTTAACCTGCATTTTTTAAAGTGTCTACACTACCAGTTTACAAACTGCTTTTTGTAGCTTGTAGTACAAGTACACAAACTTGAATTTGTCCAGTCACAGATGCAAGGTCCATCAGTTCCTCAAAGTGAAAGAAGCTACCCCCCCCCCCCCCACACACACACACACACACCCCACCCCCAAAAAAAGAAGAAGAAGAGGAGATAGCCAAAACTGTAATAGTTTGAACTCAAAGTGAAAGAAGTTTCTCCCCCCCCCCCCCCCCACCTCCCCAAAAAAGAAGAAAAAAGAAAAGAAGATAGTCAAAACTGTAGTAATTTGATCTCTCATCTTTGCCGTTACTAAATTGAGTGACTTTTTAATTTTACAGTTGTTTTTCATCCCCAGTTCCTGGTTGCTTATGATTGTATTATTTTACTTTTTTTTTTTTACATGAAGTAATGTAAGAAAACAATACCTTAATAATAGCACAAACAGTATTTGAATTTTCCTGGTAGATCAGTAGAATATGATACCTTACTGTCAACAGAAAAAACTTCTTAGCTTTGCAGTTAGAGCAGTTTGGAGAACTTTTCTGCTACCTTGACTCAAAGCATCAGAAGCGTTTTTAGTTTAGATTGCCAGTTTACACCTCATCTCGCCGTGTATATATACACACCTATATGCCCAGCAAGCCAGGTTTTTATTTTGGTGTTTTAGAATTGGATGTGAAGCTGCCTGGTCCTTAGCCACATGGTGTGAATTTCTAGTCCTGTGACTGAGTCTCACGAGCTAACAGTGTCTGCTGCATGTACATGGCTGTGCCTTGATCTACACTGTGAATGGCAGCGCCTCAGTTTGGTTTGGTTTGGTCTGTTGGAGATGGCGATCACCGAGTTTTTCTTTCCATTCTTTTTTGTTTTTTAAGAGCTTTTTGAGGAGTGTGTCTGCCGTGCTTTCTTTCCTGTTCTTTTTTCTCTTTTTTTTCTCCTGTGTATATTTTTCTGTGATTGTCTGAAAAGTGTGAACACTTTGTCAAAAAAGATTATGATGACTTACATGTTTATTTGTTTTTCATCTGATTGATGGATGAATTTATTAATTTATACTTTTTTAAATTTTAAACCTGTTATATGTGTTGGCTTTTTCAAAGTGCATGTATATTTTTTATCTGTTGCGTGTTTGTTTATATTATGTTTCTTTTTTTGGGGGGGGTGCATTTTTGTGTGCTTTGAAGCCATGGCAACTTGACTTCAGGTCTTGGTTTATGTGGTTGTGGTTACGGAACATGGAAGAGTGAGTTTTGCTGAAGCTTTAATTGGTACACTACCTCTGTGAGATCTGTTCGTGCTGCTCAGTAGCAGTTTTATTTCTGCCATGGTTTTATGGACGTGCTCTGGACTGTTGGACTGCAACATAACATGCTGACATGGAAACCACCTTGCTTTGGATATGAGTAACAGGATCACGTGTACGCATTACAGTTTTGTTGGGAAGACAGGGTTAGCATAGTTTCATAATGAGAGATGGCAGGGTTTGTACAGTCTTGACAAATGTGGCAAGGTTGGGGATAACTGAGATGCCTTTCGCTAGGCCTGGAAAGTTTGAGATTTTTTTTTTTTTGTCCAAGATGCTGGAAAGTTTGGGAGTTTTATGGTAGTGGTCAACAGATAATCTGCTGAAGGGGGATTTGGAAAATGAAAAAGCTGGGAGGCTAAACAATGGATGCTAAAAATTTAGGAAACATTTTCACAATGTACTAGAAATTAAGGAAAACATGCTAAACATGATGTACTAAAAATTAAGCAAAATGCCAACATTAATTTGACCGTAATCCACTCCCAGATTAGTGTGTCATAAAAGCGTTTCAGGTGAAATGTGTAACTATGGTAACTTGGTCTGGGAAAATGGTCATTAAGTTTTGGGAAAGTTTGGGAAAGGTTTGCAGATTTGAATGAAAAATCCTGTATAAACCCTGCATAGGTTGTTGTTGTGATGTGGTGTTTTAGAAAGAGAAGGATTTTTGTAGATTCTGTTGCTGTAATTTTGTTGGCTTTAAAGCTGTGGAAGTGGTGTGTTTGATTTTAACACTCTTAAAATGAGTCAGTTAGAGGGTATTACTAAGAACTCAGTTGTTTTGTCTTTTTTCTTTGTCTTCTTCTGTGTTTTAATTGTGAATAAGAGCAAAGTTTCCCATAAGCTGTGTGACCATTTGTCTTCAACTAACCTTGCTTGAATGGAAAAAAGAAATGATTTGTCAGACTGATGTAGGAATCAGTCTCTAACTTTCTGAATGGTCCAGTAGCTTCTCTGTCTCTACTTTATATAAAAGAGAGAGAGAGAAAAATATAAAATATAAATAAATCCATGAATAATTATTTACCTCACCAATGTTAATCGTGATTATTCATGGATTTATTTTTATTTTATATTTTTCTCTCTCTCTTTTTTTTCTTCTCCATTGTCTTGCAGCCTTTAAATCCCCTTGATGGTAAATGCTGGTGAATGTTTCAAGATGTACAACTTGCTGCTACAAAGCTGCTCAGTGATTTAAAAAAAAGTATTTGGATACTAACCAAACTGTACTGTTGCCAGCATGGATGTAAATACACTTGCTCTCTTGCTGTAACTGGGATTAACAGACAGAACAAGCATCAGTTCTTGTGACTCTGATTTCTCTTTGGTATGGGTGAGGCATGTGCTGGCATTTCTCTGTGACTGCAGTCTTTTCTTGAAGACTTTTAGGAAATGTTATGGTGATTTGTTTTTATTCTAACCAGCTGCTATTTTTTTTTATATATATATAAAAATGATGAATTTGTCCATTTGACAAGTACAAACCTATGTGAATAGTTTGTCATGTGAACAGGTATATTTTCCCCATTCCAAAAGATTGCTGAAACTAAGCAGTAATGAATATCCTATCAAAGAATAAAATTTGCTGTAGTTTAAATGTTTTGATTTGCTAAGCACCTAGTTTATTTTAGTACATCTGGATCCTTCCCTAAAAAAAATATTTTAATATGTAATTACAGATTTGTCACTGCTGTAATGTGTGATTACAGGTTTGTCGCCGTTACTACTGTTAATTTACAAGAAATTGGCACATACAGCTTTTTTGACAAGCAATGGTTTATATGTAATGACAGTTTTCTCACTGTTGCTATTAAGACACACAAATCTTATTGGTGCCACTGGTTTACATGTATTCACAGGTTGTTCCCTGTTTCTGCCGTGAAGTTACAGGAACTCGCCCATTTGACCCCCAGATTTGCAGGCCTTGTTCTTTCCTTCCAGCACTGAACCGCATCGGCAGCCTGCGAGACAAAGGTCACCTGTCACCCAACCTGGAGGGTCACCGTCAGAATGGCAGCCTGGATACGCGTGGTGACCTCATCAACAGCTCCGTGCAGGAGTTGCAGAGGGTGGCGCTCTATGTCCTGGGGGAGAAGAACCAGATGAAGGTCAGTGATGGCTTCATTCATGGTTGTGTGTAGAGGGGCTGTCAATGTTTGGGAGGAGAAGAACCAGATGAAGTTGAGTGATTACTTCATTAATGGCTTTGTGTGGATTGTTGGGATTTTGGGACAGAGAACCAGATGGAAGTCAGTGGCAACCTTATGAACAGGAACTGCAGAGCGGGTCCTTCTATGTCATTAGGAAGAAGAGCAGTAAGATATTGCCCCTTACCTTTGGAATGTGGATGCACAGTTATTGTCATGCACACACACACGCATATATACATGTACACACACACACGCATATATATACATGTACACACACACACGCATATATACATGTACACACACACACGCATATATATACATGTACACACACACACGCATATATACATGTACACACACACACACGCATATATACATGTACACACACACACACGCATACACACACACTCATTAAAGCCTGTTCTTAATTGGGCGAATGTTTCTTCGCGAACCTAGTTGGAAGTATTCGGTGAAGCTAGTTGGTCCTTAATTGGGTGAATTTCTCATTGCGAACCTAGTTGGAAGTATTCGTCAAAGCTATATTCAGGGTCCAAAAAGATTCACTCAGCATGTTCTGGGAACATTCGCCCAATTCGATGATCATTGCCTCTGATTGGCTGAGAGCAGAGCTCTCCTGTGGATGAAGAAAAAATAAAAATGGATGACGGTGTCGCTAGGTTCTTCACTCGCTTCAGAGGGAATTTGTTTATTTGTTGACTTGTGGAAGGCACAGCCTTGTCTCGGAGACCCAGAACGAGATAGTACTAAGTAGTTAGTTGAATTACCCTGTGAGGGATGATGAAAGTATATTGACTTGACTCGATCGTGCTGTCTACTGCGCGTCTGCCGCAAGTTCGGGCTGAAGCTTGCATCTCATTACAAGCCAGTTGAGAACGAAATAAAGTTTGGACTGTCCAAACCATATTCAGTGAACTAAAAGTTCAATTAAGAAATGAATCATAGTTCATTGAAGTGTCCGAAGTATGTTCAATGAACAAACATTCACCCAGTTAAGAACGGGCTTAAGAGTCACCAGATTAGACAGAAATCGATTTGGCCCGAAACATCTGTGATTCAGCAAGGTGTATCACATGACACAGAACTTGTCCTTGCTCAGAACGTGAAGGTGGACGCCTTCCCCAAGTGTGACTTCATCCCAGTGGACTTCTATGAGGTGCGTCACGTCAAGGCCAGTTTCAAGAAGCTGATGCGAGCCTGCTGCCCCAGCAGACCCCCCTCCAGCTCCGAGCACGGCTACCTCAAGGCTGTGGAAGAGTCTGAGTGGCTGCCCCAGGTTAGGCCCAGTTTTTATCTTCCTTTCTTTTCTTTCCACGGCTTCTCGTTGATTCTCCCCTTCCTTTTTCATCCTGAGGTTACCCTTTGTGGTTGAGGCAATTTTAAAATTAACAGCGCTTCCCTCTGACCATCCATTCAGCCCATACTTTCTTCTGCTCTTTAGGCTTTGCATGCTTTCCTTTTCTTTAGGACCTGCTTTCCGCCTTCAACTTTTTTTCTTGTTCCCTTCATATGTCACTAGTGTCAGTCCCTTATGTTTATGCCCCTTCCCCCCCCCCCCCCCCCCCCCCACCATTTTGTCATTTGTGGAGTTTTTAGTTTTTGTTTTTATGTGTTTTTTTTTTTTTGTTTTTTTTTTTTTTTTTTGGGGGGGGGGGGGGGGGGGCATTAGTTAAAGAAATCCCAGATGTTTTTGAATTTCCCACAAAATAAAAGACAGGAGTGTATACATATTTATTTACATTGTGTGTGTGTGTGTAGCTCCAAAACATCCTGCAACTGTCTGGAGCAGTGGTGGACCTGCTGGATGTGCAGGGTGCATCGGTCATGGTGTGTCTGGAGGACGGCTGGGACATCACCACACAGGTATCATTGTCATCACTCTTTTGAGCTCTGGTCGCCTGGCAGTGTTGACAGTATTTTCACCAGGTGATGAGTCGTCTCATTGTCATCACGCTGTTAGTGTTAAGCTCTTGTTACTTGACAGTGTTGACTGCAGTTTCACCAGGCAGTGAGTGCGTGCAAACACAGATGCAGAAGTGAAAGAGTTGTTTAACAGAGGGGTGGTCACTGGCCAGGGGTTCACTGCATGCAGACATAGGGAACAGCTTCATTAGATGCAGCCTTAAAAGAGGGTGGTCTGTTGTAGGGTAGTCTTTCATCAGGATTTTTTTTTTGTTTTTTTTTAATTTGATTAATGTGTTGACTGTTATTCAGAGTGTGTTAGTATTTAGAAGGTATTTAAGAACCAACACTCCCTTCCATTGTAAAAAAACAAAAAAACTTATAGCAGGGGAGTTAAGAATGAAAACGAAAGGAAATGAAAGCAAAGAGATAAAAATCAGATAAGACAAACCACTGTTTCTGTTTGTTGCCCCATCCTTCTTTGTACCTCTGCTGCTGCCATATTTAGCTTTACAGTTTCATTCTTGGCTGATCAGCTTGTCCATGCAGTTGATGAGTGTGGCTGAAGTACTGAGCAGTGCCCATCCACATATAACTCTGCCCATCTTGCATGATAGCAACTGCCAACCCCATTACATTTCAGAAACACTGTAGCCTCCCTCACAGGAGAGTGGCACCAGGGAGGGCACTCTGATGAAAGGGAAATAACACAGGGCCTGCAGGGAGGGCGCCACCACCAGCTGACAAAGGGCTGCAGTGTGATTCATGGTTTGTCTGCTTGTACACACAGGTGGTGAGTGTGGCAGAGGTGCTGCTGGACCCCTACTACCGCACCATCGAGGGCTTCAAGGCTCTGGTTGAGAAGGAGTGGCTGGCCTTTGGTCACCGCTTCACCCATCGCTCCAACCAGACTGCTGCCAACCAGGCCAGCGGCTTCGCTCCCATCTTCCTGCAGTTCCTGGACATTGTGCACCAGGTATTGCAATGGCTTGGCTTTGCAGAATGGTGCAAACCTTTCTTTGCTCTTCATGCTAGAAGAGTGGGGGAATGGGAGGGGGTAGGGGCGGCTTATTGTGAAAGGGTTCATTTTGAAAACCGTCAGACAAAAAGACATGCACCAGTATATTTTTGCATTTGTAAGGGCTGCAACTGAGAGTCCTGTTTGTTTGTTTCTGGCATGCTTTCCCCTTGCAACAACTCCAGTGCTTCAACACCTTGATCAGTGCAATGCGAGATGCTGCAAAACCCAGTCACAGTATTATGAAGAACTCCCTGTGACATTAAATTATGATTTAGACAAGGACATTTTTATGTATGTTCATCTTTTTCCCTTTCTCTCTCACTGTTTGGGTACCTTTTTAGTTTAAAGAAGTCATTTTGAGGTCCTCAGCCTTCTTGTCTTAAAGAGGAAGTTCCAGTGTAACAGGACTCAGACTCAAAGTTTGACTTCAGCAGACTTTTGTCATGTTTAAAATTCTGTGTTTGCCTCACCTGACTTTTGCAGAGAGAATGATCAGTACTAGAGACATATAAACTGAAGCCTAGTTTCACTGAATCAGGCAATTTTCTTTGCCTTTGAAGGAGGCAGGGAAGAAGATGCTGATGCCTAAATCCTGCAGTCATGGCAGATGCTGCTGACCGCAGGATGGTGTAGAACACCGTTTGTCTCGTGGCTGGAGAAGCGGCTGTTGCTGGCAAACTGACATCGTCTCCTTGTCTCTGCTTCCCAGATTCTCCACCAGTTCCCACTCTCGTTTGAGTTCAACCAGTACTTCCTCAAGTTCCTGGCCTACCACTACGTCTCCAATCGCTTCCGCACCTTCATGCTGGACAATGAGTTTGAGCGCGTGGAAGCTGGTTGGCTGCTGGACGAGAGGCGAGCAGGGGGCGTGAGTGTGGAGGAGGTGGCGGAGGGCCAAGGCTTCTCCCCCAAGCATGGCCCATCGCAAGGGGCCGGGGGCTGTGGGCTGTGGGAGTACATGGACAAGCAGCACAGGAAGTCGGCCATCTTCACAAACTTCATGTTCAGCCCTCACGACCAGGAGCAAGTGAGTGGTCTTTTGACTGGGGGGGGGGCAAGAAGGGTGTCAACCTGTTGTGTACCAGGCCAGTTTTGTTCCATTCTGGTTGTGTGCTCGTGACATTGTGTCCCAGCCCCATTGTACACCAGTCTGATTGTTCTAGTCCCATTGTGTCCCAGTTCCATTGTGTTCTAATCCTGTTGTGTCCCAGTTCCATTGTGGTCTATTTCATTTGCACACCAGGCCCATTGTGTCTCAGGCCCATTGTGGTCTAGTCTATTTGCACACCAGGCCCATTGTGACCCAGTATTGTGTCCCAGTTTTGTTATGTCCCAGTCTCATGGTGTCCCAATTCCATTGTGTCCAGTCCCTTTATGTCCAGTCCCTTTATGTCCCTGTCCCATTGTGTCCCAGTGCCAAGCTTGGGGTTAAAGGCTAGCATTGCAAAAGGAGAGTGGAACACACGAGGCCTGTTACAGAGTGGGACTGGTGCACACAGGGACTGCCCTCTGCCTGAAATCACCTCCTTTCAGGTTCACCACCTTTGTGTTGTGAGGCCATTGGACACCTGGCTCTTTCTCAACAGGTGCTGGTGGGGGTTAAGATTCCAGGAGATGGGGAAAGAGGGGACACTATACCTCGTGCTGTGTGCACTGTCGGCCTATCAGAATGATTCTCATTCAGTTTGGCAGAAATATGAATTACTTTAATGTTTGGTTCATTAATTGTTGGGGGGGGGGGGGGGGGGGCAAAGTCACAAAACAGTGACCAAATACCACAACTTTGTCTTTGGGCAGTGCAATCCCTCTTTCATTCTTTAACACTTTGACTATAACTTAAGATGTTGGGGTAGGGGAAGTACGGGCGGGGGGTGGTGGTCACAAAACTGTGTCTGTGAGCCAGAAATGTGTATACATCTTTACCCTCTCCATGCATCATCCTTATTCCAACATTCATGTTCACTAAGTTCAACCCTGTTCATTGCAGGTGCCTTGCCCCCTCTCCAACATTTGTGAATGCTTTAACCCTTTGGCATTGCAGGTGCCTTGCCCCCTCTCCAACATTTGTGAATGCTTTAACCCTTTGGCATTGCAGGTGCCTTGCCCCCTCTCCAACATTTGTGAATGCTTTAACCCTTTGGCATTGCAGGTGCCTTGCCCCCTCTCCAACATTTGTGAATGCTTTAACCCTTTGGCATTGCAGGTGCCTTGCCCCAGCCTCAGCTGGCATGTGCACTCACACATGTACTTTCATGTACACTTCCATGGGTATGCGTTCTCCCCATCTGCTGCAGGTTCTTCGTCCCTATTCCAACATCTCCAACCTGGTGGTGTGGGACTACTACGTGACAGAGGACCTGGCCCATGGCCCATCCTTTGATGTGGAACTGGTGACCAGCGAACTGCGACAGAACACAGACATGCTGCCAGACAGTGCTGCCGCCACCGCCGACGAACGTCGCGTCATACTCAACAGTTGCTATGACAACCTCACTCTGCAGGAGCCTGACTTCTTCAGGCATCAGTTTCGGGTGCGTCTGGCAGTGTTGGTGCTGTGTAGGCCCATTGCATCCCACCTCTGGGAGAACTAGCTTTAGGCAAGAACCTACAAATGGATCAGATTTGTGGGCTGACCACTTGTACTTTCCATTTCTGTCCAAGTGTCAGCTGTTGTCCTGTTAGTGTCAGCCCCATTGTCCCACTTGCAATTTTAACATCTAGAGTATATGATGGCCCATTGTGTTGAAAACAAAATGTTTGGTTTTCTTGAAAACTTTTGCAAGGAACTGAAACCGGGGAATCAGTTTATGCTATGGGATTTCTCTGTCTTTGCAGTCTAGTTCTACTGTGACTTTGTTAACTCTTTTATCCCTGTTTCGTATTTGGCATTACTTCCCCAGATTCCTATGTTCCTATGTACATAAGTCCTTTCATTCCTGGGTTTTCATAAGGAAAACATGTATGAAAGAGGGTATGTGGGTTTGAGTCATCTGTGTCTGCAAGCTCTTAGTAAAACCATGGCGACCTATATACCGCTGTGTAGGTAAATGAAGTCAGAAGGCAATGGTCACACTTTCAGAGTCACTGTTACCAGGAGGGTGACACACAGGTGCAAATAAAGGTGACACGTACCTTTTTTAAGACAAACAGACGAAACCAACGTTTTGCAGGCCCGCAGAACATGCCAAGAGAAATGGAACATGCTCCCTACTTACAGTCTGATGTCCCAGATAACATCCACATAGAAACTGTCTCCCGAAATTCCATTTGTCACAGTGTCTGTGTCCTTGAAAGATGGTGATGAAAAGGTGACGGTTTGCACAAGAGTAGGAAGTATGAGTTCACAGTATGATTATTTCATTTTAGTGTCATCCATGCACCGTCTCTATCATATATATGCACAATGTTTGCACCGTAACTCTGTACAACTATATTTACTATGTCTCTGTACACATCTGCACTGGACATCAGAGGTATGTCTTGTGTCACAGCAGTGTCCCCACCTGTCCACTCAAAACGTGGCTGAGTAAAAACCAATGGCAGGTTTTCATCATCCAATTCATCACAACTCTCACTATCATCTTTAAATGTGTTTGCAAGCTCTGCTCTCTCCTCTTCTGTCAGTTCAAACAGATCAAAATCATTTTCGCTCAGATTGTCATAAACATCCTCAGAGAACTGATCACTGTCGTTGTACTCATCCGCCGCCATCTTTCCAACTGTACAGAATAACCTAACCCCATCCCTAGAAATGGACAAATTTTGTGCACCGGACACTTTCCACACTCTGGCAGTGGCCAGGCACGGCTAATCAAAGCATTGTGTGGCTTATCAAAACATTCCTCAGGTCCCGTTACACTGGCCAAGGGGAACTTACGTGCTGACCATGTGACAGATAGGCGCGGATTTCAAAGGCAGAACCGCTGCAGCGGCCGGCCGGAAGGAAGGGAGTGTTTATGCCTGCCCCTCTCTAGCAGTTCTCAGGAATGAAGGGAAAGATTCTCTCAACCGCTGTAGCGGTTTTCAGGGATGAAAGAGCTAAGGGGGGTATGCTGGAACTACTGTGTCTGTTTCTGTGTGTCTGTGTGTCCAGGCTTTGTTTAAGGCAGGCCAGGGATCACAACATTTCCAGTGGGTTTATGTAGAGGGGTTTGTTGCCACGTTTCCCACTTTTCCAGCCCTGTTGACGATCGAGGGTGGAAGTGGAGGGCCTGAAAGAAAGGACAAAAAAATAGTTTTCCAAGTTTTGATTGTGAGGTGACTGAACTTGTTAGTTTTGGGGTTGTTGTTGCGTTTTTTCGTTTGACGTAATTGACCCTTGTCTGCTTTGAGTCAGAGGTACCTGCCTCAGAAGTGGAAGGTCCTGAAGTAATTGACCTTCGTTTGCCTTGAGACAGAGGTGGGGCACCTGCTCCCAGAATGGAAAGTCCTGAAGTAATTGAACATTGGCTGCCTTGAGTCAGAGCTTGGGTTCCTGCCCTGGAAATGGTAGGTCCTGAAGTAATTGACAGTTGTCTGTATGCAGGAGATCCAGTACCTGGAGTCGGAGCTGGGACACCTGCCCCAGAAGTGGAAGGTCCTGTGGGACAAGCTGGAGTGCCCACCAGGCAGAGAGGCCTCACATCGGCAGGCTTCCTTCAACATGCAGCTGGTGCGCTCGCATGGTCGCTCCATCCACAAACGGTCAACGTTGGAGATCCTGGTTCGGGGCAAGATGCTCGGGGACACGGCCAGAATGTTCTCTCAGCCCCACCGGTTTGAGAAGTTCACGTACACCACACCCACGTACTGCGACTTTTGTCAGCAGCTCTTGTGGGGCTTCTCCAAAACAGGTGTGTAAGTGTGGTTGTGAAGGATGCTTTGGGTGTGTGAGGGGATGGGGAGGTGTGTGAGGGGATGGGGAGGGAGGTGTGTTGATGAATGTGTATGCATGCAGAGATGACTGCACTCTCTGTGGCTATGGATGAGTGTGTGCTTCTGCGTGGGTGTGTTTTGTACATGGGTGTCTGTGTGTGGAAAGGCTAGCCTATGTATGACATCAAATTTTTTAATGTCCATGCTAAACAAAAAACTGACTGAAATTTGCCTCTTGGCTGCATAAGTAAAAGTTCAGTGCTAGTGTACCCACATGCACGCACACACACATATCCATGCGGTTTTGCACTGATGCACAACCCCCACTGTGGAAAGCCAGGTTAAGCAGTCGAGCATGGTCACCACATGAATGGGTGACTGTTATATGCTAGGCTTTGCACTTGCCCACAGATTTCTCCAGTCAAAACACTGGGCAGACTCTACAAAGGTCCTCCGTGTGTATCCACATGCAAAAAGGTGATGTGGGCATCTGTGTTTGAAGAAAAAGCCCTGTCAGGTTTCTGAACCTGTTGACAATGTGATGGTGCAGGAACCCACTGCGTGGACTGCGGCTACAACTGTCATGAGAAGTGCCAGCCCATGGTGCCCAAGACGTGCACCAAGCTGAAGGCTGTGACCGACACGAGCACTTCCGCTGTCAGTGTTGCCGGGGTAGGGGGCACTGATGTCAGCGCCTCATCCACAGGTCTGTGTGATTTGTGTTTTTGTGTCTTGTGTTGTCTAAGTTCTCCCATTGTGGGGTATCATAGATACGGAAATTAAGGTTCCCTCTTGACAGAACTGGAAGCTGTCAAAGGTTCTCCCTGTGAAGCCTGGAGTGGTCAGAATTGAGTTTTGCATGCTTTGCTTGCATCCAGGAATATCTACCCTTCTGATTTTGGCCTTCCCGGTCCATTCAACATCATTTTTTCCCAAATCCCCAGCCAACATAAAGTGGTATATGTCATAATAAAAAATCACTTTTACTTGTGATATGAGCGATTGTTTCACCCTGATAAGGCCTTTGCAGTTCAGTGGGTATTAAATATAATCAAGCAACTACCTCACCCACTGTTTAGGGCTGCTTTGGGTAAAGCTTGTCCTGAACTTCCTTACTGTTTCTACAGGTAAAAGTGGGTCTCATTGGCATGCACCCCAACATGCACACAACCACACCCACACATAATCCCCCCCAACTCACAAAGTGAACTCAGATTAGATAATATTACCGATATCCTTTCTTTGTTTGGCCAGTCTCCGGACCAGCATTTGAGAGCTTTCCATTGAGCCACGGGGAGCATCGGACGCACGAAGGCTATCTGTACAAGCAGGGCGCCTTCTTCAAGGGATGGAAACAGCGCTGGTTCGTCTTGGACTCCATGAAGCACCAGGTACTGCTGGTCAGAGATAACACGGTTGACTACTTGTATTGTGTGGCATGTTCCTTGCAAGAGTTTGTTCGATTATTTGCGGTAGAAGCCAGTAACATGGAGAACCCCTTGTGGTCAGTGGGATGATGGTCCTTGTCAGATGGGCATTTAGCGCACCTGGCCTGTAATAGCCTTAAGAGCCTGCAAATTCTTTTACACAAACATTTACATGTTTTGATAACAAAAGATGCAAATGCAGACCCATACACACCAACACACACATGCATGTGCAGATCTCAGGGCATTGGAACTGAAGAAAAGGTTTGTGAAAAGAGGAGGCTTTTCGGGGTTCAGAAGAAAGAAGTGACAGAGGTCTAGAACTTGGGAACCTGGCAAAATGGGCACATGCCATGAGATGTTCATACTTTGTCACATGCAGTGCTGTGACATAACAGAGGATTCCAACTGTAAAGTGTTCATTAACAAGTCAGTTAAAAAGAATTTGGTAAAATCCATGATTGTATTCTTTCAGATGTCTTCTTGTTTGGCAGATGCAATACTGTGACATGAATGGTTGTAGTGGATTCACTGGTAGTGTGATGAAAGAAATGTGGTGAATTGATGGTATTCAGTGAGATGCAGTACTGCGACAGGAAGGCAGACACTAGTTGTAGTCACTGGTGGGTGTGATATAAAAGGGGTGTGGTGAAGTGGTGGTATTCAGTGAGATGCTGTTGGTGTGTCAGATGCGGTACTATGACGCCATGGAGGACTCCAACTGCAAAGGCTTCATTGATCTGGCAGAAGTGGAATCTGTGCAGCCAGTCAAGAGCATGCCTGGGGCACCCAAGAAAGCTGATGAGAATTCCTTCATCGAGGTGACACTTCCCTTCACTTTGCTTAAAACCCCACCCCCACTCCCATCACTCTTCTGGTACATTTCTGTATTTGGGCATGGGAGTAGTGAGCTGATTAGTGACATTTTTCCATAAAGCTGGCTATGTTCCAGGTACTTGCTTCCACTGAAATGAGATGAAATCCTTTTCTTTCCAGTCACAGTTCACTGAGAAGGGTTCAGAGAAAACCAAACTTTTGAACACAGTGTGGCGTTACTGTTGTTTTCATTTACTTTAGATGGAGAAGATGAAAATGCAGCAGTGTGTGGGCTACTGAAAACATGGCAGCCAGCCAAACCTTTTGAGTTTGTACTGTGATGGTAGGAGAGGAGCCTCCTGACCCTCAGTCTGCCTTGCCCTTCCTGCGCTCAGGTCTTGTGTTGCTCAGCTTAGGGCACCATTCGTGTTAACTGGTAATTTCCGGTATTTTACCAGGAAAGAAAAAAAAAAGCAGTCAGTCAGACATAATGGCTGTTGTTTTATTTGTGTGTGCATGTGTGTATGTATGTGTGTGTGTGTATGTATGTGTGTATGTATGTGTGTATGTATGTGTGTGTGTGTGTGTGTGTGTGTGTGTGTTCTAGGCAGGGAAGGGAGCTGGGTGGTTGTTAGTAGAGCTTTAGAAGTAGTACAGATGGCTGTGTATCTTACCAGTTACTACAGTGATTGATTGAACGCTTTCTGCGAACTGCCTTTGCCGCCCTATAAAGTTGCACCACTCTGAAAAATGCCTAGCATGATCAGAGGCTCAGGGAGGGCTTAAATACCTGTTCCCATTGGTGTAAAGATTTGGACCTGCGTGTATTCTGCAGATGTATTCGGATTATTAATGGCAGTTTCTGCAGACTTTTTGTTTGTGGTTGCTGCCTAGTGTATGTTCAGTTCCACTCGGCCAGTGCCTCGCTGTGATGGGAAATGTACACTGGTGGAAAATCTGCCCAGGAAAATTTAGCGAGAAAAAGCTTCAGGCTCACTGTGT
Organism: Alviniconcha strummeri; assembly: GCA_963584105.1. NCBI lineage: Eukaryota > Metazoa > Mollusca > Gastropoda > Provannidae > Alviniconcha > Alviniconcha strummeri. The sequence continues at coordinate 7,944,746 of OY757548.1, read as the reverse complement.
CATTTGAACGTTAAGAATACTGTCAGTCCTTATGATCCTGCAGGATTTTCGCCCGACTCTGAAAAACGCTCTGACATATCCTTGTTTTGCAGGTACGCACAGTTCGCCGGATCTACAACTTTATGGCATCAGATGCCAAATCAGCCCAAGAATGGATCGACAAACTGCAGAGCTGTCTACAGAGTTGAGACAAGGTGCAGCGCAGCTGCCACTTGCACGATCTCTCCAACATAGTCACGGCACCACCTAGAGAGGGATTCACTGCCCTTCTGTGTACTTTGGAGGCTGCTGGAGAGACATGGACAGGGCAGTGGCTTTTCCTAGATAGGGCTCGACCCAGCAAGGGCTTCAGCTACTGCTGCCTCTGCTTTGGAATCTGATGGAAAGACAAGGATGGGCGTGATCCGTCTTCTTAGAGCAAATAGCTGGGGCTTCACCCGGCCATGGTTCTGCTGTGGAGCTTACCAGAAAGACACGGATGGATGGGATCTCTTTTCTTAGATAGATGGGGCTTCATCTTGCAACTGCTTCATTGCACCTGCATCAGCTTTGGAAAGATGAGGATGTGTGTGATCTCTCTTACTAGATTAGATAGGCATATAGCTTCACCTTGCTGTAGCTTTGTTGCACTAGTATCATTTTGGAGTTCACTGGAAAAATGAGAATGGTGGGATCTGTCTTCTTAGATATAAGTCTTATAGGTACAAGAAAAAGCAGTTCACCTCGCAACAACCTTGATTAGTTTTCTTGGACTCGCAACTCCTCACGAGAAGGGCAGAGATCATTGCTTCGTTTCTTGGCCTCCTGAAGCAAGTGGAATCTGGCACAGCAAGGATAATTTTGTGCAATACATAAAACTTGGACCATTAAAAGGACTGAAGATGATGCGGCGTCCAGTATAAACTGTACCATAGTAGTAGCATGATGCGAAGTTTTCGCAGAACATTTTGTGCGTGTGTGTGCATGGTTAACCTCTTGTTTAGTGTACAGCTTGGTATTATTTTAAATCTCAAGAAATGTCAGTCAGTGACAGTGAGAAGAGCAGACTGTGAAAGGGCTATTGTGGAATCTTGTGAGCAAAGAAAAAAAAGCAAATTCTTTGTGGACAGGCTATCCTGAGCATCATTTTATGGTGATGCAGATGAGGGGTCAGTCCTCATCTGTGTTATGAAACAGGGATGTACTGTATCGTTAACAAGTGAGTACAGATCAGTTCTTCTGAAAAAAAATTTGACTTGGAAAACAAAAACAAAACAAGAAAAGGGAATTTTTAAGAAAGGTACGCAGCAGGGGACAGAACTGACCTGGTCATGGAGAAAGGGGAGGAAATCCACAGGGTGCCGATGAGTTGCAGAGTGGCATGGTGGACTCTTTTGATCTGAGACTCTGAACTTCAGTATTGTTGACTCTTCTGAAAGCCTTTTGTCGGTCTTGTGGACTCTTCTGACCGTTAACGTTCAGAGTCTCATGGGCTCTTCTGAAAGTCTGAACTTTTATCTCGTGGACTCTTCTGAGAGTGTTGCACAGGAAAAGAGTGGGAAAGGGGAACCCTCTGGAGTCACTCCATCAGCCAGACAGAGTTGGTCATTTCTGTCCCCACCAACATGATCTGGCAGTCGCCTAGAGTTTTCTCCACCTGGCAGGGATTGGGGAACCACTCACTCTTCAGCAAGATTTCACCTTGACCTTTGCTGTACCCACCTTGAAGGTCACACTCACTTTGTTGGTTTCCATACATCTGCGTTTTGTTTTTTGTTTTTGTATGGGTGTTTCAGTAAATATACCTGCCCATACATTGTGGGTGCATGCCCACACTCCTTTCAAACTAGCTTGGGTGAAGTCCCAGCAACAACAAATGGCATGTAAGGTTTTTTCAATGAAGTAAGGGGGGTGCTCACACCCCCCAGGTACGGAACAGCTTTGTTGACTTTTTATTTCTTGACAAAACAGGCCATTTGGGTGAACTCGCCCCTATGCTTCCTTGACAGTGTCAGGCTGTTTCAATGAAGGGAGCGTTAAAATTGAGTGAGTTGTGAACATGTGCATGACAGATTTTTTCATCCTCAAGGTCCAGTGAAGGTTAAAGGGGTCCTTGATAGGGTTTTTCGGCACTGCACTTGGTTCAAAGCTTAGCTGCAGGTAACGTGCACCTAGGAGAACATATGCAAGATTTGACCAATGGGCGCCATTCAGTGTGCACGTCGTTCTCATCTGTACATAGTCTTCACACATTTCTACCTGTATGCCCAAAGCCTGCACTGCAGACAGCACTCACAGGATCTGATTGCAAGTCCAGTAGACCCTTTCGCTATTTTAAGTGAGCGAGTGACCAATCAGATATCTTTTAGAATATCTGAGTTACTCGGAATGTGTGATTGTTGTGCACATTTTCAAAACAAAAAGAAAAGAAAAAAAGTCCCCTTTTAACCATGACTTGCATGCCCTTGACCTTATGATCTCTTCTAGTCTGCTGATTGTTGGTGGCAGAGACTGACCTTGAAGTTTGACCTCATGTGATTTTACATACAAAGGTGGAGGGTCAAGGAGACAAAAAACCACTTTTTTTGATGGCAGCGAGGAGAGTTAATGAATTGAACCAATCATTACACCATGTGTGGAATTATTTTTTTTCCTTTTTTTATGAGTCTGTAAATAATTTCATAATCCGTTATACATGTTTATTTCGAGGAACTCTTAGCAGAACTTTCATGAATATGAGAGCAGATTTTGTGCACATTTTATTATCATGTCTTGCATCCGTCAGAATGTTTGGTAACATTTTTTTCTAAACTGTTTGCTGTTATTGTTGTGTTGTTGTTACTGCTTTAAAACCTGAGTTATATGCACTGTTCATGTTGTATTGGTTGTACAGTTTTTGGTTGGTTGGTTGTTTGTATGTGCAAACAACAAAGGCAGAATATTACGTGTCTGTTGTACGTGTTAAGTACCTTGTATATCACTGAAGAAGTTGTTTTGGTTTTTATTATGACATCTGTGTACATCTGACGCATCTAGAATCTCCAAGCACTTGAACATGAGCATACACTGAGAAGCAGAAGCAGTTGTGAGTATTTGAGATCAAGGACTAATCCATGCTTCCACATGTGAAAGGATGCTCTGACAGTTTCTTTTGCAGCATTGAATTTTACATTCATGCCTTTGTTTTTGACAAAGATGGAACATTCTCTTGAGCTCATCACCATTGACAGCAGTGGCAGTGCCAAGTTGGGTTTGGCGTGAATGTTGCAGCAACATCAGTAGTTTAATAGTTTGTTCTGGCTGCTTGCATCCTGTATGTAGAGATGACTGAAGAAAGTTGAAGGGGGGGGGGGGGGGGCAGAGCCTGTGGTTTGTTATGAGCTTGTGAGCATATATATATATCACAGTTACCAGATTCAATGGGCCAAATTCACAAAAGAGAATTATGGGCCTCACAGAATCATTGAATCAGCAGAAAAAATCAGAGCACAGGAGTGCATCAGCATACAAAAATGTCAGTTTGAAAAAACATCTTCCAAATCCTGGATGGTCCTGCAGCTGTGTGTACCAGTTGGCAAAGGGATTGGATGCAATCTGATGTGATCACTAAGGCTTTTTTTCTTCTTCTTGTTTTGTATGTTTTTAAGTAGAGGGTAAATATTTGGTGTGCTTCGGCGTTTGGGTTTCGTTTGACATTAACACACCAAAGCCCTTTCAAAACTGGGCATGATGATAACCTTGCTTGGGATTCACTTATTTTGCAGTTTTGGATGCCCTTGGCCTGATTTCAAGGTGACAGTTTGGTCTGAAAATTAAACTGAAACAAAAATCAGTGAAAGTTTCATTTTTGCATTAAGACCATATCTAATGGATTTCAAACTTGCTAAGATTGTGAAGTACAGTAAACAGACCAGATCATGTATCTGGCTTTTACACTATTACAGTGAGTGGCATGTATTAGGACTCTCCAAAAAAGAAAACAAAATCTGTTGCAAGTCACCTAGCAGCGTTGACAACCGTGACACATTTTCAAGGTCATGGGAGACTGAAGATAAAAAGTTGTATTCTTGCAGTTTGAACACCTTACTCAAGTCATGAGCATTTGTTGCACTGGTCTGAACTTTAAACACTGATGCAAGATCAACGAAAGGCTTTTCTGTTATGACTGCCACTGAAGAAAGAAAACCCGTTTTGCCTTTCTACCATCAGTATTTTTCTAAATGTGTGGGGAGATGCATAGTTTCCCCGATTGCTTTTACATGCTGTGCTCAGTACTAGTCTTGGGCAACATGGCTTTGTCAAGTGGGAAAAGGACTGCATGCTGGCAGGAAAAACTGTACCAGTACAGTACTGGTATTTATTTCATCCTTGTACTAGTATTTGTTTCATCAGGCTCTTCATTGAATTGTGGTTTAACTGTTCAGATCGCAGACACAGACAAACACACACATACACAGTCTACCTTCCTCTTTTTGAAGGCAAAGTGCTGCCAAGGGTCAGAATTTACCTTTGGGCTTTGAACAGCATCCTATGATTCTGCCATGACTTCATTTTACGCATAGTTTCTGTTGACTGTTTTTGACACTTTCTTTTTGCCGCTGCTTACAAAAACAAACCGAGTGTGTTGGCTTGCTGCAGCCATGCCAGTATTCTGTACAACAAAAACTTTGCACCGAGTTTACTGGTATACTGATAAAACTGAGCAGGAACTTCTTTTGAGGAAAATTTCAGCTGCCTATTTTTTTCTTTCTTTTATTGTTGTGGTTGACAAAAGCCAGCTGTCAGACTGATTACCCAGCCTGCTCACTTATTTCTAACACTGGCAGAATTTCAACAGAATTTTGCCAGGGCAGTATGTGTTAGCTGCAATGGATTTTTAAGTGCATAAACATTTAGTGTGCACATGGCTGCAGGTTTTCATGTCAACACAGCCTTGCTTTCCACCCTCAAGACCATGTAAGGACAGTTGGAGAAGAAAGCTACTGCCCAGACAGGGATTTGAACCCACACCCTCTTAATCCCAAGTCTGTGCCTTAACAACTGAGCCATGATGAATCCCAATATGCATCTGACTGGTTGAAAAATGTTGCATCACTATTCAGTCTGATTTCTCTCTGAAGTGTGTGACCTAACTTTTAGTGTGAATTCTCATTTTTCAGGGATGAGATGGGGGGAAGTGGGGGAAACCATCTGGATTGCGTGACTTTTGGGACTGATTTTGTTTCACCTTTCAGTCAGAATTGTGTCACTCTTCAGTGTGAGTTCTATCTGAACTGTGTCACTTTCAAGCTGAATTGTGCCTCTTTCCAGAGATAATTTTGTCAATTTTCAGTGTGAATTGTATCTGAATAGTGTCACTTTCCTGTTTGAATTGTGTCACTTTTCGGTCTCGGTTCTGTCTGAACTGTGACTGAATGCTATCTGAACTCTGTCACTTTTCAGTCTGAACTCCATTTTAAGGGCATCACCTTTCTGTTTGAACGCTGTCTGAAGTGGGTCACTTTTCAGTCTGAACCTTGTCTGAGTAAGAGGGATGCCAAGACAGAAATGTTCCTTTCCCCCCTCCCTTTTCTCAGATTCACTTTGTTGTGAAAAAGCAAGAAAGGAATGCAAGAACTTAAGAGAAAGACATTGGGTAATGTGGGTGCATTTGTACCAGTGGCTAGGACAAGTGTTGACTGAGTGGATGTTGGTAAATATGTTTCCTTTCCTTTTGACTTTCATAAAAAGGAAAAGAAATCTGGTGTAGTGCATTTTGAAGTAGATGTCAGATGCTTACCATGGTTAGTACTGTGGATTTTCTTTTGCAATTCATAAGAAGCTGTTCAAAGCTTCTTACTTGTTGGTGGTATGTCGGAACAAAATGATATCAACGTGTACAGATGAACGTAGCTTGTACAGGCAAATGATCCTTGAACTCAGTGCATGGGTTGCGATGTAAGCTTTCCTTGTCATCATGAACCTTTTTTTTTTTATCTCGGTCATCTTCCATTTTGTTGTTGTAAAGAGGTTGCTTTGTTGACCCTCTGTGTGTGTTTTAGGTGTTTCTCCAGCTGTGCACAATACTTGCTCCCTCCATCAGTGCAATAACTTTGTTGGAATCTACTTTGGGTCATCATTATATGTATAGCTTGATATATGTGTACATGAGTTCTGGTCATTTACCTGGGAGTGTATGTCTGTGATGTGAGTGTGTGTCACTGTCTGTGCAAGATGTGTGTGTGTGTGTGTGTGTGTGTGTGTGTGTGTGTGTGTGTGTGTGTGTGTGTGTGATTGCATGTGTCTCTGTGTGCAAGTGTCTGTGTGCTAACACTCAGTTAATTATAGTGTGTTCCCAGCATCTCCTGAGCTACTGCCTTTTGCCACTATTCATTTGTTTGCACAACAGTCTGACCTAGTAGCTGCCACTTAATCATATGTCTGTTCTTTGTATTTGGGCATTTCTTTCAGCATACAAGCACAGAAGCATTGTTTTCTTAGGTTGTTCAGGTGGTTGGAAAACAAATGAATTCTTTCTCTTTTTTTGACCATGTCATAATCAGAAGAGCACAAGAATGTAAAAACAAATTACAACTTTTTTCTTCTATGTGAATGTTCATGTGTTACAATTCCTGTTTGTTTTACTTCCAGGTCTTAAGTTTTTCTACTTCTGTCCACATCTGCTCTCCCCCTCCCCCATTCCTCCCTGATTCTTCAGTGTGTTCTAAAAACAACAACACATTTATGTACAAATGTAGATCACTGCATGTACATTGATTTGTTTATGTTTGCACCTTATGTGATAGAGACTTTGCTCACACCAATGCAGTAGGAAAGTAGAAGTGAGGAGTGAAGTTAGAAACAAATATGTAGTCTGCGTGTGCTGGGGAATTGTGGATCCCCATTTTACGCGCCATATGGTCATGCATCTGCCAGGCAACATGTTTTCGTTTCCTTTGTGTATATTTGTATCTTGTAATATATATATCAGCAAAATGAATGCAGTTATACCATTTGAGACGAGTTGTGTATGTTGCAGGATTTGGGGCCTTTGAGTTTCTGGATGAGAACATTTTCCCTCAGTTTTTCTTTTAGGATGAATACTCTTGTTTCCTCTTTCTGGATGAAAATGTTTACCCTTTGTTTCTGTTTTTTTTTATTGATGGAAACATTTACCGCTTTATTTTTTGGATGAAAACATTTACCCTGCATTTCTCTTTCCGGATGGAAGTATCTACCCTAGTTTGTGGATGAAACCGTTTATTATTGGTTTTATTTTGGTGAAAAATTTACCCTTTATAGTTTTTGTTTCTGGATGGAAACGTTTTAAATCCTTGGTTTCTCTTTGTGGATGAAAACATTTAACCTTTGTTTTTGTTTTTGGATAACAAAAATTACCCCTAGTTTTCATTTGTGAATGAAAATGTACCCTCAGTTTTCATTTGTGAATGAAAATGTTTACCTTTAGTTTGTTTCTGAATGAAAATACAAGTCTTTATTTTCCATTTGTGGATGTAGCCTGTCAGACTGGATTGTCTTTTGTTGAAAAGTGTTGTGCCTGGGGTCTTTGTTTTTGTTTTATTGGTTGCCAAGCCATTTAAGACCTGTATTAAAAACAAAAAGGTTTTGTTTTGATAAACAAAGATGAGGAGATATGGCATTATTTTTATAGAAAACCTTGTAATATTCATCACAAACTGAAGATTTTTTGTAGGGTATTAATATTACCATTACTGTTTCGAAAGAATTCTCTTTGTTTTAGCTCAGAGCTAAAGTTTCTGTTGCAAATAAACAACCGAAACGTGATAAACACAAGACACAAAATGCTTTAATCTGTTATCACAGCAAACAATCATTACATTGATCTTTCCCTGTCATACCATGGAAAGTATCTCTTGGCTATGCACTGTCCTTGCTTTGGGGATGGGAAGGGGGGGGGGGACAAGCAGTGGAGTAATTGATCATTGGATTACACACAGCTCTATCCCCTATCCCCACCCCACTCCCTTTACACCCCTATTTATAGTTTGTCCTGGTTATTAAAGGCAGAAGCTCAGCACTGCTTTTGACCTACTCCAGTGTTGTACATTTTTGCTGGCATGACTGTTAGGTTCAGTTTAAGAGAGTATATTTGCACTGAGTTTTTTTTTTTTTTTTTTTTGCTACCCTGTCTCAGAGTTCCCCAAGTCTACACACACATACATGCACACACACACACACTCTCTCTCTCTCTGTCTTGCACTCACACACATCACGGACACACACACACACACACACACAGCACATGGAGCATTTTGGTGCATGTTACACATTCTGTAGACTGATCCTTCATCTGTTCCATTCCTACTGCTACATAGGGGAAGTATGTATATATGTCCCATTCCTACAGATACACAGAGGAATATGTACAGGTGCTGCGTCCTACCCATAGCAACTATCTATGCATTCTTTGACTTTGTGCTTTGAATTCATTTTGGTTGACATGCTTGTTTTTTAGTGTTTTACTGCATCATTGCCTCTTGTCTCACTCTTATCCGTGTTGTTGCTTGAACAGTTTCTGCATTTTGTTTCCATGGGAAAGTCCTCATGGAAAGCCAGCTGCTCCAGGGTGGTGGTAGTGAGTCACAGACTGCTGCGTTTTCTTGGCACCAGTCTGGGACACTCTTCATGTTTTTAGTTGTTGGGTGGTTGTTGGTTTTGTTGTTGTTGTTTTTCTTTTTTTTGGGGGGGAGGGGGCTGCATGTGTTTGTTTTTGTTTTTCCTTCCTGTTGAGTTACGCAGTGTGACTTACCATCTTTCTTTGAATCATTGTTAATAATGCACCAAGAAAACAAGTTGATTCCATCTGGGTGTCTATTTATGACACATGGCTAACAAGTTTTATTATAGCAGTTTTGCTGTTATTGTTTTCCGGCACATTTTCTTGGCTGAAAATTGCTCTTTTTTGCTGGTGAAAATCGGAGATTGGAAGGCATATTGTGGAACTGGGAAGAGGGTGGGTGGGAGCGTAGAGAATTTTTTTCAAAATCAGACGATATCCATTTCCAACATGATGTGACACTTTTTAGGCCATTTTGCAGGGCATTTAATTCTTTTTTTATACTCGTGTTTTATTAATGAAATTAGTTGTCAGTATATGTTGGTAACTTTTCCAGAAGGTGATGATGGAGAGCTAGTGCCCAAACCTACTCCACTGTACTAGTTTTGTATCTTGTTTGGTGCACCAGGTTAATCGTTATTATTTTCACTGCTAATGTCAGTTTTCACACAACAGAACATCTTCCCCACTGCTTTGTCTGTGCTGATGGTGGGTGCAATCCACAGAAATGTGAGAGTATGCTGTTTTTTGAGTGTCTGAAATAACTGAATGTCTGGATCATTTTATCAGTGTTGAGAGTGTCAGTTGTCAGTCTTGGTGTATTTCTTTTTGCATCTGTGTTCAACTAGCATCTATTTCCATACCATTTCGTCACATGCCAGAGAAGTGAGGAATAAAAAACTTTTTAGAGAGAAGTGTGTGTGTGCACATGCGGGTGTGCATGTGTGCGATTTCTTCTATGCCTGTTTGCTTCTGACTTCCTATGGCTTTTAAGCTGACCATGCAGCTGTGATAAAAAAATATAATCGGTCTTGAATCTTAAACAGAATAATAATGACACATTCTTTTTTGTGTCATTTCTCCACAAGGGTATGTAGCCTTTAAATGAAAAGACCAGGAATTATTGTTATTAAAAAAAAAAAAAAAAAAAAAAAAACTGCACACTGAGGGACAGGCCAACATTAAAGACATGAACAGTTCAGTTCAGATCAAGATGACATGTATTGATGAGCTCCACCTCATTTGAGAAGTTTCCCCAATGTTGCCTTTGAAACAGTTCTTGTTGGCCTGTCTCTGGCCTGTTGTTTTGTAGCTTGAAAAATGGACTAGTCAGTCTACGGCCAAATGAGGTATAAAATGAAAGAGCAACATAAGTTTTTTGAGCTGTGTCACACTTGGGTATGCCCACAAAGTATCATGTATAAAATAGGACACGAAATTCCTAATCCTACTTGGGGAAAACAAGGTCGCGTAATACAACCATTGTACCTTTTCTGATGACAGATGAGGCATACCTTTCAAAATATGTTCAAAACCTACCAAATACGTACATCAAACAAAAGCTGATGTTTTCTTAGTGTGCATATTTTCAAGCAGAAATAGGCAGCCGATGTCAACCTATGACGTCATTCATTGCATGATGTTCTGACGTGTGCCTAACAAAATGGAGCAAAGAAAGGAACTCATTGGTTTCTACTTATTTATGAGGATGGAGACACTCCTATCAAACTTCATGAGGAATTAACAGAGTTTTACAGCGAGCTTGGTATTGCAGCTTGGAAAGGCATCTGCAGCTGCAATCAAATGAAGCAAATAACATTTACTTGAATGCTAACATCAGACTTAAATCATAATGCGATGCAATGAAAGAAATTACATTCATCAGACTTGAATGATCGTGCATTTCACCTGTCAGCATCGTTCCTTATGGTGGTCAGACAGAAAGTTTGCGATGAGAGAAGGGGGCTTAGGGCTTACTGCGGAACCCTTCACTACTTTCCCCAAGCAGACCAGTCATGCCAACTTTGCAAGAAATGTGACTAGAATGTGATACCATACTTTCTACAAAGCAGATTAAAAGATAAACATTGTACTCGTGCAGCAATAATCGTCTGCTACAGCCAGTCGCTAAATCAACAAGGACCGTCAATCACTTACAAAGACGAACCACTCGTCCTATGCGATCTCGGCAGTCTATAACTTTATTCCAGCTCAATACATAAACTGAGCCGAACTCCACAAACACGGCAGAATCGACACTGTTCAAGCATTGACAAATCTGCTGTTTTGTTCCGGATGATCTACCAAATGCACATCTAGGTCAACATGCTTTCAGAATGTTACTTAAAATACCAGAAGCTAAAGAATAATTATGACATATTGTGGCTATTTTTGTGACGTCCAGCGCGAGAGACACAGAAACAAAATACTTACCGCAGGCCAGAATGGTCTGAATATTATGAGGAGAAATCTTTACAGCTTCAAATCGAAAATTATACATGTTCTACTAGGCTTTGTGACAGTAAGCATACTTTTGGGAAGCAAATGCCACCAGATTTGGCCATGTTGCTTGCTTTCTTAATTGAAACAGCAGACTGACTAGACAAAATGGGGATGACCCCCAAAATTTGCATGTTGTGTTTTGTCCTAATAAATAACGTTCATTTGGATCTTGTTTTAGAACGCTAGCAGTCTCTTGTTTCCGAGCCCCCACCCCCACACCCTTCATCGTGTTGACTTTTGGTCATGACTGATGAAGGCAAAGAACAAGAAATAAGGTAGATCATATAGTCATGTGCTCAACAACAACAACAACAAAAAGTAAGTAAACATGGTGCTTAAAGTCTACAGAAACCATAAAGCTTTTTAGGTTGGAGGGTGGGGGGGGGGGGGGGGGGGGGGAGAGGGAGAGTATATACCTGTTCTACACCTTCATCACCAGAATGACTCCTGCATTAAGATGGGTAGCGATGAGAGCCATTTTAATGTTTCATTAACTGTGAGGGACACAGTCACAAGACTGTCCACAAACCACAGCCTTTTTGAAGAGAAAGGAGAGCCGAAGCGGAATCGAGCCGAGGCCCTTCTGCTTACCAGCCTAACGCCCAACCGCTAGGCCGAACCGGTTCACATACTCAGCACTGTAATCAAATGGGTTTATAACGGCAAATGTACTCGCATAAAAGGTCGGTCTGAACCACGTAACAGATCAAAGTTCATAGTTCAGGAGCTGTGTGAAAGTCGAGGTGGCCGTCCTGGGCTGTCCGTCCTGACGAGCCTTCTGGTTTCCGTGGACGTAAAGTTATGCTGAACCATGCTTCGGCACTGGTCTCAGCTTGTCCCTAATATGTCAACTGACATCTGAGGACATCAAGCAACACTATCTACCTACCTACGAAAAAGATCGGCGTCATTTAGAGGTCAGCCGCGTGCAGCTGCACTCGAGCGGGTCACCGGGTGTCACTATGAAAGATAAGAGTGGAAAAGCCCACCACTATTTCTAGGGACCTACACTAAGTCCTTGACAATCCTCAGCCTACTGTTTGCCCACAGTGACACTGACACGTACTTCTCCGAGGTGAACCGATTCACAGAATGGGGCACTGACAACTTTCCTTGAAATAAACACAACAACAAAAAAACAACAACAAAACTAAGGAAATTATATTTGATCCCAAATCTGTTTGCGCACACTTGCCGGTGGTAATTATCACGCAAGTGCGCAAGTTGGGTCGTACAAGTATTTGGGTATTCACTCCGCTGGAGTGTACATGTTGAAGCTGTGCGCTCCCGCGCCGAGAAGCGTCTCCATACTTTATCCGGCGACTCAGAGCATTTCCACTGCCTTGTCTTCAGGTGATGCTTAATGTCCTCGGATGCTGGTTGACATATTAGGGACAAGCTGAGACCAATGCCGAAGCATGGTTCAATATAGCTTTACGTCCAAGGAAACCATGAGGCTCGTTAGGACGGACAGCCCAGGACGGCCACCTCGACTCTCACACAGCTCCTGAACTATGACCACTGTCTTGTCGCTCACTCTCCCTTTTTGTCCCTAATAATTATGTCTGCCCGACATCCGAGGACAATGAAGCCCCACATCATCATCACTCTCCTGTTTGAAAATCCTCAGAAACGTACCCTGTTGCTCTCTCTCTCTCTCTCTCTCTCTCTCTCTCTCTCTCTCTCTCTCTCTCTCTCTCTCTCTCTCTCTCCCTTTCTGCCCAGGTGTCCTGGAAGACGAAATTCACTTCTTGTTTATATGCCCTGTTTATGCTGGTGTCCGACATAAATACTTGAGGGAGTTTACTGACAATGATGTTGAACCCTCTCTTAATTCTGTATTTGAAAACCCAAGTATTGATGCTAACAGGAAAGTTGCAATGTTTGCTTTTTACGCTTTGAAGCACAGAGAAGAAATGCTGGTTTCGTAACCCTGTACTTGGTTGCAACTGTCAAGCAATGGGATATAGG
>OY757548.1:7910175-7931516 GCA_963584105.1 Alviniconcha strummeri | reverse complement strand
CGTCCACCTCGACTTTCACACAGCTCTTGAGCTGTGCCAACCCCTTTTGATGCTGTCGTTTACATAGTGGGTGGAGCTCGACAGAGCACATTTCAAATGTTAACTCAACTACATCTTTGAATATGTCATGTTTTTCTCTCCATTCATCCCCCCCCCCCCCCCACCCCCACCCCCCCCATCTAAGGGTAGCCCACAATTCTGTGAAGAGTAGCATCTTGTCATGTTAAAATGTTGGTTGGTCACCGCAGCTCAAGAAGAAGAGGCTGGGACAACCTGAGCAAATTCCTCCTCCAGTCTAACACTGTACATGAGCAACCTGAAATGGTTATACTTTTTTTGTGAGCAACCTGAAATGGTTATACTTTTTTTGTTGTTGCTGACCACTTTATTGCAGTTTGTAATGGGAGTTAGGTTAGGTAACTGCGTTGTGAAACAGACATAATCAAGAAAAGGAAGACGGTAATTACATATGCTTTGCAGCTGCTGTGTCAGTCCTGGTTTTTGTTGTTGGAAATGAACACAGCTGTGGATTGTATGTTCTTGAATAAAATGGGGATGTTGCAGTCAATGGTACATTTATTTATACTCCAGAAAGTGTCTATAATTATGATGAATATATCGATTTTGAAAGAAGTTATGAACGCATAATTATTATATACACGTATTTTCATACATATTTAAGCAGAACGCAGCATTTGTCTTCTTGGCTTGTGTGTGTGTGTGTGTGTGTGTGTGTGTGTGTGTGTGTGTGTGTGTGTGTGTGTGTGTGTTCACGCCCTCGACTTTCGCAGTCGTCGGGGGGACCTGAGGGCAGAAGAAGCAGACGTCCTCCTCCAAGCTGTTGGTGGCCGTCGACAGGGGGTCTGGGAAGGTCATCTCCATACAGTCCTTGACGTTGTCTTACCGGCTCTTTCTTTGTCTCCCACGTCTGTGGCCTCCCTGAACGACGATGGTTTTAGAGAGGGCGTCACGCCGCCTCATGACGTGGCCAAACCACGCCAGCTTCCGTCGCCTGACGGTTGCCAGGAGAGGTTCTAGAGGACCCACCAGGCTCCTGGCCAAGCTCCGCACATAGTCATTGGTCTTGTGCTCTCTGTACGAGATACGGAGAAGTTTCCTCAGGCACTTGGTCTCGAATGCCTCGATTCTCTCTCGTCATCCGCCAGCAGAGTCCATGTCTCACATCCGTAGAGCAGGATGGAGACAAGCAGCGATCTGAAAAGCTGGAATTTGGTTTTGAAGCTGATGTTGCTTTTCCATACCCTATTCAGCCTGGCCATCGCTGCTGTGGCCGTGGCGATGCGGATTTCTGCTCTGCAGGTGCCATCTTTTGACAGGGTGGCTCCCAAGCACTTGAAGACGGTCACTTCTTCAGGGACTCGCCATTCATGGTGATGTTAACACTGATCTCGTTTGTACTGTTCAGCATGCCCTTGGGCATCTCCGTGCTGACTTCCATGCCATAGGCACTCTCTGGCAACGAGACTGTTCGTGAGATCTTGAGTTCATTGACACTGCCTCTCATAAGCTCAATGTCATCTGTAAACCGGAGGTTGCAGAGTGGCCTGCCACCAGTGGAGATGGAGGTGTGGTGGTCTTGGAGGGTGTCCTGCATATTTTTTTCCCCAGGAACAGGTTCAATAGTACTGGGGAGAGCAAGCAACCCTGCCTGACGCCAACTGTTGTTTGGAATAGTTCTCCCAGCTGGTTGCTGAGGCTGAACAGCGCTGCAGGAGTGTTCACAGAGGGCCTGGATGACCTGAACGAGCCCTTGAAGCCTCTGAGGACGTGCCAGAGGCCATCGTGCCACACTCTTTTGAAGGCTTTCTTGAAGTCAATGAAGTTGTGGAACAGGTCCTGTTGATGTTGTATATGTTTCTCGACGAGGACTCTGCAGCTGAATATCTGTTCCATTGTGCTCCGGCCTGCTCAGAAACCCGTCTGTTCTTGGCACATGGAAACAGTAAAATCTTTCATGGGCTACTTGTAAATGATGAGGAAGAGATGAGAAGAAATGAGGTGCATGCATTCTGTATTGTGGTGGTCAAACAGTTGTGTACACACCCACCACCCACACCTACGCGCGCACACACCCACACACACTGTCTCTCTCTCTTGCTCCACAGTTTACATTTATTTTGTACCAGTGGAAGCACCAGTTTATTCAGCAAGCATACATACAAACAAGTTGGCACAGTTCTACTCATACGGAAACGAGCCATTATGGTTGTACTTGTAGCTCATACGTCTTTACTTAGTATGCAAAATTTACTTACTCAGCAAACACAAGCCACTATCATTACGGTAGCTCTGTACTAGCATATTTATTAGACACAAAAATTAGCCACCACAGTTTGGGCTATCCAAAAAGGATGGGTTAGTCAGTAGCTGGATATTATTGTCCTGTCAGTCACACATGCTCACCTCAGGACAAACACTGTCATAAGCAAATTCACATTGCACAACTCTTCCCAAACATAAACTGTTTCTCAAGTCAGTCCACAAAACCAGTCTCTACACAAACATAAAACAAAACATGCATACACAAACATCAAGCACAAATGCAACGCACAGAAATGAGCCAGCAAGGTACAAGTACAGGCAATGCACAGAAACAAACCAGCAAGGTACAAGTACAGGCAATGCACAGAAATAAGCCAGCAAGGTACAAGTACAGACAATGCACAGAAATGAGCTGGCACGGTATAAATACAGACAATGCACAGAAATGAGCTGGCACGGTACAAGTACAGACAATGCACAGAAATGAGCTGGCATGGTACAAGTACAGACAATGCACAGAAATGAGCTGGCACGGTACAAGTACAGACAATGCACAGAAATGAGCTGGCACGGTACAAGTACAGACAATGCACAGAAATGAGCTGGCACGGTACAAGTACAGACAATGCACAGAAATGAGCTGGCACGGTACAAGTACAGACAATGCACAGAAATGAGCTGGCACGGTACAAGTACAGACAATGCACAGAAATGAGCCAGCAAGGCAATACTGACACACAGTCACACACCCGCTCACTGCACCACAAACCGGTAAACAGCAAACACATCACGTGCAGCAGTAGGACCAGGGCACCTGCTCTTGTGGTCCAAAAATAAATAAGTGAACAGAATTTCACTGACAGGAACACTTCTCAGAAGTAACTCTGCAACTTGACACGGCACACCAGGTGCTGACGAGTTTACACTTGAAGGAGGAGGAGGTGGGATTCGAGGTCCAGTCAGTTACTACTGCCTTTGGCTTGGGGTACACAATGTATTAACTATCATACATATACAACACAGATACAGTTACTCCTGCCTTTAGCTTGGGGTATATACAGTAACACATCAATACACATTACATAACTCTACTAACAAAAATGGTGCCCAAATATACAGCACAGTCAAGTACTCACCATCTGCTACACTGAACACGCAATATCATCAGTGATACAGTGAAGGACAACCTGGCATAATTTTCTACAAGAGAAAGCCCATTTTTAAAATCAGGCGTACACAGCACTTGTCTATTTGCGAACAGACGGTCACACGCAGCTGCTCTGTGCAACCCGAATTTGTTTAACCCTTTTGCCGCAAGAGGATGGGCACACTACGCATACCCTTTTGGCAGCAGAATGGTTAAAGCAAACCCATGCTGCAGAGGCCGGTGTTTGTGTGAAAGTTCCTAACCACGCTGCATACAGCTGCACAGTGAACACACGTCCAGGCTCAAGGTTCCCCCTGTCAGCTGTTGGGCAGCACGTGGGCCTTGATGATGAGCGTATCGTTCTTGATGTAAGAGGAATGTTTCAAGGCACTCAGGGGCAAGAACTCCATGTAGCCAAAGCCCTTGTGGTTTCGCGGAGTGACGGGCCTCTGGAAAGCCGCCAGGTTTGGCTTGGCCGCCAGGGTCTCCGCCACGTGGTTCCGGAGTTCACAGCAGTCGTTCTGGTCCATGACAGACAAAATGATCCGGCCACTGAAGGGCCAGTCCAGCACATCGTCGTAGTCTCCCTGCATGAAATGAATGAAAAGGGACAGGTGGCTCCCCCTGGCAGAGTCAACGCCATTGAGGTTGGCGCGCACACACAATTTGTAGCCGCCTGAGGGCGAAGTGTAGAATGGTTGGCTATGCAGAGCCGTCGTTTCCCCACGTTCCGCCTCACGCTGGTATTTAGAGTAGTTTCGTATTTTCCAGAAAAACTGTCCATTACAAATGCGCCCTTCCATTTCACTGATCTGCTGTTCATGCAGTTTGATCTGAAAACACAAATTTACAATGCATCAGACATACACAAATGAGCCTGATCTGCGCATTTATGCATATAAGCTACAGAGAAGTCGGTCTTACAGTGCAGGTTCTTTTTCTGCCAGCAATGTGCCAACAAACAACACTGCTGCTGACCTCTAGTTTGTACAGAATCACAGCTCCCAGCGCGTAACAACACGAACACACCTGCCACTCCAAATGCACACTTCACAGCTAACTCAAACCTCGAAAACTGAAATCAGGTGTGTGTGTGTGCGTGTGTGTGTTCAACCATTAAGTGTGCACAGGTGTAAGTGTGCACCTCTGTGAATGCGTGCACACTCACTTTCTGTTTGTAAGCCCTCTCCAAGGTCTCCATCTTGGCCTGCAGTTCCAGCAGGGTCTGGCCGTGCATCACCAGCTTCTGCTCGTCCGGCCATGTGCTCAGGCTCTTGGACGTGGAGTCGTGCCTCCCGGACACGCCCAGCGAGGCCGGAGACATATTCTGCCTGTCAGAATCCGAAGGCTCGGAGGTGTAGTTCAGCGTTGAGGCCTCCAAGGTGCCCGTCGACGTGGCACCCGACAGCACGTACTTGGGGTCGGAGGGCGAGCGCCGCAGCTGGGATGCGGAGGGGGGAGCCGAAAGGGATGCGGAGTCTAGCGAGGCTGATGCTGCTGGTGGCCTAAAGGTATGCGAGGCTGCAGGCAGCGAATACGCTGGATTTCCCTGAAACACAATTCCGCTTCAGCAAACCCTTTAACCAGTGGGTGATCAGAGGACTGTAGACTGCACACAAGCTTCATTCACATTGCTGCATCAGCAGATCCCAGTGTAATGGGTTTGGGAGGAAGATTCAAGACTGTTTACAATGACAACAAAAGTGCAAGCCCCTGACGAAAATCAGACTTTAAAAACAAGATCCTTCAAACAATCAGCCCCCCCCCCCCCCCCCCCCCAAAAAAAAAGAAGGAAAGAACTTACACCAGACTTCCTTAACACTGCAAATACACTCCTGAGCTGGTGTGTGCCTAAAGATTACACAATTTCAGCATTCAAGTAAAGCATACTGTGCTGTGTAGGCGCAAGTGTGTAGGTATGTGTGCACACTGTGTGTGCGTATACCTGCAATGCCTGAGCGAAACTGTACACGATTTTACATGTGCAGAACTGTGAGGAATTGTACGTGCCCGAGTAACTGTGCATGTGTGTGTGGAAATGTGCATGGGTGCACAGGATTGCACGTGCGTGCACACGCACATGCAAGTGCCATTTAGCTCACCTGCGGTGGATATTGTGTGTCGAAAGAAGGGCGCAATGTCCCGCTGTCGATGGACAACTGCTGAATGGCAGAGACCATTCCTGACAGGGCTCCAGACATTTCGGTAGGTGACATTTCCCGCGTGGGGCGCTGTACCGCCTCCTGCGATTGCGACAGCGGCCGCAGGCGAAGGACCTGAAAGATCTGGGTCACACCTTGACACAGCATCAACATATGGGCGGTCATGCTGTCCCGTAAATGACTGTCCATCTCACATCGTGCAACCTGAAACACAGGGTCACATCACGTGTTCAATGACTGTCTATCTCACATGTAATCTGAAACAGAGTCAGACCATGTGTCACAATCACCGTCCATCTCACATCGTGCAACATGAAACACGGGGTCACATCACGTGTTACAATGACCGTCCATCTCACATCGTGCAACATGAAACACGGGGTCACATCACGTGTTACAATGACCGTCCGTCTCACATCGTGCAACATGAAACACGGGGTCACATCACGTGCTACAATGACCGTCCATTTCACATCGTGCAATCTGAAACAGTGTCACATCACGTGTCACAATGACTGTCCATCTCACATCATGCAACACGAAACACAGGGTCACACCATGTGTCACAATGTCCATCTCACGTGCAATCTGAAACTGTCGTCGTCCCATGTGTCACAATGACTGTCCATCTCACATCATGTAACATGAAACCCGGGGTCACACCATGTGTCACAAAGACCGTCAATCTCACATCATGTAACACCGAGATTTTTCTTTCTTCAGTAACTGTCCTTCTTACGCTACGCAGTCTAATAATAAAATACAAGATTGTGTAACACCATGCAGTCTGAATCTAATAATAAAATACAAGATTGTGTAACACCACGCAGTCTGAATCTAATAACAAAATACAAGATTGTGTAACACCACGCAGTCTGAAACACTGGGTTTTGTCTTTCTTCAGTGACTGCCCTTCTTACACTATCCAGACTAATAATAAAATACGGGGTTGTGCAACACCCTGCAAATCTGAAAACAGTCATGCTGTTTGTTCTGGACTGTCTAGCTCACACCATCCGCTCACCATCACATCTCCACCTCGCTCATCGCACAGAGCACAGCTCACACCACAGAGCACAGTGCCATGATCTGATGAGCACGGGGTAGTAGCGTCATTCCCATATCCTCAGCCAAAGCTGCACGACCAGCACGCAGCGACAGCGACATCTGGCGGCCACCAACTCCAAGGAGCAAACCAAGCGCTACACAGACAACTCCAAGGAGCAGAAAAGCGGCAGACAGCACGAACGACTCAGAGAGCTGCCCGAGAGCCACTGCAACCGGTCCAAAAGAGCAGCGACGGTGTAGTGAGTATAGTTTGGTAGAGTAGCTGTTTGGCTCTAAACGCAACCAAGCGACAATTCCAAATTGATAGGTGGCAGAATAGCATTGTAGACTTTTTTATACCCGTTCCAAATTATAGACTAGGGATAAAGAATTCTGGGTAGAGAGCATTTTTGGCCTGCCGTTCCAAATTTTAAAACAAGGAAGTAGGGAGTGAGTAGAGACTAAAGTGATAGGGACAAAACAAAAACGGTAAAATTGTAGTTAAAGTAGGTGTAGTTTAGTTTAAGTAGGTGTAGCTTAGTAAAAGTAGGGGTAGGGCCACAACTAAAGTCGGTACCATGTGGTCCGACGGAGATTTAGGTAACGACTCTGGCGTTCTCCCAGTGAACGGTGACAACTCCGTAGGTAACTGGACAAATACAACCATGAATCTGACGAAAACACCCAAAAGAATCAGAAACAGTACTGAAGATGAAGAAGTAAGCATCGAAAGTGAAACCTCCGAAGGCAGTGACTTTGTACACCGCCGACGGAGACTAAACAAAAAGGCCCGTCGGGCTAAAGCTAAACTCTTTCCCAAAACACCGATAGAAAAGCCAAAAGAAACAGAAAAATCAGTGACTGAAACAGAACTAGCCAAGGAAAAAACTACCGGAAAAGCAAAACCCACCCCTGCCGGTCGACCTTTTCGCCGGCAAGGCAACCAACCGCCACCAACGTTTCTGCAGCATCCTGTAGTGCTAGAAGACCTGGGAACAGGGGTTGCTAGCTTCTTAGACAATGGGCCAAGGACAGCGAGTCTGTTCCAACGAACCATAGGGCCCATCCTATCGCAACGCCCACTACCATCGGGCAAGTTTCTCATCGGCTGCCGATCGAGACAACAGCAAGAGGCCCTCGTCAAAACTAAAGTGCTCGGTGGAGTTAACGTGGCTTGCTCCATTCCACAGCCAACAACTGAGGGGGTCATCAGACCAGTACCAACCAGTGTAGACTGTCAATTCCTGGTAGACCACTCAACAGTAAAAGAAGTGCGCCGCCTGACTAACCGGGACGGCACACGATCCCAGGCAATCAAACTAACTTTTTTCTCACCGCAGTTACCAAGCAGTATTAAACTGGACTACCAGGAGTTCGTGGTGCATGCCTATGTGCCACCGGTCAGGCGATGCAGCAAGTGCAACAAGCTCGGCCACCTTAAGGCACAATGCAGGAGCACAGTGCCGGTGGGCCCACGCTGCGGCAGTCGGGGCCACACGCCTGGCGTGTGTCCCAACAAACTTTGCTGCCTCAACTGCGGAGGCCCTCACTCGGCAGCCTACCAAGGCTGCCCACAACAACGTTTGCGCCTTGTCGCAAACAGAATCCGGTCTGGGACCTTTATCCCATACTCGGAAGCCCTTAAAGTTAAGTTAGTGTTAGCAATAGTTGTTTTTAAACTGGTCCTAGGAAGGTTTTTATCCGCATTTTAATGTAAATTTTAACTTTTGAGGAAAATAAAATACAAATTTTAAGGCCACTAGGGCACTAAATTTCAAAATTTGACTTTCCTCCTGGGTCCTGACATGGGTCCCCTCGACAGAGGTGGACAAATCCAAAATAAATCGTTTTACAGCCAACCAGTTTTTCTCGTAGCACTATTAAGAGTCTCGTATAGTTTGTCCCTAATATGTCTCATGACATCCGAGGACATTAAGCACAAAATTCTCTCTCTCACACCATGCACCCTTAGTTAAACACAGTGTCAAGGTCTCTTTAATAACTGTGGCTCATACCATTCACCCTTAACATAAAACACAGCGTAAGGTCTCTTTAATAACCGTGGCTCACACCATACACCCTTAACAAAAAACAGGGTAAGATCTCTTTAATAACCGTGGCTCACACCATGCACACTTAACATAAAACACAGGGTAAGGTCTCTTTAATAACTGTGGCTCACACCATGCACACTTAACATAAAACACAGGGTAAGGTCTCTTTAATAACTGTGGCTCACACCATGCACCCTTAACATAAAACACTGGGTCAAGGTCTCTTTAACAATTGTGGCTCTCATCATGCCACCTGAAGCAGTCAATTATTTTTTATTCTGCTTTTTATTTCTGTAACTGGCTCACACCACACAATCGGAAACACTGGATCCCTTCTTCCTTTCTTTAATTTTTTTTAATTTTTTTATAACTGCTTCACAGCATGCAGTCTAATATACAGGGTCACATTACCTCTCTTCAATGGCTGTGGTGAGCACCCAGACCCAAGGATCCCACTGATGCATGTTTTATGCAGGTAAAAGGTCTTATTACCACACACACATGTTTTTAGATTGTGACCCACAATGGTTGCACAAAAATCAAAGGACTAGACAAGCCACCGACAGGAATAAATCTAGAAAGGATTACAGTCACAGCAGTGCCTGCGTCTTGCTGCACTTGAATTGTCCTCCCTCCTTGACCTGGTTTTCAAGGGCTTAAGTAACACTATCATGACCTGCACACAGCAACAGTTTTACCCATTCCACATTCCCATCACAACCCTGTTTTATGATTTCACTTTGGCAACACTGTTTTAGAGGAAAATAAAAATTCCCATTAGGACAGACACTAACAGTAACAAATGATAGCCAGTTCTCTCCCACACACTCACTCTCTCTTTCCCACATGCAAATGCACACACACAGAGAATCAGCATGTATGACTTTGGGTGTTTGTGCATGCCTCTGTCTGTATCTATGCACGTGCGCATGCACACACATGCATACACACATACAATGCATGCACATATATGAGTTCATTTCTCTCTCTCTCTCTCTCTCTCTCTCTCTCTCTCTCTCTCTCTCTCTCTCTCTCTCTCTCTCTCTCTCTCACACACACACACACACACACCAAGCATACTTAGATGTATGAGCTCTCTCTGTGACATACAATGCTGGCACACATATATGGGCTTGCTCTCTCTCTCTCTCTCTCTCTCTCTCTCTCTCTCTCTCTCTCTCTCTCTCTCTCTCTCTCTCACACACACACACACACACACATTCATAGAGCATGCACGCACATATGATCTCTCTCTGTGTCTCACACACATTCATACAGTGCATGCATACACATATGATCTCTCTCTCTCTCACACACACATACACACACACACACTCTCTCTCTCTCACACACTACCCTCTCTCTCTCTCTCACACACACACACACACACACACACACACACACACACCAGGAAAACCTATATCAGTGGACACTCGTCACTCTTCCTGCTCTCCCCTTTTTTTTTACCTTGGGCAAACACAAAGTCCAATAAATAAGCAAACAGATACAATCACCTACAAGCTGCTACTCTTGACCTTCATGTGCCCCTCCCCACAAGTGCCACATTCAGCCATTTATCATCCAACCACCAGTGTTTCTGTCCTTAACTCCTCTGCCAAACCAACAACTATCCAAATAGTTCAAGCATTTACAGAACAATCTTTTGAGGGGTGGGCAGGTGTGTGTGTGTGGGGGGGGGGGGGGGGGGCGAGAGGGCAGTGGACAGCTCATATTGTTCAGTTATTTTACATGCACATTTTAATGTCACTGCATGTCATATCTTCCAGACATATTTTAACTTCAGTCAACAAAGATTGTCCTAAGATGACCTGCCCTCTTAGAGTGGAGAGAGCAAGAAGAGAGATGAGTGTCCAATGAAACAGGTTTTCCTGGTGTGTGTGTGAGAAAGAGAGAGAGAGAGATCATACATGGACAGCTCGTACTGTTCAGTTAGTTTACATGCACATTTCATTGTTGCTATGTGATATATCTTAGAGATCACAGCTCATCTCAAGATGACCTTCTCCCCTCTTGATAAAGTACACATTGACACCATACTGTCAGTCATCCTGCCATATGGTGCACTGGCTCATACACACTATGATCAGTACAGTGTACCCACTAGCTTATACACATTATAATCAGTAAAGTCAGTCAGCCAAATGGCACACTAGCATATATATATATATGCACTATCGTCAGTACAGTCAGTCAGTCAGCCATATGGCGCCCTAGCTTATACACACTATAATCAGTAAAGTCAGTCAACCAAATGGCACACCAGCCTATATATGCACTATCATCAGTATCGTCAGCCATATGGCGCACTAGCTACATAACACAAACAGTCCTTGGTCAGTCAGTCAGACCGTCAGCATACTTGTGCACTAGCTCATATGCCATAATCAGTACAGTCAGTCAACATATGCTGCACAAGCTTCTATACCCTAGAATCAGTAGTCTGTATACATGCTGTACTAGCTTAATGCACTATATTACAGTCAGCATATAAATAGTACACTAGCTTATATACACTATAATCAATACAGTCAGTCAGTGTATGCTGCACATGCTTATATACACTAAAATCAGTACAGTCGGTCACAGGCATATGGTGTGCAGCTTACAGTCAGTCACAGGTACATGGTGTATAGTTTACAGTCAGTCACAGGTATACAGTGTGTATCTTAAGTGAGTCAGTTACAAGTACATATAGTGTAGCTTACAGTCACAGGTATATAGTGTGTAGCTTACAGATACAGGTATCCGGTGTCTAGCTTACAGATACAGGTCTATAGTGTGTAGCTTGCAATCAGTCACAGGTATATGGTGTGTAGCTTACAATGAGCCAGTCCAGGTACACAGTGTGTAGCTAATAGTCACAGGCATATAGTGTGAAGCTTACAGTCAGTTACAGGCATATAGTGTGAAGCTTACAGTCAGTCACAGGTATATGGTGTGTAGCTAACAGTCAGTCAGTTGCAGGTACATATTTGTAGTACCAGTCACAGGTATATAGTGTGTAGCTTACAGTCACAGGTATATAGTGTGTAGCTTACAATCAGTCACAGGTATAGTGTAGCTTACAATGAGTCAGTCCAGGTATGTAGTGTGTAGCTTATAGTCACAGGCATATGGTGTGTAGCTTACATTCAGTCACAGGCATATGGTGTGTAGCTTACATTCAGTCATAGGTATATGGCATGTAGCTTACAGTCAGTCAAAGGTATATGGCGTGTAGCTTACAGTCAGTCACAGGTATATATATGGTGTTCAGCTTACAGTCTTACAGCTGGTCAAAGATATATGGTGTGTAGCTTACAGTCACAGGTATATGTTGCGTAGCTAAGTCAGTCACAGGTATATGGTGTGTAGCTTACAGTCAGTCAAAGGTATATAGTGTGTCGCTTAGTCACAGGTACATGGTGTGTAGCTTACAGTTAGTCACAGGTATATGGTGTGTAGTTTAAGTCAGCCAGTCACTAGTCAGTCAGGCACATGGCGCACTTGCCTGCTGCATCCAGTACAGTGGCCTACTGCATCCAGTACAATCAGGACAGTCAGTCAGCCAGTCAACTAAACAACACTAGTTCTCACCTGGACTTCACATCCTAAAACACTGAAGCTACAGAGGACAAAATAACACTTCTAGTTCTCACCTGGACTTCACATCCTAAAACACTGAAGCTACAGAGGACAAAATAACACTTCTAGTTCTCACCTGGACTTCAAATCCTAAAACACTGAAGCTACACAGGACAAAATAACTAGTTCTCACCTGGACTTCACATCCTAAAACATTGAAGCTACAGAGGACTACTTTCTGTGGGCACGTGTCGTTTTCATGACTCGGAAGCTGCAACATAAAAATTATAATTGAAACACTGACGCCGCCACAAACCAATCAGCCAAGAGAAACGGGCTAGTGTCCAGAAAGAAACATGCGTACAAGTGATGTGATCTGTTGTAGACCAATTTCTCTGGACCTCACTGCCAACAGTAACACAATGTGAATAAATATTCCTGAAGATGGTATGAAGTTGCCTGAATAATGCACAGCGCTATATATGCAAGACTAAAACATCCAGCAGTATTCTGACACAACCGTCTGAAGGTTAATGATAGCCTGAGTTTTAATGGAAGCACTTTTCATCATTACAACATGATCAGCTATTGAAACAGAAATACAATAATGCAGAAAATGGCTTCCAGGCATACTTTGTCAGTGTAAACTTCCTTCTGAAGTAGGCAATATTTCAAACTCAGGACCTAAGGAAACCAACACAGGCACTTGCCCTGAAGTGGAAAACTTACCCAGAACAAACAAACAAATGCGGACCCCCCCCCCCCCCCTTCCTAGCAAAAGGAAACAATGGCTTAGCCTGTCTTACCATTCGTCTGATTATCTCCTCCCCACAATGTGGACATCGGACTCGACCCTCAGGACATGACTGTATGTGCCTCTGCAACATATAGGCAGAAAATCAACATCAAAAAAAGCATCAGGCGGTCAGGGTGGAGCCAGCAAGACATCAACTCTTCTCCCTGTCTTTGCACTGCAGCCACAACAAACTGCATTTTCAACTAGACCCAAACACACGAAAGGTTAAAAAGAACGCTAATTTAACACCACAGACACAATGCAACAGTGAAATGGTGATACATAAAAATATGTACCCATCCAACTGCAGTTTGTTCAGTGTTTGAAACTAGTGAAAGAAATCAATCACTTAAAGTCATCCTTGTTTTGTGTGTGTATGTTTTCAACTAGAAAATTAACTGGTCTAAGCCCCTTTAATTCAAGTATAGCACACACTGAACATTTTCTGTGCAACTGTAGGCAGTCTTTGCCACTGAAACCAGAGAGGTGGAGGGTTGATGGTGGGAGGGGTGGGGGGAGAGAGAAGGGGATTTAGGCTTCCCATGAAACATATATATACAGATCCTGATAAAATAAGGTCAAGGCCAACAGGTAATTGCAGGGAACACAAAAACAGGCACAGGCTTGTGTTCACTCCTAACCCAGCTAAGTTGTCCCTCATGCAGTGGCTAGCCATAGCATACAAAACAGCTATGGACAACAGCAGTTCAAACTGGGGGCGGGGATAGCTCAGTGGTTAGAGCACCGGACTCGTGATTGAAAGGTCGCGGGTTCGAATCCCTGCTGGAACGGCGGGAGAATTTTCTTCTCCAGGGTCGACTTTCTGTGCTGACTCTTATTTCGGTATCCGTTCCACCCCCGTGTTACCACAGTAGCACGTAAAAAATCCCGGTCATTCTGCCAAAAGTGCAGATGGCAGGTTACAGCTAAACACGCATACACCTTACGTATGTGGATTTTATTGAACCGTGCTTCGGCATTGGTCACAACTTGTCCCTAATATGTCAAATGACATCTGAGGACATTAAGCATCAACTCATCATCATCAGCAGTTCAAATCACCTCAGACAACTGAGGCACAGAATGGAAAGAACATACAACAGTGTTCATTTCAATTTCTGATCCTCCAGGGAGGAGAAAGAACAGTTTCAGAAGGAGAGTATGCTCATGTGTGCGGGGGCCTGTGTGTGTGTGTGTGTGCATACATGTGCGCGTGTGTGTGTATGCATGTGCACGCATGCTTAAAATAGTCTCTATGAACAAGATTTTACACTTTACAAATACTTTGTTATTTTATTATTATTAACTGGATTTGAATGTCCTGTCAACAGCACTGGGTCACCTCAGGACAATCAAACTCCCTCATAAAAGCAAATGTACATTCCAAAATGTTTCTCAAGTCAATCCACAAAACCAATCCCTACACAAACATAAAACAATATGTACCCTGTATACACATACATCAAACACAAACATTTGAAAGAGTCTTGAGAAGGAGAACTCGGCTATCTCCTGAGCTAAAACAACCCACACGTGTGTGGGATACACATGTGCACACCCTTGATTCACTAGATCAATACGCACCATTCAGTTCAGAATCTCACCAACAAAACAGATCTCCGTCTGATGTGCAGATCATTACAAAAGGGGTCACTGATATTATCAACACTTCACGCAATAGAAAAAAAAAAAAAAAATGGAAAAAATGACCAGTTCTTACCAGGTATTATCAGTGATAATAAATACCTGGTAAGAACTGGTCATTTTTTCCATTTCTTTTTTTTCTATTGTACACAGTCAGACAAACATGTTTTTCCTTGTGTGAAAGACCAGCAGTGAAGTGTTGCGTTTGGTTCAGGTTAAGCTTCAGGAAGTACTACTACTGGCAATTTTTTTCTCTCTCTTCCTTCATGGTGCTTTATGTCCACAGAAACCGTATAGCTTATAAAAAATACTAGGGACATGGAAAGCAGGGGATCGGGTGGCTTTTCTTTTTCTCTCTCTCGTCAAGGAGCTTTAAGTAGCACAGAGGGAGTTGGTTCTTGGGTTTTAACCTCCCATCAACTGCATGGGGTCACCTCTGGGCAAGCAGGCACTATTTTAAACCAAACACTGGACAAAAGGTCATCAAATCACCAGCAAAAATCTGGCTCACAGTTCCACACACAGCACAGAGATAATTTGTCTCACAATCTAGCTGAAAGGACATAGAGAACTCGAACTTGAACTCAAAAACTTTATTTTACAAGGACTGTAGTTTAGGTTCAGTCAGTCATAGAACAGAGGGAAGATCTTGTAAAACACTACACATTGCATTATCATCCAGAGACCACAGGCACAGAACAGAGCGAAGATCTTGTAAAACACTACACACTGCATTAACATCCAGAGACCACATGTACAGCACAGAAGGAAGATCTTATGAAACACTACACATTACATTAACAGCCACGTACTACACAAGTAGATGTACATCACAGTTGTTTTGTACGTGAGCAATTTATGTTTGCTGCTGTGCATGTGCAAGCATGCGAATTGCGCGCGTGTGCACACACACACACACACCAAAGATGAATTTTTACATAAACCACCAAATTGTTACTCAGGCCTGAACCATAACAAATATTCACTGACCCTTGAAGTATTCAGACAAAAATTGTTTGCTGCACTATGACTGAGTGCCATCTTTCTCTGCTGGATCTCTGTTTGAAATGAATCACATGGCTGTGTTAAAGACTGGGCCAGTTAACACTGTGAGTGTGACCAAAACTCCCCGATGCAGCGCTCCTTTCTGTTCAAAAGTTATGATTTTTGGACACTGTCTTGTGACTCTGCCCCTCACAATGAATGAATAAAACATTAAAACGGCTCCTATCGCTTCCCCTTCCTAATGCACAAATCATTCAGGTGTTAACAGCCCGGTAAAATCCACCCTCCACCCACTGCCTGGGATCCCAGTCCCTGCTGGTCTTCTACAGAGACCACCTGGCATTAAACCAGCCTAGTGAATAAACAAACCAATAATCCTCTCACACAGCTTCCCTTCAGCGAACCAGGATGTTTCCAGAGAAGTCAAGACATTTTCCTGATAAAAAAAAGAAAAGATGGCCCACATGAAAGCCTCTGTGTCCGATTGCACTGGAAAGACGGGTGGACCCTAAGCCGATTGGGGACGTGACCAAACACGGCTGAGACATATTTTTTTTAATGTGGGTGGGGAGGGTGGTGTCCTATCAGCGAGATCAGACAGTAGGGAACTCAAACTCAAAAACTTTAATACTCATGGATAGTACATTAGTAGTGTTAGGTCCATTTGGACCTATCTAACAGCCAGTGTATACTGCAAACACAAATAAACACGACACTACCACAAAGAAACATTATAAGTAAAAATAAGCAACTGATTAATGCAGTTTCACAGAGTTTCTACAAATGTGCAGAAATCTTTCATGTATACAATACTACATTTTTTAGGCAAAACATGTGATTCAAACAAATCTGTCCAAATTTGGACAAAGGTTATTCTCAGACATATATTTGTCCAGATTATGTTTGAAACAAGGAGAGAAATACATGATTTTATATTTTGAGGCAAGGAGTTCCAGAGGATGCCTCCAGCAAAGGATATGCTAGTTTTAAATAAGTCAAGCCTTGGCACGTAGAGGTTATTCCTGGAAAGAAGGAGAGATACAAAAATCATTATACGCAAATGACATATTATGTAAGTATTTTGGATCAGACCATAGGAAGGTAAGACAGACAAGCAGGCAGAAAAATAGGAAAAGACACAAGAAATGCAAAGAGAAGGCGGGTGGGGGGGGGGGGGGGGGGGGGACTGTATCCAACCAGAGATCAGACATAGGAAGGTGACACAGACAGGCATGCAAAAAAGGAGGGAAAACACACAGGAAAGGGGGGGGGGGGGAGAATGTCAAGGTTCCCTCTAGGCCTCTTGTAACCAGGCCACCTGCTACCCAATATTTTTATACTGTATTGTCCTCTTATCCTCCCCCCCCCCCCCCCCCCCCCCCCAACCACCTCATATCATATTATCCCAAAGTCCTAGCCAACAAGATCAAAACCCTTCCCCAATGGAAGGCAGCTACCCCATTCTCTACTTCCTGGTCTGTCCCTAGAAGCCACCCCACTACTGCCCTCTGCTTTGATTAGTCTGAAACAGGCGCTCATAATCACTAATCAGTCCCAACCATTCTTTCCTTTCAGTGCAGAATAACAGGCATTTGAGAGAAGAAGAAAACACATTATACACTTCTGTTCAGTCTTCGGTAGCTACTAGTACTAAGTGCTGCATATTTGAATTTCGACACAAGTACAGACAGAAGTACAGAAGCGGTCAATGCCAGCCTCTTTTTTCATTCAAAGAAATAAACCCCTGTGTCCTTAGTCCCAGTGAGTGGAACCAAATTCCAGTCTGAGGGGAGTCACTGGATGTCTGCTGGCCACTGTCACTACTGGACCACAATATTACTGGCCACCCGCCTGTTGGGACTGTTCCAAACTGAAAAAGTTATGGCATGTCAGTGTGTGTGTGTGTGTGTGTGTGTGTGTGTGTGTGTGTGTGTGTGTGTGTGTGTGTGTGTGTGTGTGTGTGTGTGCATGTATGTGTGTGTTTGTGTGTGAGAGAAAGTTTGTGTGTGTGTGTGCATGTGTGCACGAGCATGTGTTTGTTTATGGTAGGTTACACTGTATGAATGAGATAGCTACACTGTAGAAATTTAAATTTCATTTATTTATTAACTTTGCACATGGCTGACTGTATGAATGAGATAGCTACACTGTAGAAATTTAAATTTCATTTATTTATAACTTTGCACATGGCTGATTGTAATGTTTTGTCTATGTTTGTCTATGTTAATGCACTGTACTGATGGAACGTCACAAGACACATTCCTGTGGACAGTTTACTGTCACTGGCAAATAAATATCCTTGTATGGACAATTCTTAATGAGCCTGGTCTGGTCATGGCAGGTCCCAGATCAGATTAAAAGTGAGGCTGGGGTGCAAAAAATGATGAAAGCTTGTAGAGATGTGTTTTGCACCATAACTGTACACCCAAAAGCTTCCTTTCCATCTCCGCTTGGTGATCTCACCTCATAAATATTCCTTGGGAATGGTTCAGACTACAAATACAATCAGATGGGCAGTGCCAACAATGACCTGTACAGCCGGTTTCTTCTATGCATACACAGAAACTGTCTCAAAACACAACAAAAAAGCGGGGGGGGGGGGGAAGAGGGGGGGGGAGAGGATCAAGGCATAGACTGTCGCCATTAAATTTGAGAGAAAGGTGTCTGAAACAAAAGTGGAGGGAGAGAAAGAGAGATTGTCCCTTGTATCACTCCATTCCTTCTGCCCGTTTTCCCCATGCACATGGACTTTTCCCCATGCACAGGGACTTTTCCCCATGCACAGGGACTTTTCCCATGCACAGGGGACTTTTCCCCGCATAGGCAGACATGTCCAGCCCTCTCATCGCATGCCCATGTGTATCAACATTCAAGGCTTAATTTACCAGGTGTTCCTTCGTGTGAAAACATAAAAAGGTGTGGTGTTTTTCTGGAAATTTATGTCCACAAAGTGGGCAACTTTGTAGCAGATTTCTGCAAATACCTCCACCTTCAAATTCAATATTTGGGTAGTGTCTTGTTCAGTTCAGGCTGTTGACCCCAGCAGTAAGACGGGTAAAAGCTGTTCCGCTGTTTAATGCAAGCACATGTGCTTATATGCTTGCACAAGCAGGGTGGTGAACTGACACAGAAGGGGATGGGAGGTGTAGTTGTACGTTGTACGTCACTGTAACATCAACAGGGAATCACGGCAATGTGAGAGACGAATCATTCAAATGTCCAAGGCAGCTCTGTAGCAATTTTTAGCCCGCACAAAAAGTCCCCTCCACACCCCACCCCAACACACACAAAGAAGACAAAGAGAGTGTGTGTTAGTACTGGATTATGTCCTGGTCCACTGCACAGGTCACTTCATGAGAGAGAAACTCCCTATGAAGTATGATTTTTAAAAAGTCTCATTTTTCCCAAACAATTCTCAGCCCTCCCCCTCCACCACCACCCCATACCCGTAGGACAAAAAAGGGCGGGTGGGGTGGGGTTCGCATACTGCATCACCTTGGTTTCTTCTTTCAAAGCTTAGTCATGACACAAACTTGATACAGCTCACAAGGTAGTAGTATGTCACCACCCAATATCCCCCATCGTCACAGGTCATATATTTTGGGTGTGTCAAGAGCAAGCCAGGATTGCAGTCTTCTTTTCTTCCAGCTGAGGACATCCCACTGTGCAACTTTATCAGCAAGATAAAATAATATTTAAAAAATAAAAACCCACATCCTAAACCACACTATAGCTCGTGCACCCAGAAAGAACTGTGTAACTGTTACTAGTGGGATAACACAAGACCTGCCCATGAAGCTGGTAATGACAGTGTGTTATTAGGTGTCAAAATAAAACCTCTTATACTGGACATGACAGGACTCCATAACACCAATTTTTTAATCCCCCCCCCCCCCCCCCCCCCCCCCCAGAACACAGCACTAAAACTGCTCTGAGCTAAATGCAGGCCATCACAGTGCTAAGTTTTAAAGATCTCACTCTCGTACTCACAGCCACTGAGGAAAACCCAATGTTAAGTTTTTCACACACACAGACACACACACAATGCACACCGACACAGACTAAGAGTAATATCATCTGTACATGTATACAAGTGCTGACAACACTCACATCAAAGTGTCAACCATCCTCCCCAAACACCGCTAATCTGTCTTCCCGAAAACAACAGGGCCGGGAGTTACCTTCCTATTCTGGGGTTGGGGGTTACCTCCACACGTTGGGGTGATCTTTGCTAGGGTTAGCTTCCTGGTGCATGCCACAACATCTGGACTTGGCAGTGATGTGGCCAAGCCCACGCTGTTTGCTCACCACTCTGTTTACCACCACTGCTGACTGAATGCTCTCAGCACTTGCACAAGTTAGGGATTGCATTTTAACATCCTGTCAGCCGCACAGGGCCGGTCACCTATGGACAATCACACTGAATCCCAGCCACACAGGGTCACCTGTGGACAATCACACTGAATCCCAGCCACACAGGGTCACCTGTGGACAATCAAACCCAGCCACACAGGGTCACCTGTGGACAATTACACTGAACTCCAGCCACACAGGGTCACCTGTGGACAATCAAACCCAGCCACACAGGGTCACCTGTGGACAATTACACTGAACTCCAGCCACACAGGGTCACCTGTGGACAATCAAACCCAGCCACACAGGGTCACCTGTGGACAATCAGACTGAACCCCAGCCACACAGGGTCACCTGTGGACAATTACACTGAACTCCAGCCACACAGGGTCACCTGTGGACAATCAAACCCAGCCACACAGGGTCACCTGTGGACAATCAGACTGAACCCCAGCCACACAGGGTCACCTGTGGACAATTACACTGAACTCCAGCCACACAGGGTCACCTGTGGACAATCACAATGAACCCCAGCCATACAGGGTCACCTGTGGACAATCAAACCCAGCCACACAGGGTCACCTGTGGACAATCAGACTGAACCCCAGCCACACAGGGTCACCTGTGGACAATCAGACTGAACCCCAGCCACACAGGGTCACCTGTGGACAATCAGACTGAACCCCAGCCACACAGGGTCACCTGTGGACAATCACACTGAACCCCAGCCACACAGGGTCACCTGTGGACAATCACACTGAACCACAGCAACACAGGGTCACCTGTGGACAATCACAATGAACCCCAGCCACACAGGGTCACCTGTGGACAATCAGACTGAACCCCAGCTACAGAGGGTCACCTGTGGACAATCAAACCCAGCTGCACAGGGTCACCTGGGGACAATCAAACCCAGCCGCACAGGGTCACCTGTGGACAATCCCACTGAAACCCAGCACTGAGCTGTTTCACTTTCAGACTATCTTTAATCCTAGTTCAAGTGGCACACCTCTCACCAGTCTCACTGGTCACAGGGTGGTAAGCTACGTATCTAGTCCTTCAAACAAGATCTGTGCATACAGAACATTCTCAACATCCAAGAAAAATGTGCAACATTACCATTTTTGCCATGGCCTGATGGATGACCTAACGCCAACCATCACACACACTCACATTTCTTTCTTGCAACACTGACAATGTAAAAAATAATTGTTTAATGGTTAAGACTAATAAGAGGTACTAAGTACAGCACACAAATCACAACA
>OY757548.1:7892881-7909975 GCA_963584105.1 Alviniconcha strummeri | reverse complement strand
AGGGGAGTCACTGGATGTCTGCTGGCCACTGTCACTACTGGACCACAATATTACTGGCACCCGCCTGTGGGACTGTTCCAAACTGAAAAGTTATGGCATGTCAGTGTGTGTGTGTGTGTGTGTGTGTGTGTGTGTGTGTGTGTGTGTGTGTGTGTGTGTGTGTGTGTGTGTGTGTGTGTGTGCATGTATGTGTGTGTTTGTGTGTGAGAGAAAGTTTGTGTGTGTGTGTGCATGTGTGCACGAGCATGTGTTTGTGTATGGTAGGTTACACTGTATGAATGAGATAGCTACACTGTTGAAATTTAAATTTCATTTATTTATAACTTTGCACATGGCTGATTGTAATGTTTTGTCTATGTTTTGTCTATGTTAATGCACTGTACTGATGGAACGTCACCAAGACACATTCCTGTGGACAGTTTACTGTCACTGGCAAATAAATATCCTTGTATGGACAATTCTTAATGAGCCTGGTCTGGTCATGGCAGGTCCCAGATCAGATTAAAAGTGAGGCTGGGGTGCAAAAAATGATGAAAGCTTGTAGAGATGTTGTTTTGCACCATAACTGTACACCCAAAAGCTTCCTTTCCATCTCCGCTTGGTGATCTCACCTCATAAATATTCCTTGGGAATGGTTCAGACTACAAATACAATCAGATGGGCAGTGCCAACAATGACCTGTACAGCCAGTTTCTTCTATGCATACACAGAAACTGTCTCAAAACAACAACAAAAAAGCGGGGGGGGGGGGGGAGGGGGGGAGGATCAAGGCATAGACTGTCGCCATTAAAATTTGAGAGAAAGGTGTCTGAAACAAAAGTGGAGGGAGAGAAAGAGAGATTGTCCCTTGTATCACTCCATTCCTTCTGCCTGTTTTCCCCATGCACATGGACTTTTCCCCATGCACAGGGACTTTTCCCCATGCACAGGGACTTTTCCCCATGCACAGGGACTTTTCCCCGCATAGGCAGACATGTCCAGCCCTCTCATCGCATGCCCCATGTGTATCAACATTCAAGGCTTAATTTACCAGGTGTTCCTTCGTGTGGAAAACATAAAAAGGTGGTGGTGTTTTTCTGGAAATTTAATGTCACAAAGTGGGCAACTTTGTAGCAGATTTCTGCAAATACCTCCACCTTCAAATTCAATATTTGGGTAGTGCTGGATTGGAAACAAAAGGAACCTGTAACTGTCTTGTTCAGTTCAGGCTGTTGACCCCAGCAGTAAGATGGGTAAAAGCTGTTTCGCTGTTTAATGCAAGCACATGTGCTTATATGCTTGCACAAGCAGGGTGGTGAACTGAACACAGAAGGGGATGGGAGGTGTAGTTGTACGTTGTACGTCACTGTAACATCAACAGGGAATCAAGGCAATGTGAGAGACGAATCAATTCAAATGTCCAAGGCAGCTCTGTAGCAATTTTTAGCCCGCACAAAAAGTCCCCCTCCACACCCCACCCCAACACACACAAAGAAGACAAAGAGAGTGTGTGTTAGTAATTGGATTATGTCCTGTCCACTGCACAGGTCACTTCATGGAGAGAGAGAAACTCCCTATGAAGTATGATTTTTAAAAAGTCTCATTTTTTCCCAAACAATTCTCAGCCCTCCCCCCTCCACCACCACCCCATTACCGCAGGACAAAAAAGGGCGGGTGGGTGGGGTTCGCATATTGCATCACCTTGGATTCTTCTTTCAAAGCTTAGTCATGACACAAACTTGATACAGCTCGCAAGGTAGTAGTATGTCACCACCCAATATCCCCCATCGTCACAGGTCATATATTTTGGGTGTGTCAAGAGCAAGCCAGGATTGCAGTCTTCTTTTCTTCCAGCTGAGGACATCCCACTGTGCAACTTTATCAGCAAGATAAAATAATATTTAAAAAAATAAAAACCCACATCCTAAACCACACTATAGACTCGTGCACCCAGAAAGAACTGTGTAACTGTTACTAGTGGTATAACACAAGACCTGCCCATGAAGCTGGTAATGACAGTGTGTTATTAGGTGTCAAAATAAAACCTCTTATACTGGACATGACAGGACTCCATAACACCAATTTTTTAATCCACCCCACCCCCCCAGAACACAGCACTAAAACTGCTCTGAGCTAAATGCAGGCCATCACAGTGCTAAGTTTTAAAGATCTCACTCTCGTACTCACAGCCACTGAGGAAAACCCAATGTTAAGTTTTTCACACACACAGACACACACACAATGCACACCAACACAGACTAAGAGTAATACCATCTGTACATGTATACAAGTGCTGACAACACTCACATCAAAGTGTCAACCATCCTCCCCAAACACCGCTAATCTGTCTTCCCGAAAACAACAGGGCCGGGAGTTACCTTCCTATTCTGGGGTTGGGGGTTACCTCCACACGTTGGGGTGATCTTTGCTAGGGTTAGCTTCCTGGTGCATGCCACAACATCTGGACTTGGCAGTGATGTGGCCAAGCCCACGCTGTTTGCTCACCACTCTGTTTACCACCACTGCTGACTGAATGCTCTCAGCACTTGCACAAGTTAGGGATTGCATTTTAACATCCTGTCAGCCGCACAGGGCTGGTCACCTATGGACAATCACACTGAATCCCAGCCACACAGGGTCACCTGTGGACAATCAAACCCAGCCACACAGGGTCACCTGTGGACAATTACACTGAATCCCAGCCACACAGGGTCACCTGTGGACAATCAAACCCAGCCACACAGGGTCACCTGTGGACAATCACACTGAATCCCAGCCACACAGGGTCACCTGTGGACAATCAAACCCAGCCACACAGGGTCACCTGTGGACAATTACACTGAACTCCAGCCACACAGGGTCACCTGTGGACAATCAAACCCAGCCACACAGGGTCACCTGTGGACAATTACACTGAACTCCAGCCACACAGGGTCACCTGTGGACAATCAAACCCAGCCACACAGGGTCACCTGTGGACAATCACACTGAATCCCAGCCACACAGGGTCACCTGTGGACAATCAAACCCAGCCACACAGGGTCACCTGTGGACAATCACACTGAATCCCAGCCACACAGGGTCACCTGTGGACAATCAAACCCAGCCACACAGGGTCACCTGTGGACAATTACACTGAACTCCAGCCACACAGGGTCACCTGTGGACAATCAAACCCAGCCACACAGGGTCACCTGTGGACAATTACACTGAACTCCAGCCACACAGGGTCACCTGTGGACAATCAAACCCAGCCACACAGGGTCACCTGTGGACAATCAGACTGAACCCCAGCCACACAGGGTCACCTGTGGACAATTACACTGAACTCCAGCCACACAGGGTCACCTGTGGACAATCACAATGAACCCCAGCCACACAGGGTCACCTGTGGACAATCAAACCCAGCCACACAGGGTCACCTGTGGACAATCAGACTGAACCCCAGCCACACAGGGTCACCTGTGGACAATCAGACTGAACCCCAGCCACACAGGGTCACCTGTGGACAATCAGACTGAACCCCAGCCACACAGGGTCACCTGTGGACAATCACACTGAACCACAGCAACACAGGGTCACCTGTGGACAATCACACTGAACCACAGCAACACAGGGTCACCTGTGGACAATCACAATGAACCCCAGCCACACAGGGTCACCTGTGGACAATCAGACTTAACCCCAGCTACAGAGGGTCACCTGTGGACAATCAAACCCAGCTGCACAGGGTCACCTGGGGACAATCAAACCCAGCCGCACAGGGTCACCTGTAGACAATCCCACTGAAACCCAGCACTGAGCTGTTTCACTTTCAGACTATCTTTAATCCTAGTTCAAGTGGCACACCTCTCACCAGTCTCACTGGTCACAGGGTGGTAAGCTACGTATCTAGTCCTTCAAACAAGATCTGTGCATACAGAACATTCTCAACATCCAAGAAAAATGTGCAACATTACCATTTTTGCCATGGCCTGATGGATGACCTAACGCCAACCATCACACACACTCACATTTCTTTCTTGCAACACTGACAATGTAAAAAATAATTGTTAAATGGTTAAGACTAATAAGAGGTACTAAGTACAGCACACAAATCACAACAAAAAAATCCCCCTGCTTACCTCTAATTCCACAGCGAAAATACAGTCACCGCAATCCAGGCACTGTACCCTCCGTTGATCACAAATATTATTAACGTGTTCTTCCAGGTCCCGTCGCAGTAAGACGTTTCCACATTTATTGGGACAGGGGACTAGAGCTAATGGACATTCATTCAGATGAGCCTGCAAACAGATAATAGATAATGTATAATATATATAAAATATCAACAACAACAACAAAAAACTCACTCAAACTTTAAAATGACCCATCCACTAATGGGCATTTGCAATATTCAGACCACTATCATACTAGTACTACTTCTGCAAAAATAAAGACCAAAAAACAACACTGGAATAAAGTCAAAATAACGACGTGCACCTTAAAAAGAAAGAATCTGAAGAGAGATATATATAACTTATGACAAAAAATCAGACTAGATCATTTAGATGTTTCCCACTTCTTGAGACTATCTGGAGTGAAAGTTTCATAGTTTTGCTAATTTGCATACATTAATTGGTAATCCAGTTTCAGGAGGTATGACACTGGAGCACTCACTCCACCGCTTAAGATGAAAATGAGAAATCAACATCAATACTCAGCCTCATAATATACAACTTTTACACAGGTCTGACAATACCAGGAAGTGACTGAGAATACTATCGATCTAAATCCTTCATATCAGGACTTGTGTTGTTAAATGAAGATATCACACACACACACCTCTTTTTTTTAACTGTTATAGTGCTACCAGGCAGCCAACCAAGCCACTTATCAACCAACCAACCAATCTCAGCAGCACTTACTGCCAGCTGACAACTGAATGGCCTACTCACTGGTAACTGTTTGACGGTTGTTATGACATCACAGCCTTGTTTGCTGTTCGGGCATCTGACATTAAAGTTTTGGATCTCACGCTTTGCAAAGTTGTCTGCAAACAAGTCCGTTTCCAAAAGTTCTTCGTTGTCTACTGGACAGCGTGTATGTGATTCCCTACAAGACCAAAACAAAACAATAACAATGAAATATCAAATAAAAATGGTAACATAAATAATAATTCTCGTAGTTCTATGACTAAATCATGCTCAGCAACAGCCCAAATTGTTTCCCAGTGCTTAATGTCTGGTACTGTGGTAATAAATCTACAATACAGACACATGTCTACACGCACAACCTGCATACACAGATATTATATAATACACACACATTTCAGCCACATACACAAGGCCATGTAACATATGCACACATATACATTTCAGCCACAAACATAAGAGCACACATGCACAAACACACACAAACATGTACACACACACACACAAACATGTACACACACACAATGTATGCACAGCCACACACATACAGAGCTACACACACACACAAATGGAATATGCCAGCCACACACAGTCATGGACACACACACACAAATGGAATATGCCAGCCACACACAGTCATGGACACACACACAGAGACACACACACACAAATGGAATATGCCAGCCACACACAGTCATGGACACACACATACACACACAAATGGAATATGCCAGCCACACACAGTCATGGACACACACACACAAATATAATATGCCAGCCACACACAGTCATGGACACACACACACACACAAACGGAATATGCCAGCCACACACAGTCATGGACACACACACACACACACACACAAACGGAATATGCCAGCCACACACAGTCATGGACACACACACACACAAACAGAACATGCCAGCCACACACACACATGGACACACACACAAACATGTACACACGGACATGTATGCACAGCCACACACAGTGACATACAGAGCTACACAAACACACACACACAAACGGAATATGCCAGCCACACACAGTCATGGACACACACACACACAAACAGAATATGCCAGCCACACACAGTCATGGACACACCCACACACAAACGGAATATGCCAGCCACACACAGTCATGGACACACACACACACAAACGGAATATGCCAGCCACACACAGTCATGGACACACACACACACAAACGGAATATGCCAGCCACACACAGTCATGGACACACACACACAAGCATATGCACTCACCCACCCACACCCACACACCTGAGCCACTTCAAAATGCAGTCCCTGCAGAAGCGATGACCACACGGCGTCTGCCTGGGTTCCCGTAGCACCAACATGCAGATCGCACATTCATAGCGAGTGTCCGGTGCTGGCACAAACTCATAATCGTAGCCCTCCACCTTGCTGTTGAAGGGGAAGCTGCCATCACCTCCTGCAGAAGATTCGTAGGCACTCGTGATGCTCATCTGTGCCGTTGGATCCATAGACGGGGGTTCCGCCATGGTGCAGTCAACTCTGCCAACCGGCAGAATGAGCCCAGGTGCCCCTGGCGAAGGCAGAATGAAAGTGGTGCAGACAGAGTGGATTGCTTAGTCCTATGTGGATGTAGTTTCCTGGCGAGTTCCTTTTGGGCCAGCCCCTCCCAGTCCCAGATGTGACTTCCTTCCAGTTGCGCACAACCCTTTGAAAGCCCAGGCATTCAAATCCACATAACCTGTCATTGTCAATTTTCTAGATGCACGATTACTTTACCATGGTGACCGTACTCTCCAACAGTCTAGAAAAGGAAAACTCATTTCTAAGGGTCAGTTCTCAAGTTGACACCTTCACACAGCACTCCATTTTACCTGCAGCACACAAGAAGGTGCACAGTGATATTTGTGAGCTATGCTGAACACCAGTCTACTTTTGTGGCACATATGATCTCCCTTCGTGTCTCCAATGGGACCTCACAGTGTGACACATTTCTCAGAAAGAACCGATTATGGCAGAGACACTGGAACTGAAGGCCCCAGCTGACATCTGACTACACGTGGTCCTAGTGCTCAGGGGTCTTGAGGAATAGGCACCTGCAAGAGAGAGGCAGTCATATTAGTTTATCAATAATGGACACTTTGATACTTTACTGCTCTATAACAATGGGATGAAATCAAAGTCAAACTGATGCACTTTAAAAAAAAGAAAAAAGTCTACTGCATTAACAAACACATGTATGCAAACACACACCACATGTATACATGTACATTTCATACCTGCATAACATACCTAACACTACATTCACTTAAACTAGTAAACGATCTGAACCAGCCAAAATTAAAATGTCAAGGTTGACACAAAGTGTAAAGGTTATCAACACACATTCATTTAAATTCGCACTCACAACCCCAGTGTGCTGACAACTCCAGTTGAATCAACACTTTCAAACTGTAATGACAATGTCACTCAAACAAAACGAGTCTCCAAAAACCACTCACTTTATTCTGGGCCAGGGTTTGACACACCCGTCAGTCTAAATATTTGATCTGGGCCTGAACATTGTAGAGTTTCAACACAAACTTCTCTGAATCGTATCCTACAAACTAATTTTATCACCACCAAAAACACCAACTTTGTATTGACAGTGCGTAAAACAAAGTCTGTGTTTCAGGTGATGAAACTGCTTTGCAGGATGGTCAAATTTGTATAGAACCCCCCCCCCCCCCCCCCCCACACACACACACAAAAAGAAAGCAAGGAGAAAAAAGTTCCTTTCACTCCCTGAAGCTCAAGAAGCCATGAAAGTGGCCCATTTTTGTTTCTGTGTGAACAGCCTATCTACATCATTTGAATGCGCCTGTGAAAAGTAGCTGTGCTCCCTGTGCCTGTTGTGGAGACATTCCCTGCACAACATTCTGGTAGACTACAGTGGTACACAACTGCATCAATATTTGTACCTTCTGCTAACAATGTTTTAAGACGTTTTGTTATTAAACTTTACTTGCTGTTGTATAAATACTCATACAGGGTTTGCAGTCACCAGTATTTTACCTGTGTTTGACTGGTTCTCATATTTTTAAACAACAAAAAGTAAAAATTGCAGCACAATGAGAGAGTACATGAGATTCTGTGTGTGTGTGTGTGTGTGTGTGTGTGTGTGTGTGTGTGTGTGTGTGTGTGTGTGTGTGTGTGTGTGTGCATTCTAGATGGGGAAGGGAACGGTATGTTTGCTAGTGCAGTTCGAATAGTAGTAACTAGTATAGACAGCCGTGTATCCGACCAGTTCCAGTGATTATCTGACTAGTTTTCACGAACCACGTTTGCCACCTTATACTTGTAACAGTTGTCACACTGGTTTGGAAAATGTGGGGCATGACCACCCTAATAGGGTTAATACAAACTGGGCTGTGAAACACGTCTCAGCAAACCTGAAAACTCAGAAGCTTTACGCCATTACCTAGGCTCCTAGCCCACTGCTTTATGCACCGCTGAACAGCATACATGCATCAAAGGTGTCATTCAAGTACACTACCAACAGTCGCGCTGGAAATCAGACACACCTTCACTTTTATTTTTTTTACAAGCAAGTGCACACCTATGTCTGTCTTCACTGAATGTCAACTCTCTTTCCCCAACAAAGATGAAATTCCTACTTATGTCACAGACACAGACCCTGAAGCTGAACAAACCCGGTAAGCAGAAAAATACGGTCAAGTGTCTCCACTTGGGGTTTGCGAATGCCATCACTGGCGGTCAACAGCAAAGAGATTTACAACACAGTGTACTGTAAGTGGCCAGGGTTTTATTATAGATGTACAACACATGTGTAACGTATGTAGGCAGGGTAAAGTACATGCAGTCACTATGTATAGTCAGCTATAGATGTATTGTACAGCACATGTTAGACTGTATGCAGGCAAGGTTTTAATATATACATATTATACAGCAAGGAACAACAACTACCACTTCCGGCACTTGGGAAGGGGGAAAAAAACGTCAACGGGAAAAATTTGGGACTGGCTGACTATGGGGATATTGGCATCAACTCTGACGTAAACACAAGATATATCTGCTTTTCATCTTATCTCTGCCAAGCCTATTGAATTGAAAAGTGGAAATCCAGGACATCAGCCTTCAAAGAGTTCTAACAAGAACCCACCAGAGCTACCAGCCCATCCCAGTATGTGAAATTCCACCCACAACCACAGCCCTGAGGGGATGTGCATCAGACAGCCACCCTCTGCCTTCAAACAGGACACTGTGGTCTGAAAGCACACCTGAAAAAGGATCTATGGGCACTTGCACCCACAGCACATACTCCCCATGTGCCTCATCCATTACCCCTCTGTATGTCCGGACCTGGCCAAAGGGTGCAACATTGCAGAGAAGACAAAAAATGTGGATCTGCTGTCTACGTACCTGTGCAGTGCATGTGTACCACAACACTTTATGGCAACTGCTGGTCTCAGACTGTGATGCAACTGTCAAACACTGAAGATCTTGTGCCGAGGACTACACACTCAGCTCTCAACTGTGAGTGCGCGATTTTCTCAAGGCAAAGGGGAAGAAAGTTACTGCCTGAATGAGGATTTGAACCCTCAATCCCAAGCCTAGTGCCATCTCCCTCTCTCTACATATACATATTATATATCCATTTACAGTTTCCTTCTTCTTCTTTTTTTTTTGGGGGGGGGGGGGGGGGGGGGGGGCGCGTTTTTTGCTGTATTTTTGTTTAGATTTCCTCTCTCTCTCTCTCTATTATATTATCCAAACTGTCAAACACTTCAATACATGACTGATAAGCACAAATCATACATCAATTTCTTGTAATTGTTTTAAGTATCATGTCAACAATTAAGAACTCCTTTACTGACACTGTCATTTGCATTACATCAAAACATGTTATTGATGGTCCACTCCTAGGACTTCCTGTATCATCATGAGATGACCCTGTGCAAATGACAGGACCTTCAAATCCAAGGACTAACAGTAACAGTAACACACTCTTGTGAATAGGCATCACATTTATAGACTAAACAATCACAACAGAAGAAAAGCTGCATGTGTGTTTGCTAACTCACTGACATAGCAACAGTAATTCTGTCAAAACTGCCAACTGCATTCATTCAAAGCTGAAACTACAGCACTCACCACAAGAGAAATATTGATTCCTTACCCACATTCAGCAGCTGCTACACTGAACTAAAACCCACAGCACACTCCTTCAACTCACTTCCTGGTTATTCTGCACTATGCCATGCCGACAGACACTGCACCATTCACCACAGCGGTTAACAGCAATTGGGTTTGGTTCCTATTACCATTATTACAGGCTTTGTGGCTCAGCCACAGAGGCTTCAACACAAGCCTTGCACTTGCAGTTCATGGCCCTTCTGCTTCATGGGCTTTCTGCTGTCAGACCTTGAATATAAAATTTACATAAACTCGACAATTTGAACAAGTGCAAAAACAGTTATAAAGTTTGTTAATCGG
The DNA here is from genome assembly GCA_963584105.1 of Alviniconcha strummeri. NCBI lineage: Eukaryota > Metazoa > Mollusca > Gastropoda > Provannidae > Alviniconcha > Alviniconcha strummeri. The sequence continues at coordinate 7,899,588 of OY757548.1, read as the reverse complement.
CGACATGTGTTTATACTAATAACAGGTACCCACACCAATAGGAGAGAATTACAACCAATATATAATAATAAAAAATAAAATATTAAAAAAATATTCTGGTTCTTCCTTAATTCTTTTGTTTTCCTACGTTTACTTTACAGTTTCTCTTCAACCAGCCCCAAGACTCACCAACCTCAAAACTAGACAGGTGAGCTTTCACTCATGTAGCTCTTTTCCTGCAGTCACCACACCACTCCCTGCTGTGATTCACTCATTCAGATGGCCAAATCCTCCACACTGAGGGGTACATGTAATGATGTATACAATTACCACACATGTGCAAATTTACACATTTCTTAATACATCACCTGGCTTGTACTTGCCGTACTGATTAACTCACTTCAACTAGTTCAAGTTCAAGCACAACTGTTTCACAATAATCACGAATCAATCCACAGAATTATCAGTAATACTATTAATAGTTCCAACAATGAGGTTAAATAACAAGACTGGCAGGGTTACCTGGCTTGTAACTTACGTAAGATGTAACATACCCACTCCAGAGAATTGCAGGAAATGAATTCACTGTCACTGAGACCTTTTCCAGTCAGTACTCTGCTAAAGAGCTGAACAATAATCCCATTCAAGCAAGACATTTAATACTACTATGGCTAATCTCTATATCAGCCATGGGTACACACACATTAACTAGGTCCCAGGGCTAAACCATGAAGTGGTTTCAGCTCAGATCAACACCAAGAGCAGCAAGACGAACATTCAGTTTTGGGTCTCTTTTTTTTCCTTCCCCCCCCCCCCCCCCCCATTTAAATTATTATTTCTATATCTATTTTTTCTCTCTCAAAACAGGTGGACTAGAGAGAACACAATACTAACACAATAACAGTAATGCCTTCTTTTGCTGAGCTACCAGTCCAGTGACAGGGGTCACACAGACTCCAACTCTGATTTAAACTGCCTCACAAAGACAACAGAAGAGAAATGACTAATTGCATCACACTGACACTGATGCAGGAAAGATGCATGGGGAAGTCCAACCCAAAGCATACTAATTGCTATGTAAATAATCAACTAAAAAGTCCAACCCATACTTTCCATAGGCTCACAGCATACTAATTGCTATGTAAATAATCAACTAAGTTACAACTTACACTCATGATCCAGTAGCAGTGGGTTTTGTTTAATGATATAAATTATTAAATACATTCAAATCAACTGAGAATTTACCATTTTATAAATATATAATATATACTAAGAAACAGCACTGGCCTGGCAGCTGTCAAAGCTGATATATGTTCTAAAATTGTAGTAACTGGCTTCACACCCCAGCATCAGACTCAGAGACAGACTGCATGAGGGAGCTAGACTGCTTCGAGTAACTTAGAGCCCTTAATTAAAACACATTTTGTCTATATATATATATATATGGCATATGGCTTATGGCTATGCTGATACTGTGATAGTGATACAGAGCTGACTTTTTTCATTCCTCTTGGGACATTTAGTTTGAAATGGTATGGTATTTCCCTTGGGACATTTCACTTTCTCTGGGAGTTCATTCCACTTGGGATATTCATGCATTCCTTTGGGAAGTTAATTTCCCTTGGGACATTCATGTGCTCTCGTGAGACAATCCTTTCCCTTGAGACATTCACCTTCTCCTTGGATTTAATTTCCCTTGGGACATTCATGCATGGCATGGGATGTTCCCTTCCCTTCAGACATTTACCTTCATCTGGGGGGTTCCTTTCCCTTGGGACATTTGGTTTCCTCCAAGGAGTTGCTTTCCCTTAGACTCTGGGGAGTTGCTTTCCCTTAGGCTCCAGGGAGTTGCTTTCCCTTGGGACAGATCTTCCCTTGGGAGGTTCATTTCCCCTGAGACACTCACTGACTCAGTTTCCCATGAAGTTCATAACATTCATTTTCCCGCAGTAGGAATGGTTATGGTCTGACTCTCATTAGTAACATCCACAAAACAACAACTGTCAACCAAAATGCAAGACAATGCAGCACTAGTACCACTAATTCTCAGTCAACTTTCTCTGGGCCCCAAGATCAAGGGCCTAAACTGCTAAAGTTAATAAAGTAATAGCCTAATACCCTGAGACTAGATGACCGCTCTATGATCCTGCATCAGGGGCATTAGTGTGTCACTTGAAAAACTGGTAATGTATTAAATATGTGATATTATTACTATTAATAATGTAATATATTCATGCCATGATAGTATTAGTATTAATGTAATCTGTTTATCATCTTTATGTCACTGCTACAAACTTAGCAAAGTTAGTCTCACTTCAGTTTTACTTTTAGTGCAGGCCAGTTTACCACCATACTTCCTCAGTGACAGTGTTAGTCTTAAAACAAAACACGTGTCCCTACTTGGCGTTTTACAAATGAATAGGTGCGTGTGTATCATTTATGTGTTTCGAAAGAATAACACCGCCCCCTGTGGACACTTCTAAATCAATTCAATGACAAATTCATACCCCGTTTACATTCAGACTTATTCAACATTTTAAGTCGTATGATCAATGTAAATGTGTATGATCCAAGTAGACAGATCTTAAAACCAACGAGTTGCTCGACGCCTGAATCAACAGACTGACAGTGACACTACAGTCACAGTGACAAGAAGGCGACAGCTCACAAAATCCCCCAAATAAAAATGATGGCAAAAGAAATCTCCAATACTGCGACGTGTCGGATATTAAGACTGTAATCACCCATTACCATCTAAACCTGTCTGATCATTATCATCATTACTCAACACCTCTTCAACTTGGTTCACACATTTATCGCCTGAAACAAAACTTTCGGTCATACCTTTTCGCATGAACTCTCCTCCATGCTTTTCCTGACTATGAAAAATGTCAGATTGGACTATAAACGAAACTCATCAAGGGACACCACTCCGTCGCTCTGTCATTCGGGAAGTATGTGTGTGCGTGAGTGTGTGTGCTGGTGGTGATGATAGCAAGAGACGTTCCCGTTCAGGTTGTAACCATGCTGGTAATTACTGTTATCAGTGTGATGACCCGTCGACGATGTACATGGCGGCTGATACTTGCAGTGAAGATAGTAAAAATCATCGTGACTGATGATGACTATCCGAGACTGAGTCACTTATTTTAGTTGTAGTTTCAGCAATGTTACTTTTGTTGTGTTTTTTTTTCTTTTCTTTCTGTTTCAGTGTTTTTGTTTTTTTCTCAGTCGCCCTTTTCCGTTTTTTCTTCTTCTTTTTTCTTCTCCCCCACCTTCACCTCTTCTGTTTTGTTGTTGTCAATGTTGTTCGGTTTCGTTTTTTCACTGTGACGTTTCGGGGGTCATATTGCCGTGTCGTGTCAAATTTTCAGTAATGAAATAGCCCAGCTGGTCAATAAAACTTTAAAAGCAAACAATTCAAAACGGCAGAACCGGCTGAAGATTGAGGTTAAAGAAAGTCTGCACAGTACAATAAACACACGTTACCCGGGCCCGGAGCTGACGGCTTCGCAACCGACGACGGAAAAATAGGGGAATCCCCTTGCTTTCTCGGCAGTCTGTGGCAAAGGCCCGCCCTTCTTACTTCCTGGTTTAGTGTAAATGAGACGACGACGCGAGTCAGTGTAAGGTAGCTGCGCAGTAAAAGCATGCAGAGGCGCATGAAAAGAAATAGCTTGTTCGGTGCTTGGAAGATCAGTTGTTGGCATCAATCTTCCAAGCACCGAACAAGCTGTACTGAAAACTAAACCAAAATGTCTTTTTTTGTTTCATTTTTCATCGTTTTTGACCGTTTATTGTGCCGTTTTGTGGCTTGATAAAGGGTATTTCCCCGAAAATTTGCACTACCGTGTTAAATAAGCGTTCGTTTAAACCTTTTTGAGTTTGGATCTTGCCTTTGAAACAGCCCCGCCAATGTTCGTCTAATTGACGATGGACCTCTCTCGTCCTTTTAAGAAAGATCGTCTAGCGCTTCCTCTTTCCCCACCTCTAGTCCAGGCGATGATGGTGAGATGTCGGCCCGCAGGTAGTGCCAGTCTCAAGCTCCTCAACATTTCAGATCTTCCGAGACGCAACCCACTTGTGAGGGTAGCTTTGCCCGACACTGAGTCTGTCTGCTTGGTCGTACACTGCCCTTCACTCCGGCATGTCCAGGGCAGTACACCCACAGGCGTCACTGAGAGTTCTCCGGCGAAGATGGATGTCGACCACTGACGCGGCATTCAGTGACAATGAGCATCACATTTTGATAAAACGGCGGGGAATCCCCGACAAATACGTCTGTGTGTGTGCGTGCGTGCGTGCGTGCGTGCGTGCGTGCGTGCGTGCGTGCGTGCGTGCGTGCGTGTGTGTGTGTGTGTGTGTGTGTGCTATATTTACTATGTGCTGTCCATTCTTTACAACTGTGTTCGTTTGGTTCATTATGTAAGTATATTTGCCTTTCGAAAAACAATGTGTATACAGGAAGTTCACAGTGCCAACACCCTAAAACGACGGGGAATCCCCGACAAATACGTGTGTGTGCGCGCAGTGCGTGCATGCGTGCGTGCGTGCGTGTGCCGTGCGTGTGTGTGTGTGTGTGTGTGTGTGTGTGTGTGTGTGTGTGTGTGACGAGAGAGAGTGTGTGTGTGTGTGCGTGAGAGAGAGAGCCGAGAGTGTGTGTGTGTGTGTGTGTGTGTGTGTGTGTGTGTGAGAGAGAGAGAGAGAGAGAGAGAGAGAGAGAGAGAGAGAGAGAGAGAGAGAGAGAGAGAGAGAGAGAGAGAGAGAGAGAGAGAGAGATAGAGAGACTAGTGTGCCTGTGTGTGTCAGCATTGAACGACAAGCTGTTAGAGCACCAGTCCCAGCTAGTTGCGTCGCCATCCCCGCTATTCACCAACCAGACTAGTGTAAAAAACAAACAAACATAAAAATAAAAAAAACTAACCATAAGGTGTATACGGGAAGGTCACAATGATACCAACAGTCTAAAACGGCGGGGAAGCCCCGACAAATACATATTACGTCTTCCCTAATATGCATGAGCCTGGTGTCCTGACTACAGGCATAGAACACGAACAATAGATTATTCATAGTCGCGACCCGTGATCGTTATTCAGCACAGCAAGCAAACTACCCGACATTCCTCTGTCTCAGTGTCAGCTCTAAAAAAATAAAAATAAATGTCCCGGCCCGTAAACTGAATATCCGGGCTGAAAAGTGCGCGCGCGCGCACGCGCGCACACGCACGCTCGCACGCACACACACATATATATTTAGTATATAAAAGGTATATTTGATGTCCCATAACAAATCTACTTTGAATTCTGTGCACTTTGATACAGATTGTTTCTCGTGTTCCTGCTAAGGGAGAAGAAAAAAAAAAAGGGCGGGGGGGGGTGGGGAGGGAGAAAACAAAAGCAAAAGTCCAGAATGATTTGAAATTTAGCACTTTTATTGGTCGTTTTCAACTAGACAGGCATAAAATAAAACTTTGATTGATTGATTGATTGGTCGTTTTCAGGGTGACAGACGCGCGGCAAGCATATAGGCAGTGAAAAGGTTAAAAGGATCAGCTGCCTATTTTTATATATATATATAAAAAAATTTTAACACAACCCCATAACTCGCACGGGCGAAGAACTGGGGGGGGGGGGGGGGGGGGGGGGAGTAAGAAGGCTTCTGTTTTCACAATGCTCCCTTGATTTTATATCTTATATTCAATTTCTAAACTTCTAAACTCAATTTCCAAAGGCTTTGTTTTGTTACCGGACGACGGGCAACGGGACTTGTCGCTGGGCGATGGTGACAAGCCGGAGCCTAATTACTACCAGAATGACTAAAAACAGACATAACTACATGCAACAATAATAGCAACAACACATAGCACACATTAATAAACACATTAATCAAGCACTGTACTAAAACATTCACCATTGACACGTACCTGGACCCTAGGGATGTCTTTTAAACTTAAACATTGCTGCTGTAAATATACTTACAACTACAGGGCAGGACCGCGTCACTCTGAGGAGGATCCACACAAGGAAACTTTTTCAAGTTCCGAACAGGGGCCCTGTGTGTGCGTGCGTGCGTGCGTGCATGTGCGTGCGTGTGTGTGCGTGCGCGTGCGTGCGTGTGTGTACGTGCGTGCGTGCGTATGTGTGCACGCGTGCGTGCGTGCGTATGTGCGCGCGCGTGCGTGCGCGGGTGAGTGTGTGTGTGTTTTGCTTTTCAAGTCGTTTGTTTGGTTGGTTGGCTGTTGTTGCTGTTGTTGTTTGAAGGAAGAGAGAATGTCAAGAGTTGCGTGTGTAGTGTAGGTTGGAACATACTGAGTCACGTGCTCAGTGACGTCGCCCGAGGAACCAGCTTAAAGAGGTCATTAGAAGCGGCCGTTAGGCCAGCTGTGACATTTTTGTTGTTGTTTGTGTTTTCTCACCGACCCCGACGCAAACGATTGTAAAATGTAACAACAACAGCGACGACTACGACGACACCCCCCCCCCCCCAACACACACGCACGCACACACACACACACACACACACACACACACACACACACACACACACACACACACACACACACACACGCACGTGAGACATCCCCCTGTTCCGACCTAATCCAAGCTTGAGAAAAACACTGATCAGACCTAATCCAAGCTTGAGAAAAACACTGCTCCGACCTAATCCAAGCTTCAGAAAAAACGATGTATGATGGCCTCGATCATTTTTATTTTTTTGGGTATCAGTTT
>OY757548.1:7877071-7892681 GCA_963584105.1 Alviniconcha strummeri | reverse complement strand
CGTGCGCGCGTGCACGGGCGTTGCTGTGTGTTCTGTTCAGCCAAGGTCACCTGGTTTGTTTTTTACAAGTTTTTGAAATAAAGAACTGCAGCCGTTTTATTTAGTCTTTCCAAGAAATTCAAACAAAAACGTTTTTGTACAGGCGTGACTATTTTTATTTTTCTACATCCGACACCTGGGAAAATATACTCACTGACCATCAAAAAAAAACGAAAAAAACAAAAAAAAAAACGAAAAAACAACAACGGTAAGATGTAATACCGTTTTCATATGTATGTTTTCTTCAAATGTAACTACTTAGTGACTGACCTAGGGCACTACAAATCTATGAAACCACAACCGTTATCATGATTGCTCCAGTGGCAACACATTCATACCGCAAATCTCATTTTGTTTCGCCCCTTATGCTCACACATTTTGCAAACAATCTATTTTTTCACGGATGCAAAGGGTGTGCATTCCTTCAACTTTTGAAAATGTGTGGGACATAGAGCCAGAGTTGTCAATGTTTCTCATTTCTGCCCAAACCAACTGTACACACAAACACACAGATCTTATATTTTTTATTTCCTTATAAATCATTGGTTTTGAAATGGAATAGAAACAATCACTGTTGCCAGGTCAACAGCAGAAGTCCAAGAACGGGAAGAAACAAAGCCTTTGGTCCCTTTCTTTCACAGTCTGGAATCAGCGGACATTTGCAAGAATCAAACAGTACATGTACGCATGATTGTAACAAAACATTTTGCTCTACAAAATTTTCAACATAGGCTGATGACCTACTCTTAAGAGCAAAGAACCATAACTCAAAATAGATTATTTCTATGTGACAACTTCAAAGCACAAATAAAATAGCAACAAGAAAATCAGGCTATTTGTTATTTTACATTCTACAGCATGGAAATTGAAACCTGTCATTGCCGGGGTGAAAACAATACTCCTCCTCCCCCCCACCATGGATTAATAATAAAAAAACTCAAATAGGCCGGTTTACTAATTAACATATATTAAATTCTGTTGCAACTCTTTCAAACAAACGTTTTAGAGTAATTGTTCACAACTCTTGTTTATATTCCTGTTTACCCAGCATATACAGTGTACAATAAAGTTGCTGGGCAGGGTTTTTTTTTCCTTTTTTCCTTTCTCTTACATTCTCAGACAGCAAGACAGGTTATTTATATTTTCATTTCATTTCACAAAGGAGTGACAGACTGATGTTTGACTTGCCTGACTGAATGCACCTTGCATAAAAAATCAACTGTGAAATGAAGGTCAAATCCTGACCACCTATTAAATAACAGTTCAGTAAAAAACAAAACAAAATGAAAAAACTGTATTTTTTGTCTCTTTCCAACAAATGTCATGCAGCAGAACTGCAGAATCATTCATAAATTGTATAAAAGAAAGAAAAAACAGAGTAAAACCCAATGACGAGAGACAGAGATGGGGGGGTTGGGGGGTGATGAGGTGAGAAGCAAAAAGAGAGAAAGGAGGGCAGGAAAGCGAAGATGGGGGGGGGGGGGGAGAGGGGTAGGGAGAGACAAGGAGTGGGGGGTGAGGGAGAGGGCATGAGTGGAGGGGGAGAGTGAGGGAAGGGAGACAGAGAAACATTTTGTGCCACGAAATGGTGTAAATCTCATGAAGCCAATGGAGGAGAAAAAAAAAAAAAACGTCAAGGGAGCCAATACAAATTGCTCTGTCAAATCCGATATGTCACTTTCAATATAAAGTTTATGTCATTTTCATAAACAGAAAAGAAAAAACAGAGTTGTGATGGGAGACATACACACCATTAAACATATCGCACAGCCCAGTACTCTGTCACTGATGAATAATGATCATGCAAATATTTCTCTGAGGCAAAAATGTCCAGTTTCACATTAGCCTGTCCCTTTTAAAAACAGAAGTATACACTTATATGTCTATATTTGAATAGCATAAACCATACAAAATAAAGTTAGAGGTTTATACCGGTTGTCAGAAGAATTATACTGGACTACATAGTTTCCTCAGGACAGACCCATATTCAGCCCACCAATGTTAGAACATTGTGTAAACAAATACTGCTGACAATGACAGGCCAGGATAGACCTTCAGTCAAGATGCTATATGAATGATAATCTGTGTAATGGACAGTTCCCAGTGATAAATGGCGTGGTCATGACAAGAGGTACTGATGTACCACTGTCGGCCAGGGAGGGCCTTTGGTCATGACATTGTATAAACTACAATCTGTGTAACGGATACCAACAAAGGGATAAATAAACAGCAGGTCATGATACAAGGTACCAACGCACCAATATTCAAACGTTAAAGCTACAGGCATGCGTATATTCCCCAAGCTCTTCTTGTACATGAAACTACAGTTTATGAAAGCCATACATAATTATTGTCTGTAATAGCAACAATGAAGAAAAAGAGAAAAGAGAAGAAAAAGTTGGAGTACGTCGCACAGTTAATCCCCGAAAGAGATTTCCAGGCCGGGGAATAAAATCCTTGTTCATTGTGGTCAAGGCTCAACTATATTTCTATCAGATGAACCAGGAAGGAAGGGGGGTGGGGTGGGAGGGTTGTGTAGGGGTCGGGGGTACATGGCGGATGAGAGTCACTCTATCAGCCAATGAAAACGAATGTGTGAAGAAATTATCACGGCTTTCATTTACACTGACTGACAGTCTAGTATCAAACAGTGTTGAAGAAATTACCTATCTGGGATAGATGATCAAAACAACCTGAGTGTAACAGTATCAATTTTAATTCTGGTTTTGTTGAATGTGGGTCACGGAGTTGCAGTTTGTACAGCGTTTGTTAATGACTTGCAAAATTAGGTCTACTTGGGCAAACTGTGTGTACTAAACTGTATCAGGATGGAGGGGGTGCTAGTGGGAGAGTGGTATAGTTGGGGGGGGGGGGGGGGAGATCACACAAAAAAATCTGCATTTGTGAAAGGGTAAACATTACTGTTAATTCAGCAAGACAAATCACTTAGAAAAAGAAAAGAAAAAAAAGAGAGAAAAAAAAAGAAAAGATTACCACCAAAATATCATGAGCAAAAAATAAACTTTTTTGACACATGTATGTTCTACTCCCCAAACTAAATGACAGCAGTTAATGTGAGAAATATGACAGCATGAAAAGAGCAAGCAATATTCAACAGCATAAAAACATTCATGCGCTAATGGTCTACTGATCCAAATCGATCAACAAAAGGCAAAATGAGACTACTAGTGAGGAAATGGATACAAAAATAGAAGTTTTCTAGCAATGACATTTATGGCAACAATACCACAGTAAAGAGCGAGAATTAACAAAAATAACAAATACAAAATAAGCTTTCATTAGAAAAAAAAAATAGGATGCATAACACAGGCAGCCAGAAATCATGCTATATATATTCAGAACTTTTTTTTTTCCCAACCAAGCTATGAAGATGGGTCTTTTCTCAATGATTCGGTAAACCAAACAAAATATACATCTGTAAATATATGCGTGGCTTGGAAAACGCCGTATGACATCATTATGCAATCCATCTGAATAGTTGAAATGATGATCTTAACAGATACGGTCAATGTCATGATTTGTATAAATATTAACACAATGATCTTTCTCCTGTTACCTTATTCAGATAGGCACTGCTTGCACAAAATCACAGGCTACAATCAGCACAAAGCCCCGGATGCCCATGCAATGAAGCATCCGCTTTCACCCTTTTACCTCCTGTGCCTTTCCCGTGACACTGCTGTCCAACACAAAGCACCAATACACGTAGTTCTTTTTGTTTTAATGAATTTCACAGAAAAGTACACAGCAGGAACCAGCAGCATAGACTGAACGTCTCACCTTAAGTATGAATCTACACCTTAAATACAAACTAGGTTTTTGCTCTAAAACGGGAAGTGTTGTTTAACTGGTTCATCTCCTACCCTTTGTCTTTAACCCGACATTGAGATTTTCCTTTGGCATTACCCCCCCCCCCCCCCCCTTTCAAAAGACAACAAACAAACAAACAGCTTATTTCACAAATGGTCAATGCATACCTACAGTCAGTGAACATTTTCCCATACTTCTGTTCTGATTTCCAATTGAAAATGGGAAATAATGAATGTTTTCTTCACAAAAGCAAAATGACTCAAATTCAGAAATGGCTGGAAAGCCAGCTGGCCTGTGCTAAATATTTATGCCAGACAACATTGTGACGAATGAGTGATACCCAACGCTTCGCGAGTGTAAGAGCTACAGATGTCTAGCTACCGTGACAATCAGCACGTGTACAGAAGGGCGATAATTTAGCAGGTATGATTACTTACTGATGATTGGAAACAAAAAGAAAGGTACTTTTGTGATGACTCAATATTTTCAAACTCTCTTTCTTCCTGGACATCTCTCACCTGCCCAACGGTAGTTTCATACCGCCTGCATCAATGTCATTCCCAAAGTCATAACAGTCAAAATATGCCACAGTCCTCAAGGTCATCTTGCCCACAGGGTCACACAAGGTCAAGGCCGTTTGTCAAGGCCATGATCCCCACTCAGAATGTTCATAGGGAAGAGGAGTTAGTGGCTGTTCTCAGCTTCCAAACCCTTGGTGATGTTGCGTGCTGACAGGTCCCGCATCATGAGACAGGCAAACACCGTCAACAGCATTTTTGGCTTGACCTCCACAATGTCTTCGGGTAAAGCATACACACCAGCGCCGATCTTGCGGGCCAGGCCAATGGCATAACGTGCGTTGCCGAGGCGCTCCTACAACATGCAGAGAGAGAGATATATTTGAAATTCTGTGCAAAACAACCACAAGCACCAATCCTGCAGAACAGTCAGGAAATAAAGTGCATTTGAGATGGGCCTGCAGCCAAACTGAAAGAGAATTGAAATGCGACATCCTGCAGGAAGCAAATACATTAACCCTGTTCTGCCTACACTTGCCATGGTAGTTCACTCCCCTTTGTCTGCACTTGCCATGAGAGTTCTCTCCCCTTTGTCTACACTTGCCATGGGAGTTCACTCCCTCCCCTTTGCCTACACTTGCCATGGTAGTTCACTCCCCTGTGCCTACACTTGCCATGGTAGTTCACATCTATGGATACAGAATGCTAGACATCTTGCGAAGGGAAACAACTCAGTAAACAGATCAGGTTCCTAAATACATCATAAAATATCCGAGGAACAAATCCACCTATTAACCACATCATCAGACTCTGACAGACCCAATCCACTGTCACTGTCAAGAGCCAGCTCCTGTAAAACCTCCGGAATGGAACACATCCATTTCTTTGACAGTATCTCTTTTTTCACATCAACATAATGAACACACTTCCAACAAAAGAGGAAGTCAATGAATCACAGCAAGTTACTTTTCTGGCCATATGTACAACTACAAGAAGGTTTCATTTGGAACTGGACTTGTATTGTAAATGTGGATCAGGGCATCCCAAGACAGGAAGTGAAGGAATCACAGAACGTTACTTTTCCTGCTATAGTTATAAAAATATTTGCTCTGGAACTGGATTTGTTTTGCAGAAGTAGAACAGGACATCTCGTTACTGGGCCAAAAGAAAAGCTCCCCTTAATGGGATCACCTGTTACGCATCAGGAGCGAGCCACAGAGTGATGACAATGATGATGATCATTTTTGCAACGATGACTACAACAAGAATGGACACATCTCTGTGTCAGAGGTGAAAAAATCAATATGATCCCTGAAAGAATGCAATCCATTTGACAGCACATGCTTGTGAATGCAAAAACTGTGCAAGGATCTCACATCATAATCTTTAGCATCCTGGTTGACGTTGTCCCAGTTGACGATGCCTGGTTTGATGGCCTCAATGACTCTGCAGACGATGATGCCATCGTTCAGCTTGGGGTCCTGGAAGCTGGTGATGCGATCATCTTTCTTCACCTGCAACACAACAAAACATGTCAGCCACTTCACAGATCTGGGTCTTACGCAAAGTCCCAACCCATCCTAGCAGACACTGTTCAGTTCAATGTTGCTTTACGTCCACAGAGACCATAAAGACTATTAGGGACGGGGAGCCCAGGACGGCCACCTTGTCTTTCACACAGCTCCTGAGCTCTGTAGCTGATGCTGATTTTTATCTTCCTCTGCACTGAAAGCAGATTTTCTGTGGTGCTTGCTAAACTGAGCCCTAGAGAGTCTCAGTCACCATTCCACTCAGCCAAGCTGCAAGAATACAGACAGGGATTCCTGTGATGACACCAAGCCTAATATGAAGCAGAGTAAAATTCAAAGGCACCCAGCTGTCCTGCAACACTCTCTTTTCTTTTCTGAACTTGATTTTACAAGTCAACATCTAGTTTTCTTAAAAACTGCTCTCAGTACAGCTTTGCTGAAGGATCTTGTTGTCGGTATGTCTTCAGTCACTTCTATAAAACTAGTGGGTAGCTTTGTCAGTATGTCTTCAGTCACTTCTGTAAAACTAGTGGGTAGCTTTGCTAGTATGTCTTCAGTCACTTCTGTAAAACTAGTGGGTAGGTTTGTTAGTATGTTTTCAGTGACTTCTATAAAAAAAAATAGTGGGTAGCTTTGCTAGTAAGTTTTCAGTCACTTGTACAAAAGTAGTGGGCAGCATCACATGATCATGCCAACAACCTAGTAACATTATAACCTTACATGAGATTGGTGTGTGTGTGCGTGTGTGTGCACATGCGTGCGCGCGTACGTGATGAAATGCACACATCTATCTACAAAAAAAATCTCTCATTCACATGCACATTCCATCATTCAAACATCTGACCATTACTACCCATGTATAATGCCACAGTAACCATCAGCAGAACAGAAATCCAGCAAGGGTATTCTCACCTTGTTGTTCACCCAGTCGATGATCTCGTTGTCCAGGATAGGTTTGTTGTTCTCTGCAATTTTGGACAGGATGGCCAGAGTGTATGCTCGCATCAACTGCCACACCAGACCTGGAGCAATCAGTTATCAGTTAGTTGATACTGAATGTCAACCATGTATGTTTTATCAGGGAGAAATCCATCATGCTCTTTGCACATCAAAATGGTTGTCACTGCTCACTGGTGGCCAGCTTAAACAAGAGCAAAGGCAGGGGTACAAAGACAGGCAATCAAAAAGAAAGCACACAAAAACACCACACACACACACACACACACACACACACACACACACACACACTCAGAAAGAGAGCACACAAAACACCACACACACACAGACAACCAGAAGAACACACACACACACACACACACACACACACACACACACACACACACACACACACACACACACACACACACACACACACACACAACCAGAAGGAGAGTGCACAAAAACGCCACACACACACACAAACCACCACACACACATACACAAGCACACACAAACACACACACAACCAGAAAGAAAGCACATAAAAACACCACACACACACACACACACACACAACCAGAAAGAAAGCACATAAACATACATACACACACACACACCCAGAAAGCAAGCACATAAAAACACCACACACACACACATACACACACACACAGAAAGAAAGCACAGAGAAACACCAGACAGACAGACTCACCCAGAGTAAGGACTGGGTTTCCATCATGGATGTCTTTGCCAGCAATGCCGACCAGCTTGACCTTGACAAGTTTGACCTGTGGACCCAGCTCCACTGCATAATTGCAGTTCTCTGAAAATCACACAAACAACACCCTGTAGCATATGCCAATTTTTTTTTTTAAATACATAAAACTCCTGTAAATCATGTGAACGCAAACAGCTACTGCAAACTGCATTAGAGCTCATCATGAAATGAGATGCCTGAGGAGTCTATATAATGATTTTGTTCGTCAATTTTTTAAATACCCGGAGATAAAATATACTTGTAAGACCTGTGTTACGTACCCAAGAAAGGACAATACTAACCCTGCTTTAAAGAGAAGAAACACTAAAACGTCTTCCAAAGAGGAAACTGCTAAAATGTATTTCACAGAGAAGAAATACTCAAATCTGCTATTTTAAAGAGAAGAAATACTTGAATCTGCTATTTTAAAGAAGAAAAAAAAATACTCAAATCTGCCATGCCACATAGGACAAATGCTAAAACTTTGAAGTACACCCACAAAGACAACAGAGAACAACTTGAGCAAACGATGCACCACATTTCTGTACTCACCAACTTTCTCAAAGTTAGCCTTCATCTTGTTGAACTTCTTGGTGACCTTGCTCCAGTCCACAAGGCCTGGCTGGATGTAGTCGTACAGCTGGAAGATGACCAGGCCGTCGCTGAGGTCGCTGTACAAGTAGTGCACATAGGGGCTGACTCCCAAGCTGTTCATCCAGTTGCGGTATGCTGCAAGCACAAAAAGGAACAGCTGACTCCCTGCTTTGTGCTTTATGCACCTTCTGCTTTCCTGGATGGGGATGTTAGTGGCCTTTATCATTTTTCAAAAAAAAACTAGTGTGGTCTGGTGGCATGTGTCCCCCTCCACACCCCCTCGACGAAAAGTGCACAGCCTGGCTATTCTTTTTAATCTCCAGGTGGACAAATACTTTATGCCTGAAAATTCCCAGGGTTAAACAGTAAGTGAGAGCCCTTTACCACAATGTCTGAGTGACAGATGTTGCTACCAAACCTCAGGGAACGCTTGACGCTTGTCATACCCAAACTGGAAGTTGCTTCCACTGGCTGCTTTGCAGAGCTCAGTGACAATGCATTTTGCCAAACTGCCAGTTCTGTTCTCTGCATCAGTGTGTGTGTGTGTGTGTGTGTGTGTGCGTGTGCGTGCGTGCGTGCGTGCGTGCATGCATGTGTGCGTGCATGCGTGCGTGCCTGCGTGCGTGTGTGTGTGCGCACGTATGTTTATGGTGCATGTGCCATGTGTGTGTCATCAAAGCACTTTCAATGACATCAGAGTGCAAACTTTGCAAAAATCTGTGAAATCACAGATGTCCCCAATTCTAATTGGTGCTGTCTGGTCCTCAGAAAAGTCCAGTGGTCAGTCCAAGCATTGGCACCATTTACATTTGTCAAAGGTTTTCTCTTTCAGGCCTTGAGTAAGTTACAGCTTTACTTGTCTTGCCTCCAGTCACAGGTTCTGCATTTCTAATAGACGACTCCACTCCTGTCAGTCAAAGCAGACACACCCTTAGATTTCAGCCAATTGCGTGCCGCAGCATAATGAGGTGCCCACGTGTTTTGACAAGGCCTGAAATGGTCTGGCAAGCCTTCGTGCCAGACATTGCAAGTGGTCAGTTGGCAGTGTTCGACATGGCAAAAAAAACCCCAGGAAAACGGAATTGTTGCTATGGCCAGTGTAAGTCAGATGAACAATACCCTGTCAAATGTGCAGGTGTCACATTCTAGCCGCTTCTGAAGCCAAAAACAAGGCTGAAAGATTGTAAAGCTTGGATCAAGGCTGTGGTCGACCCCATGATCAACTAAACTCGAGCGTGATAACAAAGAACTACTATGTGTGTTCCAAGATATGTCAGCCTTAGTACAAAACGTATCATCCAGTTAATTTATGCATGCGTTCGGTTTTCTCTTTTGTAAGCTGTCAAAGTCAATGCCTTTGTGTGCATGTGGTGGAAGTATAATTATTAGTGTAGGACTACATGGCTAAACACAAAAGACGTGCCGTATAATGGCTGAAATATTGTTCATTCACTTGGAACATTGCATTATCGGTTTAATAATAATGTGTGTGGGTGTGGGTGGGTGCGTGCGTGCGTGCCGTGTGCCTGCGCATGGTAGAGCCTGCCTGGCACTCTTTGTTACCAGCCCAGAGCAAACTAATACCCCAGTGAGGAAATGAGTAACGGTAACTTTAACTCCTTGCAGTTCTTTCCCTTGAATTTTGATCACCGGTGATCGATGGACAAACATGCCATTTTAGCAGTTAAAAAACACACACGAACCTCATATTTTTCTGGGAGAAATACATCAAGGAAACTCTGTCTGGGCAGTTTGTGTGCAAAACGATGTCATTTAGATTGTTTTTTTATTACAATTACGCAACACAAATGCGTCATGCAGCATTTTCCATTTTGCCACCATTTTCGATTTTGTTTGAGTTCAGCGTACACAGTGCGAGCGTATATTTGGCAAAAATGAGTTCTGATGAGTCTTCAGACAGTGAAATGCCATATGATAGTTCAGATGAGGAGGTCTGGGAGGAAGAGGAGGTGAGCGGAGACGATGACAGTGACGGCGGACCTGGATTTTTAGATCCAACTCGACGGCACTCCCTCCCTGGGATGTAAACTGTCCCTTCCCTTTCCCATCTGACCAAGGAGGGCATGGTAAGACTAACTGCTGACCAGTTATATTATCAACACAGGGTCCTGTGTCTCAGACGACCGCTTTGACCTTTGGGTGAGTTTTCTCTCACCAAAATCAAAGCCCGTCTATTTTAAAATAGACGGGCTTTGACCAAACACAACAGCGACAGGTCTTCTGGCAAGAGATCGAGAGTACTTCTGGATTCGGCTGCAGCCACCTTTTCGGGTCGCTTGCCAGAGGGGCAGAGCTTACGGCTGGAAGCAGTGCGTTGTGGAGTGGTCTATTTCTGCCTTCTCCATTCGTTCATTTCCCCCAGTCCTCTTCCAGCATGAAGGAATGCATGACTAAAGAACAGCGCCTAGGACTTTTATTATCACTGATCTGATGACTTGTGTTCCATTCCAAAATGACTTTCATGTTTCAGCTGATTTGGCATAAAGTAGCAAGCTGTTGATGTTGACTGCTTTTATTTAGCGTGATTCTCCGTTCTCGAACAGACTCTCTGTGCTCTTGTCAAATGTGATTCTACATGAGCGGCCAGCTTTTTACAGCACATTTTGAATATCCACCGAAGTGGTGTACTTACAGCACTGCTTGGTTGTTGGCAAGACTGTGCATTAATTACTAAGGACCAATCCACCAATCCATTCATTTATCCACCCATCCATCCATCTGTCCATCCATCGATCTATCCATCCATCTGTCCATCCACCAGTCCATCCATCTGTCCACCTATCCATCTGTCTCTCCATCTATCTGTCCCTCCGTCCGTCCATCCATCCATCCATCCCTCCCTTCACTCACTCTTCTCTTCTCGTGACTCCTCCCTCATGTCTATGTCCACGTCGACCTCAGGCTTGTCAAGGGCGGGGTAGTTGTTGAAGAGGTTGGCCACGAATGCCAGGTTCAGCTTCTGGTTGCCAGACACTACGTCTGTGGGGCCCACGAAGCTGCGACACCCGATCTTGTCCGCCTCCTGCAGCATGCACTCTGCCCTCTGGTGAGAGTCGCTCACCTGAAAGGTAAAAACAAAAATGGCTCATGTGTTTCATCAGGAGAGAGGTCACAATGCTACAACACCCTTGTCCCATGCAGCATGTATTTCCACTTGCTGGTGGAAATCTCTCTCTCTCACACACACACACACACACACACACACACACACACACACACACACACACACACACACACACACACACTCACTCACATACACACACACACACACACACTCACTCACTCACTCACTCACATACACACACACACACACACACACACACACACACACACACACACACACACACACACACACACACACACACTCACTCACTCACTCACTCACACACACACACACACACACACACACACACACACACACACACACACACAAAGAAGGAAAAAAAGATACGGCGCAAAACAAAAACAGAAGAAGCAAATGTGTTTAACTTCAGAGTACTTTCTTTGCTCTAGTCTTAACTACACACTATGTACAAAAATAATGGTAATAATGGATACCTGTAAAGTGCTTACCCTGCAGATCAAACCACTGAACAAACAAAATGCACATAATGTACCTTAAGATAGAGAATGTTATCTGCAATTTAACAAAAGCTAACGTGTAATGCACACGTCAAGGAGGGTTCAAGCATAACTATGTGCAAGATGCACCCACCCACACCCACACACACACACACACACACACACACTGTGGGTGTGTGCAGACCCATGGCTTTCATAAAGGCCAAACACTCCTGAAGCAAACTTTGTTCACATATGAGACACCATACAGTGACTGCATACATCAAAATCACACAGCTGATTATATATTTACACATACACACAATAAAAGGGTCAGTATTTTGTAAGCTCATGTCTATAGTACCATATTTGAGAAACACTAGTTTTATAACAAAGGCTTGGGACAGGCACCCAGCACTGCAGTGGGAAACAAACTCACCCCCAGAGGAGAGAGGGCCACGCCGGACCCAGTGGGAGCAATCTGGTGAAGGAGGTATGTGTACGCCTCTGAGTCCTGAAAAAAGACAGAACAGGGTCATGTCGCATGCAGGTACAATATGTGCCAGGTCTGCAAGGCTCTGTGGAGCATAAACACACACATGCATGCACACACAAACACACACACATGCATGCACACACACACACACACACACACACACACACACACACACACACACACACACACACACACACAATGTATACACACACACACACACATACACACAAACATACATGTACACACACTTGCACACACATACACACTTGCACACACAGACACATGCACACAATTCAAAACCATCCCTTATTCTAACCCCCCTCCTCCCAACACAGAAAAACACCCCAGAAAACAAGATGGGGGGCGGGGGAAGGTTCAGTTCTGAGACACGAGAGTGTGGGATGAAATAACCTGAATGCAATGAAAAAATAATACTGAGATACAAGTGCTTTCAATCTGGCACTGTGGCAAACATGAGCCCTGCCTAGACTCACCTTGATGTCTTCACCAAAGTTGTGGATCTGTCGGTCGATGCCGGCGCGGGCCAGGTGGTAGTTGACCCAGCGTAGCAGGATCTGTTCAGGTGACAAGCGGATGAGGTCTTCAATGGTCTCCCCATCCATCAGCAGATTGACCAACCCTGGATGATGTGCCAGGTTGATGTCGCTCAGCAAACCGATCTGGTGAAGGACAAATAACCGGTGTGTAACGCCTAGCCAACCACGTCAGATAATTGGTGTGTAATGTCTAGCCAACCACGTCAGTCATATCAGGGTAATCTGGTAAAGGGTCCACAAGTGATAACTGGTGTTTAACATCTAGTAATGGGGCAGTCTGGTGAAGGGCAGACGGATGACTGTTAATGAGATTATACAAAAATCTGTTTACCCATACACTTGTTCACCCAGCCACTAGCCAACACAACCATCCATCACCCATCTGTCTACCCAGCCACCTTAAGGAGAAAACCTGTAATCTCTTCACCCAGCCACCTTAACAGAAGAAACCTTTAATCTCTTCACCCAGCCACCTTAACAGAAGAAACCTTTAATCTCTTCACCCAGCCGCCTTAACAGAAGAAACCTTTAATCTCTTCACCCAGCCGCCTTAACAGAAGAAACCTTTAATCTCTTCACCCGGCCACCTTAACAGAAGAAACCTTTAATCTCTTCACCCAGCCGCCTTAACAGAAGAAACCTTTAATCTCTTCACCCAGCCGCCTTAACAGAAGAAACCTTTAATCTCTTCACCCGGCCACCTTAACAGAAGAAACCTTTAATCTCTTCACCCAGCCGCCTTAACAGAAGAGAACAAAACGCAGTCTGTTGACCCATCTGTTGACCTGTCCACCCACCCCACATCCCCCAACTTACACGGATGATTTGCCACAGGAGTCCCAGCACCAGATGGGGTTTTCCGGCGGACAGATCCTCCGGGCCGATGTTGACGGTGGTGCAACCGATGGAACCAGCCGAGTTCACCGCCAGCGTCAAGTTTTCATGCTTCTTGTACACGCTCAGGTTCTGTTTGTTCATGTTGATGGCGCGCTCATCTATTGTGTTGGGGACGGAGTGGTTGATCAGTTTGCTGAAAATGCAAATCCGGTTTTGAACCTTGGTTCTGTAGAGTGCCTTAGCTAACATGCCATAGCACTAATGCACTGTGGTCTGGCACGCTCCAGTTCTAAACCTGCAAAGCACCCACTTGCCAACAAAACTGATGTTGTTCAAAAGACCCTGCCTTAACCAATCCACACCAAGACAGAAAAGAAAGTGCAGCTGTACTGAAAGAAGTCTCACAGACAGCAACAACTTTGCTAAAATGTTACAGGTGATGGGGGGAGGTATGGGGGGTTGGGGGGGGGGTGAGTGGGAAGGGGGAGGTGGTAGTGTGGAGCAATGGGATGGGGATGGAGAGAGGAGGAGGGCTAGAGGTGAAGAAGGGAGGGCACACCCACCCACCCACCCCCCCAAAAAAAAATCTCTGACCTTCAGCCTCAAACACAGTCACACATACGACTGACAACTCAACACACAAGGGAGTTGATCAGCGCTTGAAAGGCATCACACAAGCAAAACAACAAAGACCTGAGTTGCCTACAGTAACTCTTACCTGGCATGAGAGCAAATGCAAGGCACGTAAACTCCACCAGAGGTACATAAACTCTATGAGGTGTACATCCAGAAAACCGACTGGAACTAGCGGAAGTGGAGGACTCACCATAGGAGGATGCCATCAGCCACCCTGACGAAGAGCTCCTTGCCGTCAGCATCCAGGGGCAGAAGGTGCTTGCAGTCGGGGTCCTCTGACAGGTGTCTGTGGACAGAAAACTTCAGTCAGTGGCCTTTACTCTCTGGCTGTGTTGCAGCAAAGGGTCTTGGGACAACAAGCCAAGCATAGGACAATAATGTCTGTGCAGTCGGGGTCCTCCAACAGGTGTCTGTGGACAGAGAACTTCCCTCAACAGCCTTTACTCTCTGGCTGTGTGGGGTGTCTGTGGACAGAGAACTTCCCTCAACAGCTTTCACTCTCTGGCTGTGTGTGGGGTGTCTGTGGACAGAGAACTTCCCTCAACAGCCTTTACTCTCTGGCTGTGTGGGGGGTGTCTGTGGACAGAGAACTTCCCTCAACAGCCTTTACTCTCTGGCTGTGTGGGGGGTGTCTGTGGACAGAGAACTTCAGTCAACAGCCTTTACTCTGGCTGTGTGGGGGGTGTCTGTGGACAGAGAACTTCCCTCAACAGCCTTTACTCTCTGGCTGTGTGTGGGGTGTCTGTATACAGAGAACTTCCCTCAACAGCCTTCACTCTCTGGCTGTGTGGGGGGTGTCTGTATACAGAGAACTTCCCTCAACAGCCTTTACTCTCTGGCTGTGTGGGGGGTGTCTGTATACAGAGAACTTCCCTCAACAGCCTTTACTCTCTGGCTGTGTGGGGGGTGTCTGTGGACAGAGAACTTCCCTCAACAGCCTTTACTCTCTGGCTGTGTGGGGGGTGTCTGTATACAGAGAACTTCCCTCAACAGCCTTTACTCTCTGGCTGTGTGGGGGCAAAGGGTTTTGGGAAGACAATCCAAGTATAAAGGAATAATGTGCATGCAGTTAGGATCCTCCGACAGGTGTCTGCGTACAGAGAACTTCATTCAACAGCCGTTAGTCTCTTGCTGTGTGGTAGAAAGGGTTTTGGGAAGACAAGCCAAGCTAATAATGTGCGCCTATTTACAGATTTTTCAGAATATTTTTTGAGAAAGCATTGTCCACTTTTGAAATGTTGCACTGACACTCGTCATAATTGGTGTTTTTCATGGCACTACTTATTTTTTCCATGCCC
>OY757548.1:7847913-7876871 GCA_963584105.1 Alviniconcha strummeri | reverse complement strand
CTACTCTCCCTACCCATGAAGTAAAATAAATATGTCCTATTTCACCCTCACCCCTACTCTCCCTACCCATGAAGTAAAATAAATATGTCCTATTCCCCCCCACCCCTACCCATGAAGTAAAATAATATGTCCTACCCCCCCCCCCCCTCTCCCTACCCATGAAGTAAAATAAATATGTCCTATCCCCCCCCCCCTACTCTCCCTACCCATGAAGTAAAATAAATATGTCCTGTTCCCCCCCCCCTCTCCCTACCCATGAAGTAAAATAAATATGTCCTGTTCCCCCCCCCCCCACTCTCCCTACCCATGAAGTAAAATAAATATGTCCTGTTCCCCCCCCCCCCCCTACCCATGAAGTAAAATAAATATGTCCTATCCCCCCCCCCCCCCCCCAAGAAAAGAACTCACTAGAGAGCAAGAACTCCTGACTGACAATGATCACCCTTTCTGTGTGCACGGACGTTATCACTTCACTTCAGGGAGAACAGGGAAAGGCCTAAATAAGATCCTGACCCCTTCAAAAATGATCCCCGTTAGAACTAAACAGACCGTTACCATTTATTTACCTTGCGGTTGCAGGGGATGTTGTATTGTATTACCTCCAACACTGAGGTCCAACTGCGTCAAAATGCCAGCTTATCAGTCTCCACTTCCTGCACTGCTAGCATCTTTGTTTTCCTTTTTTTCTTTTCCATTGCATTGTGTATTTGTATGCTTGTGGGGGGAAGCCTTGGTAACTGTCAGTATTCTTGTTGTTCTATGAATGCACAAAACTGACACTGCCCACTGCCTCCCTCGAAAACCAAACAACCAAAAACACAACTAAAAGCCCCATAAACAAGAACACATTATATATATGAAAAACAACAAGCAGACACACACAAAAAACCATTGAAACACCCCAAAACAAAAACAAATAAAAAATAAAAAACATAAAGAAACAAAAAATAAAAACTCACAAAAATAACCACACACACACACACACCAAAAACACACACACTCCTACCTCCAAAACAACAATAACAAAACAACAACAAAAGAAAAAAGAAACCATAACCACAGCCCCCCAAAAAACCCACCACCACCACCAAACAAACAAAACAACAAAAAATACCAAACAAAAAACGGGAACAATAAGAGACCCAAATAAAAAAAGACAGCCAACCAGACCCTCCCTCCTCAGTGGACACACACCAAAACAATCACAACTTGCACAATGCTTTTCTGCAAGACTTCTGTGCACTCGTGAAAATATTGACAGTTACGCGCAAGTAATCCCCAGTTTTGTGTCAACAAACTGCAATTTCTTTTCCAGGAATGAATTATTGGTTTTAAAGTGCTAATTCAACCTTTCTTTTTCACTGCACTGCACTGTTCACCACTTCACAAGCCACCATTCTGTGCAACCACAACCATCTTCTACTGCTGCTACTACAAACACACACACACACACACACACACACACACACACACACACACACACACATGCACACACACACACATGCACACACACACACGCGCACACACAACACACGCACATGCACATTGATGCAGCCACATATTGTTACTTGAGAATGACATGCATTCCATTTCCACTTCTGCATTATGAAAAAACAGTTACGGTTATCTTGATGCTCCTACCAAAGTAGTCAGTTGTGCCAACCTACAGACACTTACAGTCAATGCCTATTCAACCTTAACGCAAGGCCCACCCGACCGTGAATCACACCACTATCAGAGTCAAATAAACTTTCATAAGACCCCATAAGAAAAATGACTTACAGTGTGTGACATGCATTAGTGTTTATGTCGGACAAAGCATGAAGCTGGATGAACCAAAATGGCAGGAACCAGAAAGACAGGATTCTTGCCAGTAGGAAAAGCATGCAATGCTATATATATATATTAAACTGAAGGGTCTGTGACTACTCTGGGACATTTAATCTACATACAACTGAATGGTCTGTGACTGCTTTGGGACATTTAATCTACCTACAACTGAATGGTCTGGAACCATTCTGGGACATTTAAATGGGACATTTAAACTACAGGCAATGGAATAATGACCAATGCCTGCTCTGGAATTTGATTGCTTACTTTTCTTTAGTGCTGTTCTCTGCTCTTGAGCAGACTCGTGCTCTGAACTACACACAATAAAATGGTGGCCTTTGAATGCTATGGGACATTTAAAGTTCACATGATGGACAATGACCAGTGACTGGTCTGGAACATGTAAACTACACACAATAAAATGATGGCCTTTGAATGCTATGGGACATTTAAAATTCACATGATGGAACAATGACCAGTGACTGGTCTGGAACATGTAAACTACACGCAATAAAATGATGGCCTTCGAATGCTATGGGACATTTAAAATTCACATGATGGAACAATGACCAGTGACTGGTCTGGAACATGTAAACTACAAAAAATAAAATTTAATTAAAAAAAACAAAAACAAAAACCCACTGTCCAATAGACTATTCAAGAATAGACTATCCAACAATAGACTATCCAACAGCCCGTGGGACATAACTACAAACAGTATGACAATGGTCTGCAACTGCTCTAGGACATTTAAATGACACTCCAAGGATAAAACGATCACTGACTACTGTGGGACATTGATACTACATGCCAATGTAATATGACGGTGCCTCAGGAAAACAAAACTATGCATGCTGGTGAGACAGCCTATGATTGCTCTGGGATGTTGTGGATGAACTATGCACAATGAAATGAGTCTGTGACTGCTCTTGGAGCAAGTTGTGACAATGTAGTAGCTGAAGCAATGAACCTGTCAGTCAACAGCACATACTCTGATCCCATCTAGCACCTGAGCAGCAATGGGAAAGGTACTGCAAAATGAAGGGACACGTTTCTCATGATCACGTAACTCATTGGCAGCTTTTCCAGGGCAAGCATACAGTTGCCGGCAGAGAGCATCACATGAAGCAGCAATGATTATATGTAATTAGTGTTCTGGGTGAAAACGCTGCAATTATGCATTTCCCAGGAGTATTAGTTTTCTTCTGTGTTTTAAATAATACATAAGGGAGTTAATTAGCACTCAGAAGACGCCACACAAACACGCAAAAAAAGGCCCGAGTTGCCGTCAGTAACTGGCTGTTTCAGGTTGTTCTTTGAATGTGTTAAGACGGAAACAGTCACCTAAATTCTGAGTGCCCAAGTCAGAGATTCAAGTGCAGCTGGAAATAGTACAACACCACTGTGCATGTTGTTGGGGAAATTCCACCAATGCTTCAAGTGGCTTAGCAAAATTCACCAGTGCTTAACTTCTACTTGCCTTCCCTCAGCAGGAAAACCATAAAAGCAAACCAACCAACATTTCTCCCACTGCCTAATTACCAACTCGTGAGTCATGCAAGCACATTGTCTTACCATCAAGGTCTGTGCCTAATGACCCCTTCACCGAGAATCACAACGAAAGAAAAGTGCCGTGCCCAAAGAAACGAAGTTAGACAACTCTAGCTCGATAGCCATACACACTCCCGCTTTGCTGCTCCCCCTTGAGCTAATCCTGGCAGTTTTTACGTTAAAAGGACGGTTTTCCCACAGTTAGGATTGTCCCTAATATGCTTTTAGCATCTGAGGACATTAAACAAAAAACAGAACGAGAACAGTTAGGATACAGGAGTCATTCTGGTGGTGACAGTGTAGTGATAGGTATATAATCTCCCTCTTCCCCCACCTCCATAACCCCTTCCCCCATTTCCTATAAGCCTTATGGTTTCTGTGGACATTAAGCACAATGTTTACTTGCTTACAGTTTGGATGCTTGAACCCAATACAATCTGCCAGATTTTTGGTCTGCTTACATGCACCCCTGCCTAAACTATTTGTAGGTCTACCATTCAGCGATGTCCCTTAATTCTTTACCAAAACCTTTCAGATGCTTTCTCATCACAGAGATTAGGTCACTCTGCAGACTAACATATCACCCAGCTCTTTGAGTCACAGAATTTCTTTCAACTGTTATACGTATTAGTGATGATTTTCCCGAAACAATATTAATGTATCCCCCACCCCTGCAGACTGTTTCTAAAGTATAACATGGAATACTCCCATTGTGTGGCTGCACCAAGCGCAATATGAAACAGGTAAACATTTACTTCGCGAAAACATTTTCTTGATATGAATATTGCTTTATTCAAGTTAGCAACATTACATGCAGTATTTAACTTTGCACGTGTGTGTATGAATACATCTTGAAATATCTGAAGAGGGGAAAAAAAAGTACATTTACAAAATCTGATCCTTCTTGATACAGTTTTGTTACAGATAGGAGAGTACATGTACAATGCACATTATAAACTACAGGCTGACATCACTATAACCCCAATGTCAGGCTATGCAAATTCAGGTCACGTTATACGATAATGTCATATAACATTGGCTGAACACAGGACGCTGACAAGGTTATGCATTGAAGAGCTTCTGTGCAGAAAGCACGTCGTATCGTACACGGTGACAGCGCGACATGAGCTATAATGATGTCCACCTGTTTTATCATTACAATTATGACTCCTAACGTTGCTGAAAGTTTCAGTACAGACCACAAGTTCACGCTCACAGCCTCTTTGCACCAGTGACGGGTTTTCTGTGCAGGGCTAGGAAGCTTCTAAGGTGGGATTGTTTGCATGTGAATTAGCCAAACACACATCCAACAGGCAGTTCTCACTGGGATACTTGCATGCACTTGTAACTGAAATCCTTTGTGTGTGTTAGAAGTTAGTACACATGCACACAGCCTTTGAGAAGAAATCCTTTGTGTGTGTTAGAAGTTAGTACACATGCACACAGCCTTTGAGAAGAAGAAAAAGAATGGAGGTAATTTGCAGGTTCTTTAGCATTAGAGAAGCACATGGATATGAAGATATATTTCTCCATGTGATAATGCAACAACAAAAAATGACCCAACACAGACATTTTAGATCTGTCTTGATATAAGCAGCATTTTTGGGTTGTTAAAATTTCTGTCTTGTTACAAAGGTGAAGAAAAAAATCATAGAAAACTTTTCTAAATAGGAGAAAAGCAGCACATATAGTTGTTAATTATTAAGAAGGATGTCTGGTGACTGCTGAACTTCATTCTAACTAGTACTCTCATTAGCATGTAACAAAATAATGAGCAAATTTGGGTACATCTTCTCAGCTTAATATACACTGGTTTCTTTTTTAAATGAAAGAGTTCAAATCTAGAATACCTTTTTTGACCATGAATTCATAACATTGCAACCTTTGACACAAATCACAAGTAGTCTCAAATTTCTATCAGTAGGTTCATTATGCAGTGTATATACCCTTCTCCCCTGACAAGAATCATAAGAACAGTTTTTGTGTTCTGATTTCTGATTTGATTGTTACTGATTATGCCTGGGCTTTCCATCCACATGGGATATCTTTACAAACCTAGGGATAATGAATGGCAGAAGGCTACTGATGTCTTTACAAGCCTAGGGCCAGGGATAAAGGCAGAAGCCTGCCAATGTCTTTATAAACCTAAGGACAGTGGCCCAAAACTACTGTGTTTACAAACCTAGGGATAATGGCTGAAAACCACCAATGTTTTTACAAACCAAGGGATAGTGGCCCAAAACTACAGCATTTACAAACCAAGGGATAATGCCTGAAAACCGTCAATGTCTATACTAACCTTGTGATAATAGCCCAAAACTACTGCATTTAAAAACCTAGGGATAATGCCTGAAAACAACCAATGTCTTTACAAACCTTGGGATAGTGGCCCAAAACTACTGTCTTTACAAACATAGGGATAATGCCTGAAAACCACCAATGTCTTTACAAACCTAGGGATAGTGCCCCAAAACTACTGTCTTTACAAATCTTGGGATAATGGCTGAAAATCACCAATGTCTTTACAAACCTTGGGATACTGGCCCCAAACTACTGCATTTACAAATCTAGGGATAATGGCTGAAAACCACCAATGTCTTTACAAACCAAGGGATACTGGCCCAAAACTACTGCATTTACAAATCTAGGGATAATCGATGAAAACCACCAACGTCTTTACAAACCTAGGGATACTGGCCCAAAACTACTGCATTTACAAATCTAGGGATAATGGCTGAAAACCACCAATGTCTTTACAAACCTAGGAATAGCGCCCCCACACTACTGCATTTACAAATCTAGGGATAATAGCTGAAAACCACCAGTCTTTACAAACCTTGGGACTTTGTCCCAACAGAAATATCCTTATGTATCAGGGGATACATATCAACAGACATTAAAATAGCTACAATTTTTATTCACAAAAAAAGGAGTTGCATTCCTTTGTGCATCGGGAATTTCAACCAATGGCATGGATTGCTTTGCATAGTAATAGCACATTATCCAACTGACTGAGCTTGATCTTTTTGAAAACTGCTGCTTTTTGTTGTTGTTGTAGAATCAGAGTTACTCAGTAATCACAAGCGTTGTTGAGGCATGTTAGTCTGAAAGTACAAGTGCAGTAAGGCATATACACAGAGAGAGAAAATAAAAAGAAAAAAAATCACAATTTCTGATATACACAGGGAATAACACTTGAATTATGCTGCAAAGATTATGTCCACAAAAAGCTGAAGTGTTATTTACTAACAGTGAGTTATACAGAATGACAGAAACAGGCACTAAACTCACTCTCTGGAAAGAAAAGAGTAACACAGACTGAAGCGGGTTAAGGGATGAACAGTCACATGATTAAGACACAGCAGTAAGATAAGAAGACGTGCTCCACAGCATGTGTATATACATACGTGTACACTGCAAATGACCCCCAAACAGAGATCTATTGTCTACCATTGTGTAATTAGTCCCATACATACCAGTGCAGTGAGTGAAAAAGACTAGGTATTACAAGCCATCTTGTTCTACATGGCTACACTTCTGATTATCAAAGTTAGGTATACTTTGTAAAAAATGTTTTAACAGTTAATCACGAAAGTGGAAACGGAGACAGGCTAAGATGCACATTTCAGATTACAGTGACAAGGTCTGAGATAGGTTTTGTTAGAGAAAGATTAGGCAAAGGAAACCTTGTTTGATTTTAGTCTTCACAAACATGCATGCAAACTGATTTTTTTTTTCTCAATCCCCCACATCTCGTCATCTCATCAAAATTTCAGAACTGCATACTCACAGAATGTTTTCTTCTTTGTTTTTGGACACAAATTACTGAACATCCCCTGCACAAACCCTCACTGGTGCATGCAGTTGAGACTTGAACCAATCAAAACACAGCTTCTACAGAACGTCCTTTGGAGGCAGCCAATGTCAGCGCTCATCACAACCCAATTCTAATCATAAAGTACTTGGTGATCATTTCTACAGAGGAACAAAGCATACTGTGTGTACCATTACACCTGTATACTCAATGTACATACATGTAGTGCATGTACAGACATATACACCTGTAGACTTCATGTCCATACACCTGCATACAGCATGTACATACACCTGCATACTTCATGTACACACACCCACGTAGTACATGTACATACACCTGCATATATCATGTACATACACATGTGTACTGCATGTACACCTGTATACAGCATGTACACACACCTGTATACTTCATGTACACACACCTGTCTACTGCATGTACCTGTATACTTCATGTACATATGCCTGTATACTTCATGTACATACACCTGTATACTGCATGTGCATTCACCTGTATACTGCACATACAAACTGAATACACATTGTCATGTAACAAATCAAAAATTGTACAAATCTCATCCAAAAGGAAGTGGGGGGTGGGGGGTGGGGACGGGGAGTACCACATCGAAAACAATCCTGCGGGTGGGGATGGGGAGTACCAGATCAAAAAAACGATCACACATACAAACTTGCAATCAGCTGCTGAACGTGCATACAAAAAACAACACACACACACACAAAAGCATTCCAAAATGTTCCTGAAGACAGTGTATAATATTGGGGGGAGTGGGGGGAGGGGCGGGGAGAGGACAATACGGGATGCACAGATGAGATAGCGTTTCCAAATAGTAATGCAGGGAAGGAGTGAGCTTGGGGCTAAAACTTGGTATGGGGTGTTCGGACAGGATGTACCTGACTGACCCACACTCCCCAAAATGCCCCTTTCAGCTGTGGGACAATTATGTGCATTTTCTGATTAACCACTGGGACAATAATGTACTCTTTTTTGTTTTTTTAACCATTCTTAATCAACAACAATAGAACTGACTAAATTCTTCCCAAACAGCGGGATGTATTCAGGCACACTTTAACTTTTGCTGTAAGTTACTGAGTTTGAGACATAGTTGAATGAAACATTATCTGGAATCATAGACAACATTTTCACAGTTTGTCAACTGAAGGCAGGAAGAAGGGGAGGGGGTGGGGTGTGGGGGGCAGGAGGGGAGAGGAGGGGGGGGGGGATCCATAACATAACCACAATCTCTCCTTGAACCAACATCATGTATGCTCTGATCTTTCATGTCAACTTTTACATCCAATGGCAGAAACTTGTATTTTTGTATATATATATATAATATATAAATAATTATTACACAAATCCATTCAGTTTTAGTACAAAAAAGAAAGAAAAAGGTATGTCATATATATGCATAAACCCAGCCTAGCAAGAAGTGTATGCAAAGGCATAAGCAGATGATGCAGATGATGGGCAAGTGCCAGTGATGTGGAAGAAATAGAACAGGAATCATAAATCAGATAGTACTATGTATGCCTCACAATATATAAACACTTGACTTACACACACACACACACACACACATGCATGCATGCACACACACAAACACACACCACCTGCTGAAATATTGCTCATTAAACTGAAAGGGAAGGGAGATAATTTTAATAGCCTGGCATGAGGCAAAAAACATGGAGATACCCCCCCCAACACAACAACAAAAAACCCACAAAAACAACAACAACCAGGAGCATGCAAATCAATGCAGAAAAACAAAAGAACAATGACACTAAAACTAACTGATCCAACAGACCTACATGCTGCAATCACATAATAATCTGCCGAACTCAAAACTGGCAAACTTCCACACTGGAAACAGATGTACAAAAGCTACTTAACTCACCTAAACATGTGGTATTTGGAAAAGTTCATTCAGAATTATGCCACTGCCTCAATGATCAGTCTAATTCTACCGAGACCATCAAAACACTGGGAACCAGAACAGGAAACGGTAAAACCAATCAGCTGTGCAGGATAATTGTAGAAGAAAAAAAAAAAAGAAGAAGAAAAAAAGCAGGTGCAAAGGACAATTTCTACATCACATATACCCTGTTTATCTCTTCTCAAAAGCTGAAGCATACCAGTACGTTATAACAAAACTGGAAAGATGGAGCCAGTGATGACTCCCACTTGAATCAATGCAACAGAAACACTGCGCAAAGGAAACCTTTCCACAGCAAGTGCTAGGCATGGAACATAGGCCTACCAGCTGAAACCTGTGTAAATGAAAACCTTGGCAAAACTAAAACAAGAACCATGATCATATATTATGCACCTGTTTCTAATGGTCAAACTTTCAGTGCAGGAAGTATCACCAGGCAATGCGAATATACTGCACCTCACCCAAATTCTAGCCCATACAAATGCGACACACAACACAGCCTCTGTTTATAAATAAGATCCCCACTCCACCCACTCAGAATTGAGGATCAGAATACACAAACCACACCAGACAGAACACCTGGAAACAAATTACTCCAGAAAATCAAAGTCCAGGTATTAACTCCCGGAGAAATTCAACCATCTCTCTTTGTATTAAAGAGTTAGCTGCCCACACAAATGCTCACCTGAATTTAGGCATGACACATCACCAGCAGAAAATCAATGAAACTCTTCAGTACCAAGTAGTTTACGCATTTCAGTAGAACCATCCTTTTCCTATCTCACCAAACAGGTTAGATTTTTATTATCAGTTAACAGGACATTAAAATTCAATTCCTAATAGTTTTTTTAAATTTTATGCCATATTGTCTCTGACAACATACTGATTCAGAGGAAAAAAGAAAAAAGAAAAGAAATTTTTTTTTGGGACAAGTACAGCATCTTGCTGATGACAGCCGACAACAGTGGGTCCTGTTTCAGAGGTACCTGACATAAGGTGATGACCCAAAGTGTCCTCACATGGTGAAATAGGCAACACCTACCCCTCCCCCCCCCAAAAAAAAAGAAAAAAAAGAAAATGACTCATTTTTCACTAAACCGTTTGAACTAAACATCTTCAAGCGTTTGTTTAAGAATTTCCTACAGCCAATGGTTTGTTCACACAGAAAGTCAGGCCAGCAATGATGGGCACTTTGTTTAAACTCCTCTCTGAGGGAACAACACCCAGTTGATCATTCTTCAGCACACACAAATCAATCAATCAACAAGAGGTAGTGATCAGAAGTCAAGGTACAAAATGTACACACTGCCCAAGCTCTTCCATATCAGCTGTAAATATTACGCAGAAGCTCCACATATGTGTACAAGGATCCCAGCTTCCCCACTGACACCCACAAGAAGACTCCAGCGGTGTTTGTGCGAGAGGTGCACACAGCCAGGAACAGCAGCCAGTCTGTCCATTTCTGTACAGTATCCTTACACACTTCATTCTACTCAATTCCCATTTACACATATAACCAAACTGTGTAACCAGCTAAGGCAGGTGTCCAAATTTAGCTAAGGCAGGAGTGAGAATTAACAGCTGGAACAGGTGTGACAGTGAACTACCTCACACAGGTGTGACAGCTAATCGGAGAAGGCAGGTGTGACACTCAACCAGCTGAAACAGGTGTGTGACATCCAACCAGCTGGAACGGGTGTGACAATGAGCCATCTGACACAGGTGTGACAGCTAACCAGAAAAGGAAGGTGTGACAGCTAACCAAAGAGGGCAGGTGCAAAACCTATCCAAAACAGGTGGGATAACTAACCACCTCACACAGGTCTGACAAGTAACCAGAGAAGGCTGGCAATACACCTTACCAGCTAAAACGTGTGCGACAAATAACCAACTAAAGTGTGAGTACAATCTGAGAGTTTGGTGACATGATCCTTGAAGCATTAGACAGGAGTCCGAAAAAGCTTGAACTAAATTGCTTCAAATCAGACAACATGCACCCCCCTTGACCACACCTGAACCCTTCATCTCACAGCCTGGCATTTTGTTGAATCTTTGGTGCTTTGAACACTCTAACATGTCTACCAGGACTATTCAATTTACTGGAGCAGTGATAACAAGGAGAATGTTACTCATGAAAACTCTACTCATAATCCAAAATCGGTCCGACAGCACTGACTCCTAGAATCAATCCAAGCCCATGTTTGTCGCTTACATAAACAACTTTTTCAGCAATGCTACTTCTGCAAAGAACTGACAGCGGTGACACCTGGGATCACTTGAAACCATTGTCTCACCAGTGCAAATGAGTTTCACAGCTATACAAACTATCTCAGGAATGGAGTCTCTATCATACAAACATCATCACTGAACTGCCAACATCCACCAAAGAAGAGCAGTCATATACAACATGACAAAGTGGGAAGGGGAGAAACACACACACATACATGCGCAAACCACACAGGAAAAAAAGTGTGGCACAGACTTGGGAGGAGTATATACCTCCATAACTTGAAACACAATGTCACTGCCACAAACATTTTCCTAAAAATGCATAGTCTTTTACACTGAGGATGGAATGCAGAAAAATGTAACAAAGATACTATCATTGACCAAAACCCCCAAATCCAGCCAGAGTATAGACACACCCAAACTCTGTACAAACCAAACCATAATCCAGCTGATACAGTGACGTGAAAACCTCATGTGAAATACACAGCCATGAACTGTCATTTTCCCGTCATGTCATGTCGTTCTTTTCTGCAGCTTATACACTGCAGGTCAGACCAAAAACACAGCCGGCAGAGAGCCTCAAAGTTTCTGTACAGTCATACTGATGCAGCTGTTGCGATGAGAATATTAGTATAAAAATAACAAACGCTTTATGGTAAACAGTGACAAAAAGTTGTTGTTTTTAAAAGCTTACCACAAGTGATTCACAAAGAGGGTATGTGACACAGAGAATGCAGCATGAAATAGAAGATAAATAATAGGGGGAAGAAAAAAAGAAAAAGAAAAAAGAAGAAAAAAAAGAGAGCGAGAAAAAACAAAAAAACAAAAAAAAAAAACTCTGCTAAGGGGAAATGAAGGGAAGCAGAGCAAAAAAGTGTGAAATGGTCAAAAAGAATCCCAAAATACTGTTCAAGATTCTGAACATGTGTAGTGACAAGGAACATTACCCTCTGGAACACCAAAAAAACAAAGTATTTTTTTAAAGACAAAAGCAAAAGCAATGGAAAAGTGAGAGGGAAAAAAAAAAAAAAAAAAAAAAAAAAAGCTCCAATAGAAGCAATAGAAAAGAATTGACCCCCTCAAAAAGTACCATGTACAAAATAACCAACAAAGTGATTCGTCATACAAAAAAGAAGTTAAAAAAATAAAGGTTGCAACAGGCGGTGACCTTCAACCCTAAATCGGGCTGAGGTATAAAGGGGAAAGGTCAGGCAGCGTTGGCGGAAACGGGTCAGAAATACTTGAAGTCACCTCCTCTCCGCGATGCTTTTTTCTCGGGCAGGGGTGGCGCTGTCTGTTCTGCAGCTGCATTCACTGAACTGCCTAGGTCCTGTAAAAAATACACACACAAAACCCAGGGAATGATTTTGTCAGCAAGATTATTTACATGCACAGAAAGTAACCGAAAATAATTTTTTCCTCCCCGAGATTTTTGTACATACCAACAAAAAAAGAAAAGAAAAAAGAAAGACCATTAACCCCACTGCTCTCTGCTTGGCATTGTGGGACAAAAATTGGATTCGGTTCCTGGGGGGGGGGGGGGGGGGGGGGCGGACGGGGACTGAGGCACCCAATAGGAGTACGACTTTTTTTCCTGTAAATTTTACTCTGTTTAAGGTCTTCCAGATGTAAATATAATGCCTCTACAATTAACTACTTGCTTGTTTTTTTCTACACTTTGACCTAAAAAATAAATTAAAAAAAAAAAAAGACCATGGGAACAATCTATTCCTGGAAGATGTTCAACATCCTGCACCTTTACTACTCTGGTAATTTCAACAAACACAAATTTTTAATGTTAACTATTGAAACTGAATGGTACCTCAAGCTGATATCATCAGGTAAACATTTGTACAGGTAAACCACACAGTGGTGGGGGTGGGGTGTATTTGGAGGAATGGCAACAACAAAAAACACCTGCCTATCCCACTGTTTGAGGTGTGTGTGCAAAAGAGATCCATATTTCCTACCAAAAGTTGAATTCAAGTCTTTACGTTGTACACCCAAATGGAACAGAAACAATCTGCTAACTCCTAAAATTTGACAGGAACATGCAGATCATACACCATGCAATGCAAGCGATGTCTATAACAGCTTGCCTCTCATTCAATGAAGAGCTGATACACAGTGGGGGAAAATAGGTCCACCTGAAATGTCAGCATCAGCAGAAGAAGAAGAAGAAAAAAAGAGACCCCCCTCCCCCAAAAAAACAACAACAAAGAAACAAAAAACAAAACAAAAAAACAACAGCCTTATTTTGTACATCACTAGCAGCCATTTGTCAATACCAGTCAACATTTAGTCCTCAGACAGACCGCAATCTGAAGTCCCCCCAACAAAAAACACAACAACAAACAAAACAAAACCACCAGTCCACAATACTTAGCATAGCAAACCATTTTATCAGCAGCACCTCAACCAGACAAGCCCTACAAATATTTCAGGAGTTAAATGACAAAAGCGTCCACAGAGTGTACACAAACGAACATCACGTTCCACTAAAAGCTCTCCCAAAGTTAGATGCAGACCAAAACCCTGGGCAACCCAAACCCACATGCATACATGTACCAAACTGCTGTCAAAGAGTAGCACATCTGTGTCTCACCCAGTTTGCCTGATTGACTTACCCTATGCAGTGTCCCAGGGGACCATGCCCATGTCTTGCGGAAGAATCTATAACCGCCAAACCCATGTCACAGAGCTGGTCCCTTAACTCTTTCAAGGCTTTCCATGTCTTAAGACACGGGACTTAGCAGTACACTTGGCAATGATCCGCGTCTTCAGATGTGGTAAGAATGAAAGATTTTTAACGGTCTGAGCGACTTTTGCACTGACTGGAGACAATTATATGACACCAACTGCATCAATTTCGGATACTTTCAGTAATCCCCCTTAGTCCAGTCGAGTGTTCCTTTGTCTGTTTTGGCATTTGTAACACCTGTGTCAAACTGATGAAAGCTGTATGTTTCATAATGGCGGCATGCAGAGTAAACATGCATTACTTGACGAGGGAAGCTGTGGAATTAGTATGGATGAGGGCTTGGATCTACACAAGTTTTCTGACAGTGGTTCTGAAGAGAACATTGTTGATTCTGGTGAGGAGATTGTCAGTAGATCTTGAGGCAGACTCAAGTGACAGCAATAATGACATCTTCATTTTCGTCATTGGGATCTATGCAACCAGTAAAATAAAACTCTTTAATTTATTTTATTTTTTTACTATGTTTGGATAGTTCCTGCTTTGCTGTTGCGACAGAGAAAAGTATGTGATATTACCCTATGGTTTATTTATCTGACAAGTACACATCCTAAGCTTTCTAAAAATGTATATGTTTACTGTATTATTCTTAGTAGTTTATTTACTATGATTTAAACGGGCAAAAACAGTGTGTCTACAGGAGCCGAGAGCGTCATTTTGTGGCATCTTGAATGAGTGAAATACCATCTGCATTGCACACGCTTACTTAGTGGCTAGTCAATGGACTTAGGTACAAAACCTGCTTTCAGAAAATACCCTGGCAAAATTTCTTCAGAAATTCTGTTGTGAGTAATTAATCAGTAGGATGGAAAAGACAAAAAAAGAAAAAGAAAAAAAGTTGGCTATTTTAACTGTTTTCTTTCCGAGCAACTTCTCCCCCCACCCCTCCCCATCAGGGTGGCTCCTGCCCCTTACATCATTCATAAAAAGTGACAACAGCCTGAACAGCAAAAGGGAAACAAATCCATGCAGAACCAAAGGGGCTCAGCTGCATCAGCATCCTCCTGTTCAGCGTGTGGCCAAATTGGCAAGGCAAGGACACAAACAAAAGTGCACTCCTTACACACATGCGTACGCAAGCACAGACACGTTCCACCACCTGTTAAAGAAGGGTATAGACTGCATGTACTAAGTAGAAAACATAACGAGTTAGACACTAGCATGAACAACACCCACAGATATAACATATGCATACAGTTTCTGCCCATCTATCAGTATTTTATCACAATATTTCATCTTAAAAAAAAAAAAAAATTTAAAAAAAAATCATGCAGTAGAACATCTAATGAGTGGTACTGTGGGACAAAGACTAAAATGTTGACAAGGAATGAAAACTGCTTCCGGACCATTTCAACTAGGATATATATATATATATTACAAGCAATGAAGTGTTAGAGAGGAAATCAATGGTAAACCATTAACCCACGCATTGCGGAGTACAGGCATGCTGTGAGAACTGCTCTGGATATTCAGCTGACAAGTTACACACATTCACAAAATCAATCGTCAACCTAAAGAGCTGTTCACATTTAACAACTCTGCACCAACATAGGTAACTGTTAACTGGATCAGTCAAAATTGGTGGGAAAACTGTATCAACAGTTCGGACTGTAAGAGAATGGCTGGGAAAAACACAGTTGTGGGATAATTAGCAAAATTTGGAACCGTGATAAAATACTCATGACAAAATATCCGGGACAGAGAGAACATATCTGTGACTAAGATAAAATAAACGGGACAGTGAGAAAACAGTTGGGATGGTGAAAAAATAGTTTGGACAGTGTGAAAACAGTTTAGAACAGTATGGTAGTTTAAAAAAAGAAGAAAAAAAAGTATGGGACAGTGAGAAAAAGTCTGGACAGTGTTAAAATACTTGTGAAACACAACAACAATGGAACAAGCTGGTGCAAAGCAGGCAGTGTGAACAACACTTAAGTTTGGCACTAACAAGGCGACCATCAGCTGACTGAAACAAGAGAACGACTGGAACAGAATATTTACCCTGCACTGTACACCACCTAGCAATATGTTTCAGCGGTAACCGCCCATCTGTTGAGGCAAAAGGCACAAAGCATAGGTATCAAATCAGGGAAAACAAAGGGGAGGGCTTGGGATGAAAATTCACATGTGGACAGCCTGCAAAGCTTATTGTTCAAGTAATAAAAGAGGGAAAATATTACAAGCAGGTAAGATATATGTATACACACGCACACACACACTCAATAGAAACACAGATACATAAACACAAAAAATAAATTAATCACCTTGAAAAGTCCCCACCACCTACCCCCACCCTCAACCCGCCGTCATCCCAAGTCCTTTTATAACAGCAAACTGAAACTTAAGGTGAGCTAATGCCCACTTATCAAGATATCTGTCTTCTCCTTGACATATTTGACAAAGGCTCTGACCTTGCAAGGTCCAGAAACAACAGATTCCATTCACCAAACGGTCTCTTTTCTTCACTAAAATTATATGCCCATCTAAGTCCAAGGTTTTAAAATTACTGGGCAAAACATCCACAGGTATGGCAACAATGACACACACATGTGCAAACTGGGAACAGCGTGGTTTTGTTCCAACTTCATCCATTTTGGAGACAATGGAAGATTGAATAGGAGTGTGAGGTGCTGTCACAGCCATGTGTTGTTCATTAATAACCTAAGTTACAGCAACTACTACGACTGTTGTTGATCAATTACCTCAGCGAAAGCAACCAGTACGACTGTCGTTCATCAATAACCTAAGTAACAGCAACCAGTACCACTGTCGTTCACCAATAACCTAAGTTACAGCAACCAGTACCACTGTTGTTCACTAATAACCTAAGTTACAGCAACCAGTACCACTGTTGTCACCAATGACCTAAGTTACAGCAACCAGTACCACTGTTGTCACCAATGACCTAAGTTACAGCAACCAGTACCACTGTTGTCACCAATAACCTAAGTTACAGCAACCAGTACCACTGTTGTCACCAATAACCTAAGTTACAGCAACCAGTACCACTGTTGTCACCAATAACCTAAGTTACAGCAACCAGTACCACTGTTGTCACCAATGACCTAAGTTACAGCAACCAGTACCACTGTTGTCACCAATGACCTAAGTTACAGCAACCAGTACCACTGTTGTCACCAATAACCTAAGTTAAAGCAACCAGTACCACTGTTGTCACCAGTAACCTAAGTTACAGCAATCAGTACCAGGGAGAGTGTGAGAGAAGCATGTAAACAGTTACAGCAGTGGAAGCTATAGGACACACCCATAACTGAGTGCATATTTGCATATATCAGGTCTACAGTCACCAACACTGGTACATCACCCATAACTAAGTGCATATTTGCACATATCAGGTCTACAGTCACCAACACTGGTACATCAGCCATAATTGAGTGCATATTTGCATATATCAGATCTACAGTCACCAACACTGGTACATCAGCCATACTCAGGCTTCCCATTTGGTCAGTGTTAATAGGTCAGGTATGCAAGACCACTGGTGCAATGGAGGAGCCAATAATT
This sequence comes from Alviniconcha strummeri, assembly GCA_963584105.1. Taxonomy (NCBI): domain Eukaryota; kingdom Metazoa; phylum Mollusca; class Gastropoda; family Provannidae; genus Alviniconcha; species Alviniconcha strummeri. Next base: position 7,859,207 of record OY757548.1, on the reverse strand, counting down.
ATCTTTTCTTCCATATGCTTGAACTGAACAACAAATGTGAGACCCAATACAATGTTTTCCTCTATGAACATGAGGGAATTAAATATTCTCTTTCTACTAACAGATGTAAGCCCCAATGCACTACTTTCCTCTGTATATTATACACCTGTAGGTATTAAATGTACACTTTCTGTTAATATCAACAGCCGTGAAGAGATAGGCAGATAATTGCTTCTTGATGCCTAGTCAACTATGAAGGTCATCATCAGGGCAAAGGCAGATTTCATACTTGGAATGCATATATACACACACACACACATTGGCCTTGGGGGATCATATATATATATACCTACACATGCTGCAGTATTGATTTCCATAGCTGGCTATACATCAGTAGAACCATTGTTAAGGTGTAAAGTGACAGAAGAAGACACCCACTGCAGAGTATCTCCTTTCAATCTCACTCACTAGTGTGGCGTGGTATGCACATGTGCACACGTTTTTGGACCTCTCAGCGACTGTTTCGATACAACAGAAAATGCCTCGTCTTTTTTTTTTTTTTTTTTTGCCTGCACTTATATCCCTCAAATCACAATTTCAACTACATCATCATTCTCAGTCAGCTTTAATGGATATCGTGTTATGTCAAAAATTACCCCCAACGTTGGACTTGTCCTTTAAAAAGTAATAGTTGTGATACTCCTAGGCAGTTTCTCTGTGATCAAGCTCCTCTCCTCAGTGTGACCATCTCCAGGCTCAATTTATTACACAAAGTGACTTCACCATAAAAGGAAATTGGTCTCAGTGCCACAAGAACACAGACACACCGTATGCAAATTTTCAGGAAAATCCCCATTGCCAAGCCACAAAATGACACTTAAAACAGCAGATAAACAGTTAAAAATGTTGAAAAATGAGAGAAAAACTTAGCTTGTTTTGGCTGAGTTTTTGTCGCTTGTTTACTGCCTGGAAGATTGTTGGCATCAATTTTTTCTCTCTCATATTTGTTGTTTAAGTGCCATTTTGTGGCTTGATAAAGGAGATTTCCCCAAAAATGTGCACACTGTGTGTCAGTGTCAAAATAAATAAGCGTTCGTTTGAATCTTTTTGTGTTTGAATCTTGTAGAATGCTAGCGGTCATTCTGTTTCAGATTTTTTTTTTTTAACCACTTTAGTTGTCTTGGAAAACAGCCATCCTGAAACTGGTTTTAAAATAAACTTCCTTCGGATGAAAAGAGAGAACTCTTATCCTTTCCTATGCGTTGTGCTAATGTTTCAGTCAGACAAAAATACAATGGTTAGTGAAAGATAAATAAGTTTTCTGAAGCACTTGATGTAGACTTTTAAGGGATGATGACGATGAGCATAAAGCTGATGGCTCAGACAATGGATGGGTGCTCAATTCTGAACAAACTGTTGAGGAGAGTGCAACTGTGGCAAGAGAGTGACGGCAATGCTACAAACTGTCAAAATGTGAGCATTTTCACCATAAAAAATCCCCAAAGGCAACACAGTCTTTCTACAGTTTGATGAGCAAATCAAAATCCCCAAAGACAACACAGTCTTTCTACAGTTTGATGAGCAAATCAAACGGCCAACAGTCAAAACTGTGGAGTAGGGCGTTGCCAGGAGGTTCCACTGTGTCTGGTGCTAAAGAGCTGTTCCTGAAAAGTCAACCTTGCTCACACACCAACAGTCTGGGTGTGTGACCACAGGGGTGTTACACTTTCCCACTGTACCTTTACACAACTTTACACAATGCCTGGCTTGACAAGACCTTTACACAATGCCTGGCTTGACAGACCTTTACACAATGCTTGGCTTGACATTTACACAATGCCTGGCTTGACAGACCTTTACACAATGCTTGGATTGACAGACCTTTACACAATGCCTGGCTTGATAGACTTTTACACAATTCTTGGACTGACAGACCTTTACACAATGCCTGGCTTGAGAGACCTTTACACAATGCCTGGATTGATAGACATTTACACAATGCCTTTACACAATGCTCACATTGACAGACCTTTACACACTGTGTGGCTTTTTTTCACCCACAACCGACAACCCTAGCATGTTGATGACATAATCACGAAAACTGTTCCCTCTACAAAGCAATACGCGTCATCTCATCATGACGTCATTTCAAGAAGGAGAAAGACCTTGGTGGTTACCATGCAAATTGTTCACAGCGTACGCACAGAATTATGTGAGGCTGACTGTACACACCACTATCACAGGCACATGAATACGTGTTACACCATACTCCAGCCCTTACAGACTAAGTCACCTTGAACAGCAGATCATCGCCACAGGCGCTGAAATTAGGAACAAATTAGGAACATTGGACATATCATTTCCCTGAAGTTGTCACCTTGCCGAGTGTGAAATCCCCATACACGGGGGACAAACATCTACAGCATTTGAGGGAAAGAGTACACGCACAAACAGGACACACTATGTTTATCAGTGGACAGGACATACTGGGATTCAAAAGCTAGAATTTAATGGCAATGCCTAAACTATACTCTCACTTAGTAAATACACATGTGTGCCTACAAACACAGAAATGATCAAATAATAAATAAATGAACAAAGGAAAAAACGAAAACAACACAAACATACCCCCCCACCCCCCACCCAACAAGAAAGACAGAACATGAACACAGAAAAAAAGAGAAGAAAAAAAGAAAGAAACTGAGAAGGCAGACGACCCAAAATGGTCAAACTCATCACTGCAGAAAATAAATATTATAGTTAACACACATCACCCCTTTTCCTGTGAAACCACGCAAAAGCAAACTGCAAAAATTAGTTCCAAAATAAAACAACAACAAAATCTCAAAAAAGCAAAGAAGGAAAATCCCTTTAAAAAAAAAAAAAAAAAAAAAAAACGCACACCCGCACATCATAAACGGACAGAGCACAGAACAGGTGCAACTCAAACCCAAATCAATCCCACTGAACCGCAGTGAATCAAGCTATAGATCATGACAGCTCCCACCCCACCCACACCCCATTCTTTTTTTCTTCCTCTTGCTGGTTTTTGCTGGCCCTCTTCCTGTTGTTGTTATGCTGCACCTGTACCCCCCAAAAACACTGACGACTGTCACCAAAGAGGTGTAAGCTGTGAGTCACCCAATGCTTTGCACTGGCAGGAAAACCTGCAGTCTATTTTCCAGTTGCTGAAGTAACACGTTATCCCCAAATTTGCTCACCCACCCACCCACCCCACCCACTTGTTTTTGTGCTTTTTTTTTTTAATTTCCGGTATGTCTGTTTGTTATTATCAGTTTAAATGCTTTGGATGTTGCTCTGACGTTCTTTTTACATAAACAAGGAAAGAAAAAGAGCCTTAGTAGTTAACTGATTTGCCCTGTGAGGGATGATTAAAGTATACTGGCTTGACTCAACTTATAAAAACTAAATAAACAACAAGACTGTTATAAACCAGTTTGATTCACAGCAGTTTCTGCACTACTCACACAACAGGGTGAAGGTAAAGGTGAAAAAACACACACTGTTTTTTTTTTTACACTGAAGAACTGTTACAAGCGTTTAGTCCTTTTGTTTTAAAACTAGAGATAAAAGCGGAATACTGACCCTGCTGTTGTCAGCAGTGTTGGGGACCTCCTTGAGGATGGTGTATGGGCAGTAACCGGACTCGCCTTTGTAGTTACGCACCTTCCACCAGTTCCGACTGTTGTCTAAGACCTGCACAGCCAAAACACAGGCCCCAGGATTAGACACCCAAATATGCCAAGGAAGAATAGAGAAAAACGAAGACTGGAAAATTGCAGGAAATGAACGGGCAGAAGAAGAGAGGAGAGAAATCTTACAGCAACACTAAAAATGACAATAGTCAACTCTACCGATTTTGAAATGGCATGTTCACAGGTGTTTATATTTGGAGAGAAAAAAAATCCTTCTTGTTTTCTCCTCTTTCAAACTGCTGCTTAAATATTACATTAAAATTCTTGTCTATGACTGCAGCAAGTAACTGTGTTTTTTAAATGCTGAAACCATCCTCGTGCATCACATCAAGCCAAGCCTACAACCATGACCTGGTTTACAGCAAGCTGGATAAAACATAACTAATGCCCCCACCCCTCACCCAGTCATGACCATCCACAGACAACATAGGAAAAAAAAAAAAAAAAGTCAGCTGCACTTACTAAAAACAGGCTTCAAATCTAAAATCATACTAATTAATACACAGACAATTTTGAACTAAATATCAATTGCACTGTGTGAGGATAGGCTGGAAGTGTGTGAAGAAGTGTGTGAAGACAGGCTGGAAGTGTGTGAAGAAGTGTGTGAAGACAGGTTGGAAGTGTGTGAAGACAGGCTGGAAGTGTGTGAAGACAGGCTGGAAGTGTGTAAAGAAGTGTCTGAAGACAGGCTGGAAGTGTGTGAAGAAGTGTGTGAAGACAGGCTGGAAGTGTGTGAAGAAATGTTTGAAGACAGGCTGGAAGTGTGTGAAGACAGGTTGGAAGTGTGTGAAGACAGGCTGGAAGTGTGTGAAGACAGGCTGGAAGTGTGTAAAGAAGTGTTTGAAGACAGGCTGGAAGTGTGTGAAGAAGTGTGTGAAGACAGGCTGGAAGTGTGTGAAGAAATGTTTGAAGACAGGCTGGAAGTGTGTGAAGACAGGTTGGAAGTGTGTGAAGACAGGCTGGAAGTGTGTGAAGAAGTGTTTGAAGACGGGTTGGAAGTGTGTGAAAACAGGCTGGACGTGTGTGAAGAAGTGTGTGAGGACAGGCCGGAAGTGTGTTAAGAAGTGTGTGAAGATAGGCTGGAAGTGTGTGAAGACAGGCCGGAAGTGTGTTAAGAAGTGTGTGAAGACAGGCTGGAAGTGTGTGAAGACAGGCCAGAAGTGTGTGAAGACAGGCCAGAAGTGTGTGAAGACAGGCCAGAAGTGTGTGAAGACAGGCTGGAAGTGTGTGAAGACAGGCTGGAAGTGTGTGAAGAAGTGTGTGAAGACAGGCTGGAAGTGTGTGAAGAAGTGTGTGAAGACAGGCTGGAAGTGTGTGAAGAAATGTTTGAAGACAGGCTGGAAGTGTGTGAAGAAGTGTTTGAAGACAGGTTGGAAGTGTGTGAAGACAGGCTGGAAGTGTGTGAAGAAGTGTGTGAGGACCGGCCGGAAGTGTGTTAAGAAGTGTGTGAAGACAGGCTGGAAGTGTGTGAAGACAGGCCGGAAGTGTGTTAAGAAGTGTGTGAAGACAGGCTGGAAGTGTGTGAAGACAGGCCAGAAGTGTGTGAAGACAGGCTGGAAGTGTGTGAAGAAGTGTGTGAAGACAGGCTGGAAGTGTGTGAAGAAGTGTGTGAAGACAGGCTAGAAGTGTGTGAAGACAGGCTGGAAGTATAGGCTAGAAGTGTGTGAAGACAGGCTGGAAGTATGCCTGCTATCATGACTATATTGAACAAAACATTAAATACAATGAATGAAAAGAGGCTAGAGGTACAAGTCTACCATCATGACCATACACAAGACAATTTTCGGGCAAAATGCCCACTGCCCTGACAACAACAACAAAATGGGCAGGAAAAACCCAGCCTGTCCTATACAGCTCTTGGTTGATGATCATTCACCTGTAAGTAATCTCCCTTGTGCACCGTCAACTCCTTCTGGTTCTTGCCTTGTCTGTCGTGCAGGACCTCATACACCCTGCAATCAATCCACCCAAGCCTCCGTTTTCTTTTACTGTGCAATGTGTGATGATGACACTGTCATTTTGTTATACAAACATTTACAACAATGAGGGCTCAGTGTACCACACTGTTGCTTGGCTTAATGCAGTTCTTTAGATGAGAATATACACTGAGGTCGCTTCGTGTCTACATCATGCAAAAAAGTTCACACCGTTGCTCACTTTAATGCAGTTCTCTAGATGGGAATACAAACTGAAGTCGCCCAGTGTCTATATCGTGCAAAAAGTTCACATATACACATAAAAGATGCTGTAGTTCTGTAGCAGTACTGATGGATGATGTAAATATTAAAACAACCCAGCATGCACTAAAGCATATGACAGTAGTAGTCAAATCTTTGACTGCTGACCATTAATAGAAGTTAATTAAGTCCACCTAGGCTTGATTGATACTGGCCCAAAATCCTCTCTGGCCTCTGTTACTCCAGCCCACCTGGATGTAACAGGGGGCCCTTTGGCAGAAGATACCGCGCCATATCTACACCTGGCTCATACTCCAGAGGAAGGGAAAAAAGAGTATCCAATGGAAAGAGTACCCAATGGCTTCTTTAAAGAAGAGATGCAATTATCCACCAGCATCATATCTAGGAGAGGCACAGTCCTCACCCCAAAATGCCAATGAACCTGGGTTACAGTTAAGCCCCCTTTGTAGCTTGAGAAAGGATTTCAAGTTGGGAATTTTTCCAAACCACGACCCGAAACTGAAATTTCCCCAACTTTCCAATCCTGAAAAGAAAAAGAATAAAAAGAAGTGTTTTTTTAACTCTTTTTAAAGACTTTTTGAAGGACCAAATCTGAAAGACTTTTGTTGTTTTGTTGATCATTTTTAGATTTCTCTGCTCTTGTGCAGACCCAGTTTGCTCTTTTTGTATATGATTCTGAGTGACTGTAGCCTTTTATAGCATGTTTTTTGACTAACCATCAAAGTGGTGTACCTACAGCACTGTCTGGACCTACAGCACTGTCTGGATGTTTCATGGCTGGTACAAGTTCTGTCTGGACCTACAGCACTGTCTGGATGTTTCATGGCTGGTACAAGTTCTGTCTGGACCTACAGCACTGTCTGGACCTACAGCACTGTCTGGATGTTTCATGGCTGGTACAAGTTCTGTCTGGACCTACAGCACTGTCTGGACCTACAGCACTGTCTGGACCTACAGCACTGTCTGGATGTTTCATGGCTGGTACAAGTTCTGAGTACATCATGCAACCGTACATCAGTTTACAGTGTCACTTCTTGCGAAAGCAACACAGGTAGGGTGCATGCCAGTTGAGCTGTAACCTGCCATCTGCGCTTTTGTTAGAATGACCCAGATCTTTCACATGCTGCTGTGGTAACACAGGGATGGAATGGCTACCGAAATAAGAGTTAGCACAGAAAGCTGACCCTGGAGAAGAAACTTCTCCCACCACTCCTGCCAAGACTCAAACCCCCAACTGATCGATTGCATGTCCACCACTCCATCACTGTGCAAACCCTGTTTTAAAAGAGGTGGCCCACTGTGCCGTTGTCCTTAACTCTGCACTGTTACTGCCACTTACGAGGCTCCTGTCCTCCTCAGCTCCTCCAGGTAGGCGGTGTTGTCATCCTGGGGGCGCTGCTGTGTCATGGGCTGACTGACGGGCGCTGGAGGCTGTGGCTCAGGCACTCTTGGTGTGTTGTGGGCACGGTGATTTCTGCGGAAGAAAAGACTGCTCATCAGTGCTGAAAGAAAGAAATCTAATACAGTGAGAACAAAACAAAGTCAATAGCATTTCTGAACAGGTAAGTTCGTTCAAACATCAGAGCAGTGTGTGTGTGTGTGTGTGTGTGTGTGTGTGTGTGTGTGTGTGTGTGTGTGTGTGTGTGTCTGTGTGCACACGAGTGTGCTTCTGTGTAAATTACATAATTACTAGTTTGCTTATTATGTATCTTTTGTATTTTCAATAACTGTTCTTTGAGTTTTAAAACATACAATACGTGTTATTGTGTACTGTGATGTGGTTAATGTTCAGCCACGTTTTAATTTCTCTGATGAGATAATAATCTTGAATCTTGAGTGTATGGCATGAATGTTTCTTCGGATGAATGCAAAATCATTTGTCATTCCAGTACTGGGAGTTGAAAATGTACATTTCAGTTGTTACACAAACCAGCAGAAATTATACAGCTCAGTATCTTTGAGTGCAAAAACTCAAACCTGGGATACATTTATCATACAAACAGGCATAGAGTGGGTTTTTTTAACATTCAATCACAAGATATTAAAAACTTTCAAGATACAGGAATCATGTTTCCTTGTCCTCCCAACAAAGTCTTCTATATGTATGTGCCAAAAGAACAACCCCTTTACACAGAAATAACTAGACAGCAATAAGAGCTAGTTGAAACAAACATTTAAGATGAGATCAAAAGTTTGGAACTGTAATGAACCCAATGCACCACCATCAATCTTGTACCAAGCATAAAAACAGTTGTTGTTATTTCAAATCTGCAGTGAGAACCAGCCATATTCATCTTCAAAATTGTCCCCCCTTCCCCTTCAAAACAAAGAGCAAAAATATTGATAAGGCAAACTGTCTGTCAATAAATCAACCAGATCAAAGTTATAAATTCCCCAACCAACCAGCCAGGCTGTTTATCTTCCAAATTGTTCCTTCTTTCAAAATAAAGAGAGCAAACAACAACAACAACAACAACAACAAAACAACAACAACAAAAGGCAGTAAGCCAGTTATCTGGTCAAGAAAAATTAACCAATTAAAATCCACCATCCAGTTGGCAAATGGACAAAATGAGTGAATAAGTAAATGCCATGCAATGTACCAATTAACTTTATTAAGCCATGCAGTTCTTCTTATGATTCTGACAGTCAACCCCATGCCTCCTTGTCTATGTCCACTTCCCATGGCAGAGTCATCATGCAAGATCTTGTAGACCTGACTCTACACTACAGTATGTTCAACTGCGGCCAAACTGAACTGAGTGTTTGAACAGGGCCTATACTTAGGCAGACAGCACAGACATTTTGTCTGAAAGCAGTTTCTAACACCATACCATGCACTCTATGCTCCACTCATCAAGACAGATTCCTTCAGGTGCTGTAAGACTTCAAGATCAGTCCAACAGTGTGCTCGAACTGAGGCTCATTTCAGACGTTAGGGTCAATGGCTTTATGTTATGACATTTTTAAGCTTTATTACATGATACAATGATAATTAAGGCACACAACTGGATGTTGTGTTGGAAGGTGACCTTTATAAAGAGGTATTACTAAAGAGGTATTACTATTCAATGACAGAGAGGAGAAAACTATGCAGTGTCCCTCATGTACCAAGATGGTGTGGAGAAGATATTCATTCATGCACCACTAATCTGTTGCTAACCGTGAAACAGTATAAAAGTACTCTTTATCATTTTAGAATAGCTTTGGCTGGCAAAGACCAGATAAAGGCTTTTAGCCTAAGTAAATCTGATACGCTTGTTGCTGCATATTTTTGGTGGGCGGGAGTGGGAAAGGGCGCTAGTTACAGAATAGCTTTCAGCTATGCTTGTTGCTGCATATTTTTGGTGGGTGGGAATGGGAGAGGGCGCTAGTTACAGAATAGCTTTCAGCTACGCTTGTTGTTGTGTATTTTTGGTGGGTGGGAATGGGAAAGAGTGCTAGTTACAGCATACTTTCAGCTACACTAAGTCTTACAGAACTAGTCTTTGCAGTTGCCACTGATTCTTAGGAAAAGAAAAGAGGGGGTACACAAAAGAGAAATACCAGAAAAGTGGGTGTGGGTGCACGAAATGGGAGAGTGGGGGTGAAAGGGTGAAAAGTAATTTTAACATAGCACTGTCAGTAACACAACTAACCCATTCCCTGCTGTCGGAACAGCTAACTATCACATCTGCGGCAAAAACAAAAAAAAAATCCTATTTGCCAAAAGGACACCATAAGCTATAGGTAACAGCTAACTATCACATCTGTGGCAAAAACAAAACAAAAAATCCTATTTGCCAAAAGGACACCATAAGCTATAGGTCTTGTCTGATTTCAGACATTTCATGCATTCTCAAGTAAAGTTCTCAAAGTGAATTATTTTGGGTTATGTTATACAGACTCCTCACTGGGACTGTTTCAGGAAAGGGAAAAGCACCTGCAGTACAATTTCTTGAGCAGGGAAAGGGTTAACACAGGCACAAGAAATGCTAGGCTTTTGATACAATCATATGATGTAAAACAGCGTGTCATCTGAACACCAGAAAAAGGAGGGGGTGGGGGGAAGCTTGTGATACACAACAGTATATCAATCAATTAAAAACACATACAAGATTGTGATATAAAAGGAAGAGCAGTATACCTCATTCGAAAACGCTATTTTGTGATATACAATATAGAATACACTATTTTGTGATATACAATATAGAATACACTATTTTGTGATATACAATATAGAACAGTATGTTGTATAAAATCAGCAGTTTGCGATACATGTTGTAGAACAGTGTGTCATTTGAGCAAGTGAGTCCCAGTACACACCAGGGAAACAATACACATCACCACATGCTGGGAGTGATTAAACAGAGAGTGAATAAGGTAGAAACACAGTCAGTCACCTTCTTCTGTCGTGGAACTCAGGCCGACAGATCAGTAAAACTCCCTTCAATTTTTACACAGCCACAAGCCATGTTTAGTTTCAAACCAACTCCAAAGTGCCCACCAGTCCTGACAGGCATTAATTTATACCCCTGCCCCCAACCCTGGGGAAAAAAAGTGACTGTTGCAAGTATTCAGCTCTTATTTTTAAGGACCCCTCTCTGATTCTAAACTCTGATTGTGGACATTTCGGCCAAAAAGCTCCACCCCAAGCCCTTGGTGCTGTTATTTATCTCACCCCAAGAACCTAATCAATATACATTCCTCTCCCAGAACCTAATCAATATACATTCCTATCCCAGAACCTAATCAATATACATTCCTCTCCCAGAACCTAATCAATATACATTCCTCTCCCAGCTTTTCATACCATTACCATCCCATCCAAAAGAACCTAATCACTCTACACATTTCCACTGCAAACCCTCTTTGTCATAGTCTCACACTACAATTGAATAATCATCTTTGTCATTCAAACTCACATTATGATCTGATATCCCTCCTTGTCATAGAATCTCACAGTACAATCCAGTAGCTATCTTTGTCATTCAAACTCACACTATGACCAGACAACCCTCTTTGGTATACAGCCTCACCCTACAATCTGACAATCAAACCTCTTTGTCATACAATCTCACACCATGATCTGACAACCATCATTGTAACACAAACTCACACTACCGACCTGACAACCCTGTCATACAATTTCACACTGTGGCCAGACAACCTTCTTTGTCATACAATCTCACACTGTGGCCAGACAACCTTCTTTGTCATACAATCTCATACTACAATCTGGCAGCCCTCTTTATCATACAATTTCATACATTGATCTGACAGCCCTCTTGGTCATACAAACCCATACTACAACCAGACAACCCTCTGTCACGCAATCCCCCACTACAGACAACCCCTCTCTGTCAAACAAACTTGAACTACGATCAAACCACCCAGCTCTTACAGTCCCTTCTCTCCCTGA
>OY757548.1:7837913-7845413 GCA_963584105.1 Alviniconcha strummeri | reverse complement strand
TCTCTCCATCTCCTGTTTTTGAATAAGTGAAAGAGGAGACTGCAAATTTCTACAGCACTGCTAACTATACCTATGCGTGGGCAGTGGAACAGTGCTTGGAGCAGGACAACAAACAAAACAACGCAACAACAAAGATGAAAGAGAGAAAATCTTATATACACCAATAAAAACAAAAAGTATGTATACAACAACCACAACCCCATACACACACAACCGATGAGACTAAACTCTTCAAGACTGACAGGTACAGTAAATGATCTCAATCAGTTATGGGACGAAAAGGGTAGAAAATGTGCATACCACCCCCAATCCCCCCCCCCCCCCCCCCCCCCGGAAAAAGATAGAAAAAAGAGCACTCAAAAAATAATGGACTGTACGATTGTGAAGACTGCTGGGTTCAGTAACTCATCACAGTCAGTCAGGACAAAACAAAGGTCAGGAGGCTGCATGATCTCCACACAGGCTTTCAGGCAGACTGTCAACACACACACCTATACACTGCCCCACAGACTGTCAACACACACACCTATACACTGCCCCACAGACTGTCAACACACACATCTATACACTGCCCCACAGACTGTCAACACACACATATACACTGCCCCACAGACTGTCAACACACAAACCTAAACACTGCCCCACAGACTGTCAACACACACACCTATACACTGCCCCACAGACTGTCAACACACACATATATACACTGCCCCACAGACTGTCAACACACACCTATACACTGCCCCACAGACTGTCAACACACACATATATACACTGCCCCACAGACTGTCAACACACACATATACACAGCCCCACAGACTGTCAACACACACATATACACTGCCCCACAGACTGTCAACACACACACCTATACACTGCCCCACAGACTGTCAACACACACATATACACTGCCCCACAGACTGTCAACACACAAACCTAAACACTGCCCCACAGACTGTCAACACATACACCTATACACTGCCCCACAGACTGTCAACACACACACCTCTACATGGCCCCACAGACTGTCAACACACACATCTATACATGGCCCCACAGAGTGTCAACATACACATCTATACACTGCCCCACAGAGTGTCAACATACACATCTATACACTGCCCCACAGAGTGTCAACATACACATCTATACACTACCCCACTACCAGAGAGAAAATGAGCATGAAATGGGACTGACCAGCAGGTTGAAGGAAAGTTTGAATTTCTGGAAGATGTCCACAAAGTCCTGGGCAGGTGGTGGCCGTGCACGGTGACCCAGCATGCCATCTAACAACACAGAAATTCCCCTCATCTGCACATGTGTTATTCGTGTGCATGCGCACAAGTGCGAGCAAGCACGCGTATGTGTGTGGTTGCGTGCGTGCATGCATTGGTGAGTGAGTGTGTGTGTGTGTGTGTGTGTGTGTTAATTTTTGTTGTCACTGTTTTGAGCTATTACTGTAAAAACAACAACAACAAAAACAACCTTTTTAAAACTTTTTTTTTTGTATATGTCTTACACTAAATTTTCATGTGTTAATTTGAATTTTATTTATTTAACATGCTGCATTGATTGTATGTTTCAATGATTATTCCTACATTCACTGATGCTCTTCTTTCTTTGTGGGAGTTTTCACCTTTCAAAACTGACGTTAAAAGTGACGATAATTCACACCTTCACTGATGTTCTTCTTTCCTTTTGGGAGTTTTCATGTTTCAAAACTGACATTACAGTTACACTGAGAGAAGCGACGATAATTCATACCTCCACTGACGTTCTTCTTTCCTTTTCCTCCCCGTTCCTTTTTCCTCCTCTCCAGCTCCTTGTATGCCTCCGCTGCCTGCTGTAGCCTGGCCACGAACTTCTCAATGTCGTCAAAACAGTGGTTCAACAATTGCTGCACAGCCAACAAAACAGTGGTTCAGCAACTGCTGCACAGCCAACAAAACAGTGGTTCAGCAACTGCTGCACAGCCAACAAAACAGCCAGCAGAACTAGCACAGATCGTGGTGAGAGCTTTGGAGCAACTCTTTACTGCATGTTTTAAGGACCATCTTTTTTACAAAATCACGCAACCTCAAGGTCGTGCTTCACCAAACAGGAAATGGGCAGATGCTGACACTTGAACTTGACAAAGTCCTCACACACCAGTGTTTTCTTTTTATGTGGCAAAATCAGTGAGGAAATTCCGCTCAGGGAGACTTAATTATTCACAAGCAAATCCGTTGATAAATAAACTCGGGAGACTTAATTATTCGCAAGTAAATCTGTCGATAAATAAAGTTCCACTTGTACTGGTACATATCAGTAAATGTGAGTTCATTTGTACTGATATAATGAATGAGGGACAACTAAACTTAGATAAATGTTGTGAACAAATATTGGTATAATAAAAGGTGTGAACAAAGCCTTCTGTATCATGGATGAGAATGTTTTTTTCTGAAATACTTGTTATGGTGGAGAAGGAAAACTGAACACTGCAATCATACAACTTTTGTCTTTTTCTAAAGTACAAACATGCACATTTTGTTTTTAAATCTGAGGAAGATGCAGCCGATGGGGTTGGGGGGTTGGAGGGGGGGGGGGGGGGTGAGGGACAGTAGAAAGACCAATAAAATAGATCCCAAATTAAGTTTTATTCAAGAACATTAAAAAATACAGCAGAAAGACAAAACCAAACAGATCATGAATTAAGTTTTATTCAAGAACATTAAAAATACAGCATAAAGACAAAACCAAACAGATTCCGAATTAAGTTTTATCCAAGAACATTAAAGGAAGGAAGGACACGCACAAACAGACATGGAAAAAGGACACATGCACCACGCATCGATACCTATAAATCAGCAGTTGTCCACTGACCTACCTTTTAAAAATAAAAGATTTTATAACATAGAAAACAAAAACCACCAAACCTGCAAATTAGTTCTGTAACACACACGCAGGCACACACACTTCTGACTTAATTATTTGTTATGTAACATCTGATTGAACACCTACGGTGAATGTGGGATTCACATTACTGAACTAGGCATTGTAGTTTTTGTTTTCTACTTCTAAATATTTACAAATAGAATCACTGCACAGCAGACCTGACCAGCAATGCTCACAGTATTATTTTCATGATAAATGTACCTCAAATAATTCCTCAGGATGTACATACAGCTCACATAATCATAACTGGCAAGAATGTACTGTATTCCATCTTTAAAAATGACGGATGGGCCTTACCAAGTAAACTGCAAGGTCATCTAATTAATTACATGGCTATACTTGAACTGAGAGAGAGAGAGAGAGAGAGAGAGAGAGAGAGAGAGAGAGAGAGAGAGAGAGAGAGAGAGAGAGAGAGAGAGAGAGAGACACACACACACACACGCACACACACACACACACACGCACGCATGCACACACACACACACACGCACACAGAGACAGACAGTGAGAGAGAAACAGGGTGCTTGGAGGCAGTTTCAGTTAGCAAGCATCTAAGAATGAAAAGCATTATATTTAACAATTGCAATTTTTGGAGATTCGTCTCTGTCAGTCATCAGCAAAGCAGGACTGGGAATGTGTCATTATATACATATAAAGACTGATTAAGAACCTTAGAAGCTGGTCACCTATCTGAAGCATGAGCATCCCTTTGTTAAAAGTGCAGAAAATACAGAGGTGTTGTACACTGAACATTACTAAAGTGTAGAGACTGAAGCTTTGTTTGTAGCTGCTCTATATTAATCATTTGTCAACATCTGCTTTTGAAACAGCCTAACTGCTCTTTTTTCTTCTTTCTTGTATGAAGTTTAAAAAAACACACCCAAAAACCTCACATTTTCCTAAGCAAGCCATTGTAAAGCTTGTTTTGATGAGCACAGGAAAGTGGTTTTCCAGTTCTGAGATTGACGACAGCATCACTTACAAAGAATTTCCCATTATAAAAGACTTTCTTATAACACAAGTTGGACTAGCTACCAGTGTCGACATAGGCAAGATATTTCACATTGTACAGTATGCTGTTACATATCTTAGCAAGCTGTCAAAAGAGAGATGGGGGTGGGGGGGTTGGAGAGAGAGAGAGAGAGAGAGAGAGAGAGAGAGAGAGAGAGAGAGAGAGAGAGGATGAATGAATAAATGAAGGAATGAACTTTATTTTATGAGGGTAGTGGAGAAGACTTGAGTTTTTTTACATCCAGCCCCTACCTGAGAGAGAGAGAGAGAGAGAGAGAGAGAGAGAGAGAGAGAGAGAGAGAGAGAGAGAGAGAGAGAGAGAGAGAGAGAGAGAGAGAGAGAGAGAGAGGGTGGCATGACAGAGACAAAGAAAGATAATAATTCTTGATCAGTGTTATTTATTAACCTGCTCCAGGAACATGCAGCAAAACATATGCCACAAACTAGCTCATTTTTACCACAGTTCACAATTCTCTGGTTCACCCCGTTGGACAGACATGTACATATTAAAATAAGCTAATTTTTAGTAGCAGATTCATTATGGGGGCATCAAAAAAAAAAAAAAAAAAAAAAAGGGAAGAAAAAAAGAAAGAAAGAAAGAAAAACAGAAGAAGAAGAGGCTTGGAAGCATAGCTGATTTTATACATGTATATATACACTGAATTTAAAATATGACTTGTACAACAGCCATAGTTATCCTCTATAGTACAAATATATTTGAGATAAGCTAGTTTGGGTAACAGATTCATTATTACTGTGGGCACAAAAAGAAAATGCTTGGAAGCACAGTGGAATTTACATGCTGATATTAAAACCAGACTCATATACCAATAGCCATCCTCAAGAGCATGGCAGAGTTATTTTCATCTTAAATACACATACCAGTCACGCAATATGGTCACCATTTCTACAGGTTTAAATGACTGCCTGGTACTGACCAGCCGTGTACGAAAGCAATCACATTCCAAGCTGAGAGTCTTGCAGAGTGCACGTCAGAGCTTTGCACGTTATATATGTGCACCTATGTTACATATGATCATTTCTGACAAAAAAACAAAACAAAAAACTGATGACACTGTCTGTTCTCAGCATGCTGGCAAACTTCTAACAATCTTGTTGATCTAAAAATGTATCCAAAACACACAGCTAAGCCCGTCCTTGAAAGAGGAAAAACAAAGAGACAAATGCGTGAACTTTTTCATTCAGAAAAATAAATAAAAAGGTACACTGGCTACCAAAGGCAGATTAGATTTCAAACTGGCAACATCAGACAAGACTCTGTTGCTACATCTGAAATCTGCTGGTCACCTTTTGGCCTCCAGACCCTCCTGTTTGACATGAATGACAAGCGTAATGGCAAAATATTACTGTCTTCATGGCACTTCAGAGTGTGCTCTGGGTCAGGTGGGATGAGGGAAGCTTGCAAAGCGTGTTGGATATAATACAATGTGAGTAGTTTATATATTTTGATCTTTCTGGTGCTGCTGAACAGGGGTGTCTGTGTAAATTATTAGCAGTGCTGTTGCTTGATTCCCCCCATGTCCTTGCTGTCAATGTTGCAGATTTGCTATTAACATCACAGTGGAGACAATTCAATGTGAATACATTCTGATCCTTCTGCTGCTGTTGAGCAGGAGTGTCTGTGTCAATTATTAACAGCGCTGTTGCTCGATTCCCCCCCTCCCCCCCACCCCCATGTCCTTGCTGTCAATGTTGCAGTCTTGCTATTAAGGTCTCAATGTCTCTTTTAGTGTTGCAGTTACCTTCATTAGGAACTGTTATGACCCTTGTTGGTCCTGAATGTCTATTTATAGTTGCAGTGGTGCCCATCACCTTTAACTTTGCTGTCAGTGCTGCTGCTCACGTACTGTGGTTATGATACTGTGCCAGTGTGTGTGTGTGTGTGTGTGCACGCGCGTGCGTGCATGCATTCGCGCATGAATCTTGCACATAGTTATGCTTGAACCCTTGTTGATGTCTACATTACGAGTAATTGTTTTGTTAAATTACTGAAAACATTTTCCATCTCGATGTACATTATGTGTGTTTTATTATGTTTGTTCAGCGCTTTGAGCCGCAGGGTAGCCACTTGACAAATTTTCATTAATATAGTTAAGACCAAGCTTGAAGAGTTAAATGCCTTGCTGCGTGGAAGCGAGGAGAGTTAGTTAGGACTTGGAGTGTAATGTCCTGCCAACCGTGCACGGTCACCTCAGGACAAAGCGAGGAGAGAGTGTTATATTTGTTGTTGTTTTTCATTGTTGTTTGTTAATGAGGCAGAGAATCAGAAGGCAGCCAATTCCAACAGAATACCTGGTCTAGATCACTATCATAAATGCTTTCTTTCTTTTCAGGTTTTCGCACTCTGGCATAGGCAGCAGCCTCATCGCCTGGTGCGTTGATACATGCAAAGGTAAACCATCAAGAAAAATAAGGAAGAAAGGTAAAAAATGCAAAGAGAGAAAGAAAACTTCAATACAATGCACTGAGAAAATGGTTAAAAAAAACCAAAAAACAAAAACAATGAACTCAAAAGCACATGCATAATAATAATAGTTCACAGAGAATACAAGCAGTTATTATAGATAAATGTGTTTAATGCTAGACTTAATCAATCTCAAGCTCTAAAACCAATGAAAGTCTTAAAGAAGAACATCACTGACGTCAAGATACCAGGGATTAAAAACTAAACACAAAACAGAATACCTGACCTTGCCTTTGTCACATAACACACACACACACACACACACACACACACACACACACGCACATACATACACAAGTTATACTCCACTTGAAAATGTTTAAGGAAGTGAAACAGCTTATCTCTGTGCATTGGGTCGATCATATGATGGCATGTTATTCATCTTGATGAGACTGAGTCCCAACTTACACATGACCCATTATAAGTTGTTTTGTGACACAGTTTATCATTTTTGTGCAGATTGACTGTCTCTTTATCCAACTGGTGTAGACTGTTTCTTCAGCTGTAAATAATGGTGGGCACAGCGGGATGAGATCTGTCCAAAATCTTCATATTCATCTTTAATAACAAAGAATTCAGTTTTAAACTCAGACGACACAGTATAAACAATGCAAGAAATAAAATTTAAAAATATACAACAACAAAAATATGACACTGTTGCAGGACAAGTGCCAGGAAGTGAGGAACATGTCTTCACATGTACCATGTCATGGGCACTTTTTTCACTGTAAGGGTTGGTGATCTAGATAACTGGATAGTTGTGCTTTTTTTTCTTCAGATTTTTGATCTAGATAAACTCATCCAACACTTGCAAAAGCTGACCACATCTAACATTTGCAAAAGCTGACCACGTCAAGTACCATCATACATCCTGCTGCTACCAGCAGCTTTGCCCTACCATATCTTTCATATGCTTCCTTCTCTGCTTTTTCTTTCTACGCTCCGCTTCAGAAAACATCTAAGCACACCACAGGGCACAGTCCCCACTTTTCCAAACAGCTTCTCAAGCACAGCCCAGTGTCCAGGTGCATCTAAACGCATCTGCAGGCATCCGTGGGCACAGCAAACCC
>OY757548.1:7832359-7837713 GCA_963584105.1 Alviniconcha strummeri | reverse complement strand
GTCAACAAAATCAATCCATACTGACGTATTTATAAACACCACAAAACATGCATGTATACGGAAGAGGCACAGTCATACTGAAGAAGAATGCCCATTGGCCATTCATACTTGACAACAACAGAAAATAGGAAGGAGAGGCGAGACACGTGCAACACAGAGCTCTACAACATGACACCAGCACTCAAACCTTCAAACGCGACGCCACTGTCAGCAACATAAGTGGACAAAACCCGCCCCGTATCAATGGGAATTAAGCACTTTTTTTTTTACACCGACCGTGTTTCTCTTTTGTGGTACCGATTTGGCATTGACCTGAATTGCTTTTTCACTGGCGTACATCATATCTTCCGTTCTAGCGTACAAGACAAGTCACAATGGGAATTGGTGGGAAAAGAAAATAAAGACGTGCGCGATCGCGCGTACAGTCTAGACAGATGAACCGACCCCCTACTCCCCAAAAAACAACAAACAACAACAACAACAAAAGAAGAACAAACAACAAAAACAAATACACTTCAGCTTCATGAGTCGCAAGACTATTGTTGTGGATGGAGAAAAGCGAGGTAAGTGAAATAATATCTAACTCAAGATTAAATAATTTACACACATTTTCATAAACGGGGGAGGGGGAGGGCGAGATCAGATGGAGAGGGTATCGACCCGGACTGCAGGTCTTCAAAGTGATTCAATGTGCAATAAAAACCTGGTGACTCGCAGTGTTCTTGCTGGGGAACGCTGCAACAACGTCACTATGATAAGAACTAAATCTGCCAGCAATCTCCACATAGAGTGTTAAGCCAAAATGTTTGTTTGTGTGTGTGTGTGTGTGTGTGTGTGTGTGTGTGTGTG
This sequence comes from Alviniconcha strummeri, assembly GCA_963584105.1. Lineage (NCBI taxonomy): Eukaryota > Metazoa > Mollusca > Gastropoda > Provannidae > Alviniconcha > Alviniconcha strummeri. Next base: position 7,836,864 of record OY757548.1, on the reverse strand, counting down.
TGTGTGTGTGTGTGTGTGTGTGTGTGAGAGAGAGAGAGAGAAGGGGGGAGGGAGAGAGAGATGGGGGGGGGGGGGGCTGAAGAAAAACAAAGAAACCATCATATTTTCTTTTCTTTTTTTACCATGACGAGTAAGCTTGGTTTGCTGTGTGTAGAAGTTTAAGGATTTCAGGTTAAGGATTTCCAGCGGTATGCCTATATCCACACTACACAACACTTTTTGTGTCTGGGGTTACTTACCCTCTGTAGATTATCATGGTGGTCGAATGACTAGCAAGACACGACTAGGTAAATCCAGGCGAACACACCAGAATTCCAGCGGCGAGAAAACTACACCTGTCCTTTCTAAGTCCCAAACCTCCAGGACATGTCAAAACACAGAACAGGTGCTCTCAGTTTCCAAAAAGTCTCAAACGTTTGTTCACAGAGCTGTAAATGGCACTTGTGGTCAGCACCTGTTGTCAGTGTGTTCTCCACAATGTCGTTTTAAATCATCTGATTAAACACCCACGCATTTGCACAGTGATTTTTCCGACGATACTCCCATCCAATCACCGTTTCTCTAGCGGCGAAAGCTGCACCCAGACAACGCTGTTTGGAAACGAAATCTCCCTCCAGACATCGCTATACGCGGAAACTGAATCGCTTGCCCCCAGCAGACACTTTCAACGACATGCACACCAGTTCCACATTGCAAACACGCCCAAATAGCTATAGCCTTCCATCAGGTGGAACACGAGGCCGGTACATCCAGCTATCAGTATCACTGTCTACATACACCAAAAACACAACGCGTCAGATAAATCTTAGCCTATCTGTGCTGGCCGGGTGCCAGCTAGGGTGTACAGGCTAACTTGCCTGCGGTCATCTCCGCGGCCCTGATAGGGGTGGACTAGCTAGCCTAGCGAAGGTAGGTATACCCGGAACCACCCATTTCGGAGAAAGGAATTTAGGGTCCAAGTCAGCTTGGAATGCGGCCGCAGGCGGACCCGAGTGTCCTTTTGTTACTGGGTGGGGAAAGAGGATATGGGGAGGGGGGGGGGGGGGGGGGGGGCGGTCATCAGCTGACTCGTATCTGCCCCCCCCCCCCGGGTTTATCTGACACAGTGTGGCAGTTGTCGCAGTAGAGTGTGTATGAATGGAAACGGCTCAAAGTCGCAGAAGCATCGCTGTTAGTTCCGACATCCTCAACTCGTTGTGATTTTATTCTGGGGTCTCTCTGTCTCTGTCTGTCTGTCTGTCTGTCTCCCTTCTTCTTACAAACCGCGGACAGCACCTTCCTTCTCAAACTGCCGCCAAAAAAAAAAAAAAAAAAGAGTGAGGGGGGGGAAGTGTGTGTGTGTGTGTGTGTGTGTGTGTGTGTGTGTGTGTGTGTGTGTGTGTGTGTGTGTGTGTGTGTGTGTGTGTGTGTGTTGTGTGTTGTCTGCGACCGCTTGTGTAATAAAGCGCTATTTGCTGAAAAGGCGATTGTAGCGACAGCACAACTGCAATGCAAATGTTACGATTTTACGACTAGTAGCGTACGTGGCGGTGCCAGTCAGCAAGGCGGGTCTGTCCGGTTCCAGCTCTCCTTCTCTGCTCTGTACGGTGTGTGTACAGTCAGGCCCAATAGAAATCTGCATTCTTCTTACTACCACCTACCACTTAGGGACGCACAAGGAGGACAAGAAAAAAGCACAATTCAGCGACACGGCCACAGATAACCCGTAGCTTACTCCCGCAAAAGGATCCGTGTCTCGCACTTAATCAGGGTTCTGTACTAGAACGAAAACACCGCTCTGTAACATAGGAAAGCATGCAGGACAACAGCTGCGATCGACCTCGACCACAGTATGTACTTTCTTCCTGAGTCTCTGTCTCTTCTTCCTCCCCCCTCCCCCTAACACACACACACACACACACACACACACACACACACACACACACACACACACACACACACACACACACACACTTAAGTTTGAAACAAAGCCTGTCGTCTTTATACCAACTGAAACACAATTACGTGTACAGTTGGGGGGGGGGGGGGGGGGGAGGGGTGTTCAAACCAGACGACAATCAAGAAAAGGGTCACAATGACTGAGTCATTGATAGCTTCCATAAAAAAGCATATAGCTACTCAGTTAAAAGAGGGGCAAACTTGACAGCTCTCTCTCTCTGGGTCTGGGCGTATCGTGTCAGTATTTGACACAACAGACGTCTGTTTTCAGGTCAAGTCCAAGGCAACTTCTTTTATGGCTCGGAATGGGATCCCAAGGCTTCGGCGAAGCAAACAAAACTGTCGGCTATTGCAAGATCCCGTCTGCAGAGAATGACATGCCACTTAGGGAAACTTCGAAACTTCGTTCAAATTAAAAAAACAAAAACAACATTTCCTCAATAGCAAGAAAAAATCGGGGATTAAATTTGTTTTTTTTGTTTTTTATTTTTACAGGCTCTTCTTCTCTACATTGTTTAACAGATTTTGTTTTCTGATCTTACTCAGTTTTAAGTTTTTTTTCCAGGCCTAAATTCAATGCCTCGACAATCAATTACTTTCACGTTCCCTCCTTTTAAGCTGCGATTCCGAAAATCGTGGATGAATCCAAAACCGACAACAATCCAAAAATAAGTTACCGTGATCCCGCTCGACGAAGAGTGAGTGAGTGAGTGAGTAAGTAAGTAAGTAAGTAAGTAAGTAAGTAAGTAAGTAAGTAAGTAAGTAAGTAAGTAAGTAAGTAAGTAAGTAAGTAAGTAAGTAAGTAAGTAAGTAAGTAAGTAAGTAAGTAAGTAAGTAAGTAAGTAAGTAAGTAAGTAAGTAAGTAAGTAAGTAAGTAAGTAAGTAAGTTGGTGTTTTACGCCCAGTCAACCAAGTCGACGAAGAACAGAACTTGATCTAGCAAAATTTAACACACTGCTCAACCTGATCTTACAATGTTTAACACGCAGGCTTCACGAATCCACGTCAACGACACCAAACTGTCCATCCCGACTGACAAGTGCCGAGCTGGCAACAGGGGCCATCGAATACGAACAGGGTGTGGCTCCTTCCTTCACAAGACAAGACGGGTACAGGTACGTGTGACAAAAACACAGAAGAAAACGAGGCGTGTCCTCAAGCGCATAAAATGCTTTAGTCAACAGAGACAGTCAGCGTGTGTTAGTTCACAAGCCAGTACAGTATTTGCCCTTGCCTCATTGACGAGTGTGTACCCAGTCTCTTGTGCACAATGCAACTTCGGTTTGGATGACCCTGGCAGGGCCACCCCTTTACCAGGCAGTCAGTCAGTCAGTCTAGCGACTGTGGACTAGTCTTTTGTGTGCAACAATAATTCCCTTTGGATAACCGAGGCAAGGCCAGCTCTTTGCAAGGTATGCAGATTAAATGGACACAACCTTTAGCTGTGCAAAATACAACTTCCCTTTGGATGACCGAGACAAGGCCAACCCTTTACAAGGTATGCAGATTAAATGGACACAACCTTTAGCTGTACAAAATGCAACTTCCCTTTGGATGACCGAGACAAGGCCAACCCTTTACAAGGTATGCATATTAAATGGACACAACTTTTAGCTGTGCAAAATACAACTTCCCTTTGGATGACCGAGACAAGGCCAACCCTTTAGAAGGTATGCAGATTAAATGGACACAACCTTTAGCTGTACAAAATGCAACTTCCCTTTGGATGACCGCGACAAGTCCAACCCTTTACAAGGTATGCATATTAAATGGACACAACCTTTAGCTGTGCAAAATATAACTTCCGTTTGGATGATCGAGACAAGGCCAGCTCTTTACAAGGTATGCAGATTAAACGGACACAGCCTTTAGCTGTGCAAAAACAACACCTAAAAAACAACACTTCCCTTTGGATGACCGCGACAAGTCCAACCCTTTACAGGGTATGCAGTTTAAATGGACACAACCTTTAGTTGTGCAAAATACAACTTCTCTTTGGACGTCCGAGGCAAGGCCAACCCTTAACTACACCTTCAGCTGAGCAGAACACAACTTCTAACTGGATGACCGAGGAAACGGCAACCCTTTGAAAAGCATGTACACTATCTGGCCATAGTTATAGTTGTGTAAAGTACAACTTCCGTTCGGATGACCAAGGCAAGACAACACAATGAAGACAGACTACTTGGACACTGCGTTATTCATGCTGAATACAATTTCTGTTCGGATGACCGACGAAATTACGGTCAATCTTTCACTAGCTCGGCAAGCAAACTATTTGGACACAGCTTTAGCTGAGCAGAATGCAACTTCCGTCTGGATGACCAAAGCAGGACCACACCCTAACAAGGGAAAGACAGGGCTCAGGATGCAACTTCTGTCTGGATGACTGAGGCAAGGCCACATCTTCACAAGGCAAGCAGACTAACTGGACCACTTTAGCTGTGCAGAATACAACTTTTTTTGTTTACATAAAAATAAAAATAAATTAACAAGAAAAGTTTAATGCAGGCGCACTCGGTTACCTCACAACAGTAAGGGCCGAAGTATCATTAACCTTGTGGACA
>OY757548.1:7814859-7827359 GCA_963584105.1 Alviniconcha strummeri | reverse complement strand
AAATGAAACCTGCTGATTAATCTCGTTTCTTTGCAGGACGTTCAACATCCATCAAAGCGATGCGTTGTGGACGGTTTGGCCATGCAATCTTTGTGTGAACAGTAAGGCCATGCAGTCTTTGTGTGAGCAGTAAGGCCATGCAACCTGCGTGGGCCGTAAGGCCATGCAATCTTTGTGTGGACACTCAGACCACGCAATCTTTGTGTTGACAATACGGCCATGCAATCTTTGTGTGGACAACAAGGATATGCAATCTTTGTGTGGACCGTAAGGCCATGTGCTCTTTGTGTGGACAGTAAGGCCAGGCCATTCAGTATTTGTGTGGACAGTAGACCATACTAACTTTGTGCGCACGTTAAAGCCATGCAATATTTTAAGGCCATGTAATCTTTGTGTGGACACTAATGCCACACAATCTCTGTGTGGACACTAACGCCACGCAATCTGTGTGTGGACAAAAAGTCATGCAACCTTTGTGTAGACCGTAAGGCCATGTAAACACTGTATGGTCAGTAAGACCATGTAAACTTTGTGTGGACAGTAAGGCCACGTAATTACTGTGTGGACCGTAAGGCCTGGTAGCCTTTGTGTGGACAGTAAGGCCATGTAACCTTTGTGTAACAGTAAGGCCATGGAGTCCTTGTGTGGACAGTGAAGCCATATTATCTTTGTAGCATGCAAATCTAGGCAGCAAAACTACATTTCACAGACTAAACGTAAAAAAGTCTCAATTCTAGAAGGCAAAACTATAGTTCACAGACCGGAAGTAAAAATCTCAGTTCTAGAACAAGACAGTAGAAGGCAAAATTACATTTCACAGACCGAACGTAAAAGTCGCAACTCTAGAAGGCAAAACTGTATTTCGCAGACTAAACCTAAACGAAAGTTAACTATTTACTAACTCGTGCATGCTATTTACAATGATGAGTTGTCAGCGCGCACACTTGTACAAAAATGTCAAATTCCAACAGCAGAAGTACTGATGCATGCCATACAGTTTTATACCAGTTATGCAAACCGAGTACTACTAACTCTAGGTGAAATTCCACCCTATGCATTGCCTAACAACTGCCTGTGCAAAAAGCACTGTCTAGGAGTAGAAAGCCAAGAGAAAATTTTGTTCCAAAAAAAGGAGGACTAGCTACTCTACTAGAGCTCTTTTCTGCTTTCCTCGTACCATGGTGGCTTCTCGCCTGCAGCGCCCAGTTCCTGCCGACCGTGCCAGTTTTCCGCCTGCTTACTGGCCGTCATCCTCACCACCTCTACCCCGCTCTCATTGGTTGCTGATCTCTGTCGTGCTGAACCTGACCTATTATGAGCTGCGCGGCTGCCTGTCTCTCTGCCTAGCCTGTTGTACAGGTCTGCCTGCTCCTTATCGTGGGTGTTCGCGACCGCTGCAAAAGGGCGATCGTCACCCATCAGAGCGATGCGTGCCTGGTAGCCCGCGGAAAGATGCCGGCCACGAGACTGCACGTTCCGAGACGTAACCTCGGACGCGTTCACGTTCTGAGCTTGTTCGCTGTGGGTGTTGGTGACTGCTGGAGGGCGGCCGCGGCCCATCAAAGCGATGCGAGTTTCGTAGTCTGAGGAAATGTGCCGAACGCGAGACCGACACGCATCCTCGGCCTTGGACACAGTTACATTTTCGCCGTACAACTGTGACTTGGCTTCTGTCTGTTGGTGGCCAAGGTGCGACGACGTGTTCGTCGCTGACGTCGCGATCAACTGCTGAATGGTGGTGGCTACTGTCTGTGACCGCGCTTCGAGGGACGGCGAAAGAGCATCAGAGCTCGACTGTTGATTGGTTGTTGAGGTAGTGTGCGAATGCCGATTGGCTGAGGTATGCTGCGACTGCTGACTGGCTGAGGTGTTTTGTACCAACTGACTGCTTGCTGAAGCTAGCCCTGACAGATGACTGGCTGCTTGTGATTCAAGAGCATTTTGATTGGCTGTTTGACGGTGTGCATAAAACCCCTCCCGAACCTCCCTCCCAGTCTCAATGCTATGCCTTGCAAAGATCTCATAAAGATCAGCCTCGCTGAAACAAAAAAGTCATGCACCCATTGTCGTAAAGACAGCGTCCACATGTCCAGAAGATGACCAACACAGTGTACAGACACTACACAGAGACAGCAGAACTTGCCATCAGGCACACCTCTTGTGTGGGGAGACAACTGTCCTATATGACCCATTTGTAATACTACACAAGAGGTCACTCACAGCAGGTTTGACATACAACGAATGGCATAACAAATGAAAAAGGAAATAAATGCAATGATGACGATAAAACACACCTACAGACCAACAGAAAACAGTCCTGGTTCGATTGAATCACATTGGAGATACTGGTATAGTTTAAATGTACGCATACTGGAAGCAATTTTAATCCATTTCGGCTGATGTAAACTACAGGGAAAGAAGCGACGAAAGGTGACTGTGCCCCCCCCCTCCCCCCCCCGCAAAAAAAAACAACAATAACAAACAACCAAAAAAAAAAAAAAAAAAAAAAACAACAACCAAAAACAACAACTATGTCCTCGATCAACTGGACTCCCCGATTCAACTGATAGGAACGTTCCTTTTTCTCTCTCCGTTTTTACGTTTTCAGGACATAAGCTTGCTCCCAGCCATGCGGACCTTTAAACTATACCTGTATCTCGAAAATGATATCAAGACCCTCTCCGTCAGTGAAAACGTGCCACATTTTGATATACACCCAAAGGCATGCTTCCAGGAACACAGGCTCATAAAAACAGTTGTGTGGAGCGTGGGGGGGTGGGGGTGGGGGTGGGGGGTGGGGGGGAAGAACCGAAAACTCAGGAAGTGGGGGAAAGAGCACTGTACATAAACACTCCAACAGCCACCGCCAAGATACACTGCATTATTACGGGAAGAACTGTGGGCCATTTTACCGTTAATAATGTGAACAAGGCAATGTCCATACACCAAAACCTTTGGGAAGAGAAGAGAGCCGACGCGGATTCGAACCGAAGTCCGTCTGCCAGCTACCAGCCTGTTGTCTTAGCGCGCTGGGCCAAATCGATTCACGTGGGGGGCAAGAGTTGTAGCTGATTTTGTTTCCCGCGCAAAAGAGAAGGGAATCAAAATGAAAGCGATGACATGAGCAGTGCCCACAAGGAACGAATATATATATATATGCAATTCAGTCTTTTTACTCATACCCTTGCCTGGAGACTTTTAACTAAATTGGTCAATGGATTTCGATATTTCATTTTACATTTATTTTTCTTCCGACATTTTGATCCTGAAAGGAAGCTCAATGTGGGGGAATGTGAGGGGGAATATTTTGGGGATTTGTTTTAGCTTTTAGCATGGCCGCACGTACAGCTCACGTTGCAACAGCTCAGCACGATGACAGTGGACGGGCGTGGCTGGGAGTGAAATGTAAGTGCAGATAATCATGGGCTGTTACACCAGCCAGGCACTACTGGGTAAATGGTACGCGTGCACGTGTACATCCTTACAGGTAACAACGAATACCACCACCATTTGCGCATCTATAGCTGCTCGACACAACACTGTCGAGCATGTAAATAATACGGTTAAGCACACAATGTTACAGCTTCAAATACACTGTGGTAAACTTGCGTACGAACATGCAGACACATACATGCTTGAACGTATGCAGGTGCACACACGCACCCGCACGCCTGTGTCAGTGAGTGTGTGTGTGAGGGTGGGGTTGTGTGTGTGTGTGTGTGTGTGTGTGTGTGTGTGTGTGTGTGTGTGTGTGTGTGTGTGTGTGGTTTGTGTGTGTGTGTGTGTGCGCGCGCGTGTACGTGTGTGTGTGTTCGTGTATGTGTGTGTGTGTGTGTGTGTGTGTGTGTGTGTGTGTGTGTGTGTGTGTGTGTGTGTGTGTGTTCGTGTGTGTGTGTGTGTGTTCGTGTGTGTATGTGTGTGTGTGTGAAGGTGGGGTTGTGTGTGTGTGTGCGCGCGCACGCGTGCAGACGTTACATCAAAGAGAACACAAGCACGTGGATACGGACAAGTAAATACAAATGACGTTACACCAAAGCTGTTACAAGGACAAGTGTTTCTCTGGATTCAATCACTTACCCTCCACTGGACACTCTGCCTTGGCCTCGTTTAGCGGCGAATATTTCATCCACAATATTTTGCGCCTGTAAAAACAGAACAATAATAATTAAAGTATTTATAAAGCACAAAATCTTGCCCGTAGAGACTATATTGAGCGCACGCGCGCGCGCACACACACGCACACACACACGAGCATACTGAATATTCAAAACTTAATTCATACACAACTTAAAACGGGCATGAAACAGAGACTCGGGAGGGATAAAGTCAGCAGCATGGAACGGAAAACATGGCACATCTATAGTGGAATCAACGCCGTCTGTAACCATTTTCTCAAGAAAACTGAGGTGAGAAGAAAAAAGGAAAGGCTGAAAACAACCCCCCCCCCCCCCCCCCCCCCAAAAAAAAAACAAAACAAAAAAAAACGATTAACCGCACACACCAATAGAAAAGAAAAAGAGAACCACATGCACTATCAACAGTAATGTTCGTACTTTAACACAGCAAAAGCAACGACAAAGTTACAATAAAGTCAACCACAAATGTCAGCTGACCAAGCACGGCGGAAGTGAATAAAACTGTACGTATGGTAAATAATATGCACAGGCTCAAATAAACCCGTCTTTTATTTGCGTTACAGCCAATCTGTAGTTGAGTGGAAGGGAAGTAACTGCGCTTCTTGACCGATTAGCTCTACAACACAGAACCGTATTTAGCATTACAATGACTGCAATAAACTAAGCTGCATTCTTCACACTTATAACGTTCATAGCCAGGAATGCGCTACTCCTTCGTTTGTGTCTAGACACAATGAAATTATTTTGTGGCAGAGTCCACGGGAATGAAATAACTGTGCGCTTCTTGAAAGGTTAGCTATACCACAGTACCCTATTACCCAAACATCTTTAACGATAAACTAAGTAAGAGGCATTAACGATAAACGCTCATAGCCAGGAATGTGCTACTCTTGCCAGTGAAGACCCCCCCCCCCCCCCCCAACCTCCGGCTACACTGAGGACTCTTCAGCTGGGACGCTTGGAGACTGCTGCATACACTACGCCTGTAAACCCCGGCATACACAACTACGCTTGTAAACTCCGGCATACACTACGCTTGTAAACCCCGGCATACACAACGCTTGTAAACCCCGGCATACACTACAACGCTTGTAAAACCCGGCATACACCACGCTTGGAGATCCCGGCATACACTACGACGCTTGTAAACCCCGGCATACACTACGACGCTTGTAAACCCCGGCATACACTACGCTTGTAAACCCCGGCATACACTACAACGCTTGTTAACCCCGGCATACACTGCGTTTGGATACCACGGCATACACTACGCTTGTAAACCCCGGCATACACTACGCTTGTAAATCCCGGCATACACTACGCTTGTAAACCCCGGCATACACTACGCTTGTAAACCCCGGCATACACTACGTTTGGATACTACGGCATACACTACGCTTGTAAACCCCGGCATACACTACGCTTGTAAACCCCGGCATACATCACGCTTGTAAACTTGGTGACCACACTCTTCACACTGGGGCTTCACCTCACGGGCGGTATCCATGACAACCAAACGTTACTTCCATTCAGCCCAGACTTACGGGTGTGCGAACACTCTGGAAGATGTGCATGTCGGCCTGGGCGTCTTTCTTGTTGGACTCGTCCATGACGGTGAAGAGGATGAGGTTGTTGTAGATTTCGCGGCGGTCATTCTTGAAGATGGCGGTGGGCTCCTGGATGTACTGTACGGGGAATCTCTCCAGCTCCTCCTGTAACAGGGCAAGAGGAAGACGAGGTCAGAACACGTAGCATTATACACTGACACGTCCCGCTTGGAACACCAAGGCTTGGGCTGTGTCACAACACACAGACACCACCAAGAACACTGACACCAGCAAGAACACCAAGGCTTGGGCTGTGTCCACAACACTGTAACAACAGGAAGAACACCAAGGCTTGGGCTGTGTCACAACAAAGTGACAACAGGAAGAACACCAAGGCTTGGGCCGTGTCACAACACACAGACACCAGCAAGAACACCAAGGCTTGGGCTGTGTCACAACACACTGACACCAGTAAGAACACCAAGGCTTGGGCTGTGTCACAACAGGAAGAACACCAATGTTTGGGCTGTGTCATGACACACTGACACCAGCAAGAACACCAAGGTTTGGGCTGTGTCACAACACACTGACACCAGCAAGAACACCAAGGTTTGGGCTGTGTCACAACACATTGACACCAGCAAGAACACCAAGGCTTGGGCTGTGTCACAACACAGTGACAACAACAAGAACACCAAGGCTTGGGCTGTGTCACAACACACTGACACCAGCATGAACACTGACACCAGCAAGAACACCAAGGCTTGGGCTGTGTCACAACACAGTGACAATAGGAAGAACACCAAGGCTTGGACTGTGTCACAACACACTGACAACAGCAAAGAACACCAACATTGTGACGAAGTCTGCTCCAGATGGAAGAACAATGACGAGAAAGAAAAATAAAAATAAAAAGAAAAGAAGAAGAAGAAGAAGAAGAAGAAGATGAAGAGAAAACGACTTTGTGTGTGTGTGTGTGTGTGTGTGTGTGTGTGTGTGTGTGTGTGTGTGTGAGTGTGAGTGTGTGTGTGTGTGTGTGTGTGACACACCAGTGTGTAATTTGGTTCAGAGCACTGGTAGGTGGCAAATCTTATAATCAATCTGATTTTTACAATTAGCCTAGAAAGCCTCGCGCTGACCTCTGAGCTCAGCTAGTTAGAAACAATGGCATCGCATAAGACGAAGGGGAAGGATAACATTTCATGTCATGAGACTAATTCCCTGGACACGGACTGTGGATTTGCTTATTCCTTATGCACGACTTCGTATGACAAGACCATTGGACGTGAGAATAATAAATTACAAGCACCTGAATTAGCAGCCCCTGTAATGTATGCAAATCCCTAGTCTAAGTAAATTGTGAATTACACCGGTGATCATTTTGCACTCGCCAACTTGTGCCAAGGACGAACAAAGAGCACAGCATACAAGACGAGCTGATATTTATTCAAGGTTGCGTCTACTAAAGGACGAACAAAGTGCACAGCATACAAGACGAGCTGATATTTATTCAAGGTTGCGTCTACTAAGAACCAGGGGGTGCAACGAGACTTTGAAAGGCATCTGGCCAAGGGGGAGATCGTCCACGGCAGGGGACAAAACCTGAAATCTGTTACTTTTGTATGAGCATTTTGCAGCATCTACACATACACACACTCTGACATAAACACAGTTTCACAGAGACATTCTCTCTCTCTCTCTCTCTCTCTCTCTCTCTCTCTCTCTCTCTCTCTCTCTCTCTCTCTCTCTCTCTCACACACACACACACACACGCAGACACACACACACACACACACACACACACACACACACACACACACACACACACACACACACACATGCAGGCAAGCAGGCACTTTCACAGGGACATATTGGCACAGACACACACTGACTCTCTCTATCACACACACACTGACTACTTTAATCCATGCATACACTGTGCTGACGCCCTGAGGACCCAGGCAAATAAGACACAAACGAAACATAAAATACTGCAATAATAATAATAATTAGATTCACAGGCACAGTCATTCTCCTCTTCTCAAACCAGCTTACAGCGCTGTTGGCTCCGAAGCCTGTTGCCAATGTTTAGCGGTTTAATCTTCAGATTACAGCCATACTAACCAACTACCTTATTTATTAGCCGCTTCATTTTGTAATCAAGACGATGTTTAATAGTCAAGCCAGAAGCCAATGCTAGCAGCGGACCTGATGGACTTGGGCTCACAGTATTAATGTGTGTGGCGCCACGCTGTGTTGATGTATTTTACTACTGTCCAACGACTGACTGACTGACTGACTGACTTCATATCAGATCATCAGACATAACAGTGTTCCTGCTGCAAAACAATAATGTACAGGAATGTGCTTTTGGGCTGCACGTACACTGGCACGCGCGCGCACGCACGCACACACATACACAAACTGCAAGATTCAGATCTCAAGGAATAAATTTGGGGGGGGGGGGGGGGGGGGGGGGGAGGGGGGGCCGCACAATTTATTTTTGTTGGATGCAGTTTTAGAAGCTATTGTTAGATTGTTATCTACAATGGCTTTGAGTGCAGCTCACATATCAAAAGTCTACTGGGGCGGTATATTGGTTGGGTGGGTGTGGACAAAAAAGGTCTACTGGCTGCTTGGGTGCGGACAGAAAGGGTCTACTGTCTGTATGGGCGTGGACCATAAAAAATCAACTGAGTGGGTGGGGACATAAAAGGTCTATTGGATGTGTAGTTTGTGTGTTTGACAACAATGGTATACAGTATATACATACGAATGTGAATAAAAGGTGTATGGCTGTGAGCAAAAGGCCTGCTGGTTGTGTAGGCGAGGACGAAAGGTCTACTGGCTGTGTGGGTGTGGACAGAAAAGGTCTACTGGCTGTGTGGGTGTGGAAAAAAAGTTCTACTGACTGCGTGGGCGTGGACAACGGAGGTCTATAGGCTGTGTGGGTGTGGGCAAAAAAGGTCTACTGGCTGCGTGTATGTGGACAGAAAAAACACACTACTGGCAGTGTTGGTGTGGACAAAAAAAAAAAAAAAAAAAAGTATACTGGCTACGTGGGTGTGGACAGAAAAGATTTAATGCTGCGTGGGTGTGGACAAAGGAGGTCAAAGGCTGTGTGGGTGTGGAAAAAAGGTATACTGGCTATGTGGGTGTGGACAAAAAAAAGTCTACTGACTGCTTGGGTGTGGACAAAAGAGGTCTATTGGCTGTGTGGGCGTGGACAGAACGGGTCTACTGTCTGTATGGGCGTGGACCAGAACAAATCAACTGAGTGGGCGAGGACATAAACGGTCTATTGGATGTGTAGTTCGTGTGGATGTTGACAACAATGGTATTTAATATGTACATACGACTGTGAAGAAAAGGTGTGTGGCTGTGAGCAAAAGGCCTGGTGGTTGTGTAGGCGAGGACAAAAGGTCTACTGGCTGTATAGGCCACACAGACAGCGGAATTCCTGCTGTTTCAGCACCACTTAACTATTTCTGCTAAAATAAAGGCCACACAGATTGCTGAATTCCTGCTGTTTCAGCACCAATGACCCATTTCTGCTAAAATAAAGGCCACACAGGCAGCGGAATTCCTGCTGTTTCAGCACCACTGAACTATTTCTGCTAAAATAAAGGCCACACAGACTGCAGAATTCCCGCTTTTTCAGCACCACTGAACTATTTCCCATGATGGAAGTCGATTCCAGTCCCTAAAGCCCGTTCTTAATTGGGCGAATGTTTCTTCGCGAACCTAGTTGGAAGTATTCGTCGAAGATACCTTCGGAGTCCAAAAAGCTTCGCTCAGCATGTTCTGGGAACATTCGCCCTATTCGACGAACATTGCCTCTGATTGGCTGAGAGCAGAGCTCTCCTGCGGATGAAGAAAAAACAAAAATAAAAATGGATGACGGTGTCGCTAGGTTCTTCACTCGCTTCGGAGCGCATTTGTTTATTTGTTGACTTGTGGGAGGCGCAGCCTTGTCTCGGAGACCCAGAATGAGATAGTAGTTGGTTGAATTACCATGTGAGGGATGATGAAAGTATATTGACTTGACTTGACTTTAGCCTACATTTTCGATCATGCTGTCTGCTGCGCGTCTGCCGCAAGTTCGGGCCGAAGCTTGCATCTCATTACAAACCAGTTGAGAATGAAGTAAAGTTTGGACTGTCCGAACCATATTCGGCTGGGTGGGTGCGAGGGGAAAATGAAGAACACAGAAAAACGAGTTGTTCTCTCTTTGTACAATCTCTGTGCTCCTCTTGTCCTCCAGTCACCCTGTGGTAGAACAGCTATCTGCTGACGTGAACTATGTTGTCGACAGTGATTGTACAAAAAAGTGAGTCAGCTGCAACCTTTGCTGTGACAGGCTCTCCTACTTGAGGTCTGCCTGCGCGCATACTGCACGTCACACAACATGGGTGCGGTTCGAACCGTGCTTTATTCAAAACACACCTCTCGCATCTTTATACTGTTGTCAAATCAGTCTGAACAGACCTCGTAAATAACCCAGTGACAACACGTTTTGTGGTACTGACCTGTCCCCTGTTAATGAAACGGGCCATCACCTCCATGAAAGGAGACGTACACCCTCGTACACCCTTCCTGGGGTGTGGTCACAATGATGGTAGCTGCTGGCCGCCGAGATAACATTCCCAATAAACCTGCAGTTGCTGCGAAAGCGACGGTGGATCGACTGAGATAGTGAAAGGTGGACTGTTTATCTTTGAGTCAGACCTGTTATCAACGTACAGATCCGCACCCCAGCAACCAATCAATGCGCTCAATGGCCCGATGCGGTGATAAATTCTCATCAAGATGAGTGAGTGTTTATCAGTCGAGGAAAAGATAGCACTTGACAGAACGCCGCTTGTTTGCTGTAAGAAGACAGCTTGATTTGCGGTCACAGCCGTCTCCCACATGCATGTGTAGAGGTAGTTTTCACATCCGTCAATGACTTCCACGCCATCGTTATACACTCCCCCACAACACTCCTGAGATCTGAAAGCAGCGAGTAGTTTCGTGTGGCTCGCACTGCATGAAATCCATATTTTTAACATCTTTACAGCCAGTTTACATGGGAACGGTGCGGCACCGGTTTGTCTCCCTCCAGCAGAATTTCGTCCGGAAAGTGTTAATCGTGAGTTCCATTGAATTCACAGTACTGTCGATTTCTTCTTTGTCCAGAGATATTAATTAAAGGAATTGGTCTTCTCAAAACAAATTTTGTGCAAGCGATAGAAGAGATCAATACAACTAAAAAAATCAAAGATTTTGTTTTAAAATGCTCCCTTCATCTTCATTTTCCAAACTTAGTTTCGGCAGCAGTGGATAACGGCACTGGCTGTAACAGCGCAATGACAGGTATCCTAGCTCTCCCGTGTTGCACGCACCTCCTCTTTACCACGGGTGTCAACGTTGCACGCTCACGTCACAAAGTAAACATGGTGCTTAACGTCTACAGAAGCCATAAGGCTTACCAGGGACGGGGAGAAGGTGGGGGGGGGAGGGAGTATGGAGGTGGGAGAGGAGTGAGATTATATACGTCACACGATGAACAAGGCCAACGAGACCGCAGGTAGTCGTTATTTGCAGTGGCCAGCTGTGACACTTGACACTTTTTTTTAAACAATGGAGTTGTGCTAACCACCACTCATGCAAGAGGATTACAAACTGAAAAGAAGATCAGCGGAGCATTTTAAAACAAAATCCCGATTTAACGTTTTCATTCGGATCCCTTTCGCCTGTTGGAGAGAGGCTGGCATTCAGTGGCCTTTGGCAGCACACGTTTCGAGAAGAATAGTTCCTTTAAGAAAGAAATGTGTTGAACTGAATGATCACTTTATCTGGTTGTGGCTCTGAGGGGTAGAGAGATCGTGTGTGTGTGTTTATGCATGCGTGCGTGCATATGTGTGTGTCCGGGTGCGTGCGTGCATGTGTGTGCGTGTGTGTATACGTGTGTGTGGGGTGGGGGGTGGGGGTGGGGGGTGCGTGTGTACAAAAGAGAATGAGAGATCGAGAGAGCTACGTCACGCAAATCAGGCTGTGTACTTCTGGAACGTTTCATGCACAAACCGTTGACCCTCGTACGTGTACCATGGAAGAATTACGCGCACCAGAAATGCATTTATTACCACTACTGTTGCATCATTAACAATAAACCGTACATACAGAAGATGACACGAAGAAATGAAAACATCCCCTTAATAACTGCACGTGACTTACGCCCGAGTTTTTGTCGAGGATGACGATGAACCGCCTCTCCACCAGCAGTATACAGCGCATGGTCCAGATGCCCGTTGTGTTCTCCATCTGACGGAGCTTGCGCAGGCCATCCTCCACGTGCATAGTGCCTGCAACAAACCCGCCAACCGCGTCACTCATCCACTAGCCAGTCCTTGTTAGTTCCTTGTGTTTGTAAGCAATTAAGTAAACATGGTGCTTAACGTCCACAGAATACATCAGGCTTATTAGAGATGGGGAGAAGGAGGGGGGGGGGGAGGGGTATGGGGGGGGGGGGGAGGGAGAAGGGGTATGGTGGTGGGGGGAGAGGGAGGTTATATACCTATCGCTACATTGTCGCCACCAGAATGACTTCTGCATTAAGGTGAGCAGCGATGAGAGCCATTTTAATGTTTCGTTACTGTGAGGGGCAAAGTCACAAGACAGTATCCACAGACCACAACTTTTGAAGTGAAAGGACAGCCGAAGCAGATTCGAACCGAGGTCCCTCCGCTTACCAGCCTAACGCCTTACCGCCAGGCCAAACCGGCTCACTTGTGTTTGTTAGGGTTCCTCGGATAAAGGCGGCAACTTGATGCTTTAC
>OY757548.1:7779098-7813459 GCA_963584105.1 Alviniconcha strummeri | reverse complement strand
ATACACTGTGTGTTCTAGTCGGACATCTACGACAATTCAGACTTTTCTTCTAACCACAAATAACTGTATAATATATCAATGACAATTTAAACCCTTCTTTTAACCACAAATAACTGTAGAATATCTCCATGGCAATTCAAACCCGTCTTCTAAACACAAACAACTGTAGCATATCTCCATGACAAGTCAAACCTTTCTTCTAATTACAAATAACAGTAGAATATATCCATGACAATTCAAACCTTTCTCCTAACTACAAATACCCGCAGAATATATCCATGACAATTCAAACCTTTCTTCTAACCACAAATATCCGTAGAATATATCCATGACAATTCAAACTTTTCTTCTAACCACAAGTAATAGAACATATCCACGATAATTCAAGTCTTTCTTCTAACCACAAATAACACTGCACTGTGTTTGACAATTCTTACTTCTCTGCCACCCTCACGGCATCGTCAGAATTAACAATAATAATAATACTGACAATAATAACTATTTATAGCGCTATATCCCGTAAAACATTACGAGCTCGCGGCGCTGATGTTAATCTTTTGTGACTGTGACTTCATATAAACTATATACTTTTATGAGCCATCCACACACTATTATCGCCCGAACGATCATGTGTGTGCCTGCACTTTACCGTGCTTTGTACGATAATGGTTATTAATTTTGGTATACCATTGATTTGTGTATGGGTATTTGCGCGTTGTGGGTTTTTCTTTAAGTTGGAAAGCGCTCTGAGACTCTATCAATTCCCTATTATTACTGTATCAGTATTTTGTTCAGTGCGTGCACGCGTGTGGACATGGCGGAAAAGTGTGTGTGTGTGTGTGTGTGTGTGTGTGTGTGTGTGTGTGTGTGTGTGTGTGTGTGTGTGTGTGTGTGTGTGTGTGTGTGTGTGTGTGTGTGTGAGAGAGAGAGAGAGAGAGAGAGAGAGAAGAGAGACGAGAGAGAGAGAGAGAGAGAGAGAAGAGAGAGAGAGAGAGAGAGAGAGAGAGAGAGAGCGTGTGCGTGCGAGCGTGTGTGCGTATGTGTATAGGTTCATGCCTGCAGCCGTCTCCGACCTAAAAGCGATCACGTGCGGTCAGCCAGGCGCAGGCAAAGATCAACTACGACACACTTCCCCACAAAGTCCTACAATCAACCGGACCCAGGTCAGCCCGCGTTACGTAAAGAGGTCAAGTGATAAGTTGTTGAAGGAAAGGCGCTTGTCGCCGCGCTGTTGTCCCACGGCAGAACTTGTCCCGGCCAAAAGCTGATTAATTAAAGTGGACCGTGACCGCTAATCGCAAGGGGGCAGGGCTAATCAAAAGGCAGGGACCCAGCGAAAGGTCACGGCCTGAGCAATCACGGAGCTGCCGCGTCGGTCGGTCGGTGGGCAGTGTTGCTTGTCGGTCAGGCTGTATCCACTATGTAGCAGACGATGAACTTTACATCAGCTGTTTTTATTTATTGTGTATTATGGTTAAATAGGCTGTATCCACTATGTAGCAGACGATGAACTTTAACATCCAAAGGCACTTGTAAGTAAGAAAACAGTGCTTACCGTCCACAGAAACCATAAAAATTATTAGGGACGGGGAGAAGGGGGCGGAAGGTATGGAGTTGGGGAGAGAGGTTAAGATTATACTCCTATCGCTACACTGTAACCACCAGAATGACTCCTGCATTAAGATGGACAGCGATGGGAGCCATTTAATGTTTCGTTAATTCTGAGGGACAGTCACAAGACAGTGTCCAAATACCATGCACAAGGCACTGACCATGACCACCTTTAAAATACACATCACTGCAGAACTTGCAATGCTGAACTTGCAGTCCTCGAGCGGAAGAAGAAGGTATTTCGGCTGTCGCGCAATACAGATGTCTTACAGCAAAATACTAGTGTCTCAGATCAGCTTATCTACTATACAAGTGTCTCAGCCCAGCTTGATCTACTATCAAGTTAGCAAGCGAGGAGGTCTTTCGGATGCTACGATGAGGTCTTTCGGCTATCACTTAGTACAAGGACTGTGCATCTGTAGGAAAATCTCGCACTTTGTCGCAGCTAGGTCATCCTGGGCGCTGGGGTGCACGACGACTACGAGCGAATAAGACTATTGCATAATTACCTACGCCACGATACTCTTGAATCATGCTAGGCCCAACAGCGTGTCAAGGTGGGTCACCGTCACTATTAGCTGCTGTGAGCAGCAATATTTGGTTGCATGATTACAGCCGCAAAAACACACTTTGCCGCAGCAACTTTGACTTCTGCAGAGCTCTGCGAAAACCCAATAAACAAACCAACAACAACAGCAACAACAACAACAACAACAACAAAAGGAGGGAGGCAATCTAGCACTAAGCAAGTAGCGACTAAAGGCCATGTGTGGCGGTAAAAGTCAAGTCTGTGCTTTGGCTCCTATTTTTCGCTGCTAGTTTGCAGTTGTTGCCAGCGCACTGAAATTAACGTAGAATTTGTCGCGGAAAGATTGCCTCCCAATTTTTGTAGCTACGCGAGTAACGTTATTTTTCTTCTTCTCTCTCTCCCCCTCCCCTTTAAAAAAAAGGAAAGACTTTTCACATGATAAGTAACTTGGTGTTTTACACCCAGCCACCATTACGGTTATATTAGGGCGATTTCATTTGAGTAATATTAGACTAATCTCACAATTATCATGCGAACAACATGTTGCACAATAGAAATTTACGTTAACACACACACACACACACACACACACACACACACACACACACACACACACACACACACACACACACAACCGTTGAAGTCCCTTCCAGGTGTACATTTTGCAGCGCCAGATACAGATTCTACGCTTTAATGTGGCTGCAAACGCACACTTTGCAGTGACAAAATATTTGCGGCTGCAACTCCCGACCTGCGGCAGCAACCACCACTGATAGCGGGGACCCGTCTCAGTAAGTGCCATTCATAAGGAAGACCGTCAAAGCCGTCAAGCAGAGCTCAGGAGCTGTGTGAAAGTCAAGGTGGCCGTCCTCGGTGGGCTCCCGTCCCTAATAGGCCTACAGTTTCTGTGGACGTAAAGCAACACTCAACCAAGCCGTCAAGAACACTAAGGTTTCTGAGCTTCTGGGAGCAAACCCCAACGTGGAGCACCTTTCGTGAAGTGGCAACAGCCACTGACTGAAGAAAAGGAAAACCACCCCGATCCACGACAGCTGGGGCAGGGATAGCTCAGTGGTTAGAGCGCCGGACTCGTGATTGAAAGGTCGCAGGTTCGAATCCCTGGCTGGAACGGCGGAGAGAATTTCTTCTCCAGGGTCGACTTCCTGTGCTGACTCTTATTTCGGTATCCGTTCCACCCCCGTGTTACCACAGTAGCACGTAAAAGATCCCGGTCATTCTGCCAAAAAGTGCAGGTGGCAGGTTACAGCTAAACACGCATACACCTTACGTATGTGGCTTTATTGAACCGTGCTTCGGCATTGGTCACACCCTGTCCCTAATATGTCAAATGACATCTGAGGACATTAAGCATCAACTCATCAACCACGACAGGTATGAGGTAACCCGATACGGCATCCGCAAGACCGAATCCGTGCTGACGCTTCATGCGTGTGTGAGTGAGTTTTTACTGCTTAACGTCCACGGAGTCAATCATGCAATGCGGTATCTGACCTTCGTCAAGGCTGGGCGCGAGGCAAGCGGAGACCTTCTCAGAGAATGAACTTGCCTGGAATGGGTATTTGAGAAGGCGCGCGGTGTCAGCCACTGGCTGGTGAGTTTTTACTGCTTAACATCCACGGAGGCCATCATGCGATCCGGTATTTGACCTTCGTCAAGGCTGGGCGCGACGCAAGCGGAGGACTTCTCAGAAAATCAACTTGCCTGGAATGAGTATTTGAGAAGCGCGCGGGTGTCAGCCAGTGGCTGGTGAGCGCGACAGCTACATGTAAAGCAAGTCGAAACCACATGTGCACAAAAACAATAAGGCTTACTAGGGACGGGGAGAAGGAGGGAAGAATATATACCTATCGCTACACTGTCACCACCAGAATGACTCCTGCAGTAAGATTGGCAGCGATGAGAGCCATTTAATGTTTTATTAATTGTGTAGGACAAAGTCACAAGACAGTGTCCACAGACCACAACTTTTGAAGAAAAAGGAGAGCCGAAGCGGATTCGACCGAGGTCCTTCTGCTCACCAGCTTAACGCCTTACCGCTAGGCCCAAACCACCTCACAATTGTCGTGCAATTCACAGCTTACTGGCATTTTATACAGCATACAATAGCTGGCTGTGGAGCATGCAGTACACGGCAGTTTTGAACTGGGGACACTTCTCTCTCACCCTCTCTCTCTCTCTCACACACACACACGATACTTCAGCTTGATTTCTGCGTGCTCAGATTTGTGTCTGATGATTTATACTCAGTACTGACCGTCCACGCTGCACACACGTACACCACAGCGCTGACAACGACATCACAGCGCTGGCAGACGCGGGACAACTGACGTGCCCACTTCAAGGGAAGCGCCCCATTGCCAGCACCTAACCCTACCTTAAACTCTTTGCAACTTCAAGGAAAGGGTCCCTTATTTCTAAACCTAACCCTAACATGAACAGAACACACAATGTCCTGTCTCAACCAAACGGGGGGAAACTCAAGACGAACAGACATCGTCACAAGTAAACAAACATACACAACTATTCTCACGTCTCTTAACCACAAGTCACAAAGTCACAAATCTGAAACAGAACGAGTCCCAGAGCGCTCGTCCAGAACCACATACACAGGAGTTAATTAGCGCTCGAAGGCGTCACACAAGCACACCAACAAAGACGTGTAACTTGCATGCGTGTAAATACAAGGTACACAAACTCCACCAGAGGTACATCCTCAAATGCCGTCCCATGTGAGTTAACCTACAGAAGGCGAGTTGGGTATTTGTGTACTTGTGTGACTTCTTTCGAGCGCTAATGAACTCCATGTGTGTTGATCCTTCACACGTCAAAAATACACACCACACACACACACACACACACACACACACACACACACACACACACACACACACACACACCCCCCGTGACACACCGTACACACACACAACACACACACACACACACACACACACACACACACACACACACACACACACACACACACCATCCATCAACATCCACACTTCATTTATTGACAACTGATCAGCAACACTGATACACAATATGATGGAAATGACCGTAATTGCCTTCTTCTCCCAGTGCAAACTACCCACTGACTCCAAACGCGTGAACTGTTCCTTAAACGATAAGTCAACCAATGACTTGCTAAAAACTACTACTAAACCGCGGGGAGAGAAGAGTACAAAGAATGTTGAATCTAAACAGACTCTCTCATAGTCTAGGCTTTTTTAACGACTGACATTCCAAGGCGTTGAGCCAAGCGTGAAGGACACAGCTCAGTGAACACAGGGACAAGAGAGTGCTCAGCGACTGGGGCAAAAGACACATAGGTTGCAGTTCTAGCAGGTGCCGGGTTAAACCCTCCGTCGAGCCCAAGACTTACAAAAGGGACTCTCTCGCCTCCCTTGTCTGAACGTCTAGACCCGACACTAGCCAAAGAGTGTTGTCACTCGTCTCTTTTTGGCTTCCTCCTGTAAGTACCCTAAAGACGTGTGTGTGTGTGTGTGTGTGTGTGTTGTGTGTGTGTGTGTGTGTGTGTGTGTGTGTGTGTGTGTGTGTGGTGCGTTGCGTGCGTGCGTGCGTGCGTGCGTGCGTGCGTGCGTGCGCGCGCGCGCGCCCAACGCCATTCTATACTTTATCTTAAAAGAACTTCTCTCTCTCTCCCCCTCTCTCACCAATCGCATTGTGTAATGGGCAAGCCAGCTGTGCCCCAAGCAACTGCTATTGCATCCCACCCCCCCCCTCCCACCTCATCTTCCTGTTCCGATGACTTAGTCGTTTAATTGATGCACATAACGCGGTCATTAAGCCTCGCAAAGGATCAAAACACCAACACGCACAACTACGCACAACCAATAATCGCGTAACAGCTTCTGTAGGTTAACAGTTCAGCAGACAAATAGGTCGTCAACACAAATCCGCACACACTCGCAAGAACACGCTCGCAAGCACGCGCGCGCGCACACACACACACACACCCCGTTATTATATTATCATTATTATTGACCTCTTTTTACGTATAGCGCTATTCTCCGCTTTCAAGCAGGCTCAACAGGCTTCTGCAGGTTAACAGTTCAGCAGACAAATAGGTCGTCAACACAAATCCGCACACACTCGCAAGAACACGCTCGCAAGCACGCGCGCGCGCGCACACACACACACACCCCGTTATTATATTATCATTATTATTGACCTCTTTTTACGTATAGCGCTATTCTCCGCCTTCAAGCAGGCTCAACAGGCTTCTGCAGGTAACAGTTCAGCAGACAAATAGGTCGGCAACACAAATCAGCACACACTCGCAAGCACACACACACACACACACACACACACACACACACACACACACACACACACACACACACACGCACGCACGCACGCGTTATTATTATATTATTATTGATCTTTTACGTATATAGCGCTTTTCTCCGCTCTCGAGCAGACCTCGCTGGTTTCACATGTTTTCGGCAATATCCACTTTTAGGCCCCGTCGGTTTCCTTGTCCTCAAATGGTTTGTATACGTGTGCTTGTGTATAGCACGGAATGAACTGATACGTGAATATGCCAGCGTAGTGTAAACGTTAAATTCATTCCGTCAACACACACACACACACACACACACACACACACACACACACACACACACACACACACACACACACACACACACATTCTCATACCATTTGAGGACCACATACCGACGGGGCTAAAAGTGGACATTGCCGTTTGTTTTCAGAGCATGCTGGGCTATTTTTATCTTTCACAATCCACCGAACTCTGACATGGACTACAGGATCTCTAACATGCGTGCGTATGGTCCTTTTTGCATGTGTCTACACACGGAAGACCTCGGGTTATAATTTCATCCGAAGGACACCCCCCCCCCCCCGCCCATACCCCCCACCCCCCTTAATTTCATTAGCACAAGTATTAGTTTCGGCCCAAACGCTCCACTTTGAGCACAGTCCGGCCCTACATATATATACATCTCGAAGAGGAAGACGTGTTTCAAATAACTGGTTCCTCTGGTTCACTTGAGCTCAACAACGCTCACTGAGTTCAACCGTCTAAACACCTTAAGCCCACCTCAGCGATTTCTTCCTGACTTGACAACACCTTGGTAGTCAGCGAACCGTTTCCAAACAGCAGGCAAAAAGTCGCCAGCAGTACGCTGTGTCAAAAGGCAATAAAAGTTCGCCACGGCACTAATCTACACTGGCCGGACTGGTCAAGGCACCGGCGACCGTCACATCAGACAGACTGACCCCAACGTCGCTACATCAGCCAGTACACCGCTACAAAGTGGCGGACGGGGATTCTTGCTAGCTGTCGTCTGGTCAAACGGTCATCCATCACCCTGGAAACCCCCAACCCTCTCCCCATCCCCCGTCTCCTTAGTAACACCGTTTAACAGCCTTTGCCTCTGCCCCTCGTCTAGGACACGGGGTTGACACGGTTCAGGTCAGCTTGCTCTGATGATGATGGTGATGGAAACTTGTAGCGCCATCAGCATGTATCCATCATGTCCAGTCCCCGCTGTGGGGTGCTGCGGACGCAGAAATGTGGGTCCCCTCTACTGAGAATCTAGAGCTATTTGACCCAAAGTTTTGTTTTTGCTTCTTAGTCCAGGTTAGTATATATATAAAACGTCAGCGAGTCCACACTGGGCTCGTGGAGGGACGCAATGACGGTCTGCTCTCCAGACAGACCGCTCACTCAGTCTCCGCGACGTGGCTAACATTGTTGTCAGTAGGAGGCATAGTAATCAGTAGGTGGTGTCCTATGTATGCTGAATTAGAACAGGCACTACTGTCATAGTTCAGGAGCTGTATGAGAGTCGAGGTGGCCGTCCTGGGCTGTCCGTCCTAACGAGCCTTCTGGTTTCCTGGACGTAAAGCTATACTGAACCATGCTAATTACGCATTGGTCTCAGCTTGTACCTAATATATCAACCAACATCCGAGGACACTAAGCATCACCTGAAGGAAGGCACTACTGAACACCACCGAAGTGACTCGGCAGCAGTGCAGTGTCTCCTTCGGATGGCAGCTCACCAACGATCTGACGTCTCCTCCTGTGGACCTCTGGTGGCGGGGCCGCGTTGCGGAATGACTTGGGTGTGGCCAGAGGTAGGGATGCCGGGCCGAGCAGCACGGCGGAAATGCCTCTGAGGTCAGCACAGACGGGACAGCCAATATATAAATATTTGGTCGTGTTTTCCTGACTTTCAAACGTCGATTATACATAAATATTTGGTCGTGTTTTCCTGACTTTCAAACGTCGATTGAAAAACAAAACAAAACAGCTGTGGCTCTCTCTCCGTCTCCCTGGAGACTCTCTCTCTTCCATTCCTACTGACAGGGCCCTGCGATGGTTCTTCGGTCTGGTACCCCTTAATTGTATCAACAGGTTTCATCAGTTCGGTTCCCCTTTAATTGTATCAACAGGTTTCATCAGTTCGGTTCCCTTTAACTGTATCAACAGGTTTCATCAGTTCGGTTCCCCTTTAATTGTATCAACAGGTTTCATCAGTTCGGTTCCCTTTAACTGTATCAACAGGTTTCATCAGTTCGGTTCCCTTTAATTGTATCAACAGGTTTCATCAGTTCGGTTCCCTTTAACTGTATCAACAGGTTTCATCAGTTCGGTTCCCCTTTAATTGTATCAACAGGTTTCATCAGTTCGGTTCCCCTTTAATTGTATCAACAGGTTTCATCAGTTCGGTTCCCTTTAACTGTATCAACAGGTTTCATCAGTTCGCTTTACCTTTAACTGTATCAAAATGTTTCATCAGTTCGGTTCCCCTTTAATTATCATTGGAGGGAGCTGCCACAAGTATGATTTTTGTCGCGACAAAACTTCACGTGTTTGTTGCGACAAAAATGATACTTGCATAATTTTGTCGCGATAAAAAACGTGTTTTGTTGCTACAAAATGCGTGTGTGTGTGTGTGTGTGTGTGTGTGTGTGTGTGTGTGTGTGTGTGTGTGTGTGTGTGTGTGTGTGTGTGTGTGTGTGTGTGCGTGCGTTCGTGCGTGCGTGCTTGCGTGTGTGTGTGTGTGTGTGTGTGTGGCGATAAACATAATTTTCGCGACAGGCATACTTCTGTCGCGACAAATGACGTGTTTTGTCGCGACAAAAATGATACTTGTGGCAACTCCCGCCAGTGATGTTTAATTGTATGAAAGGGTTTCATCAATTTATTTTACAGCAGAGTTATTTGTTTCATAAGAAACTGAGACTGAGCGCGCTGGCGCGTCGCGAAAGGTGTGGTGGAGGCCAAGGATGGTTTGTTCATTTAACAAGGAGAATTTTCCATTACCGGTGACGGTTGAATCTAATCATATACTGAACATGGTGCTTAACGTCCACAGAAACCATAAGGCTTATTAGGGATAGGGAGAAAGGGGGGAAGGGGGTATGGAGGTGGGGGAAGAGGGCGATTATATACTTATCACTACACTGTCACCACCAGAATGATTCCTGCATTAAGATGGGCAGCATGCAATTAGAGCCATTTCAGTGTTTCAGTAGGAAGTCATGGACAGTCACAAGACAGTGTCCACAAACCACAACCGTTTTGAAGAAAAAGGAGCCGAAGCGGTATCAAACGGAGGTCCTTCCGCTTACTAGCCTAACGCCTTGCCGCTAGGCCAAACCGACTCACTTCTAATCATAGCAATAACTTCCAAATTTGTACTGTATCTTGCCAGTGGCTCGATCACAAAGATTTAATGCTGAAATTTATTGGTGTTGCAATGGGCCGAATAGTGTGGCTATGCCTCTTCTCTCTCTCTCTCTCCGCACTCCTTCTCCTGCCCACCTTTCATTCCCCTCCCTGCTTTACCTCCACTGAGACCCTATTAGGGACTGGGAGCCCAGGACCGCCACCTCGACTTCCACACAGAACCTGAGCTCTGCATTATTTAAGTTCAGTGTTACTTTACGTCCACAGAGACCGTACAGACTATTAGGGACGGGGAGCCCAGGACGGCCACCTCGACTTCCACACAGCTCCTGAGCTCTGCTGACATTCAAGTTCAATGTTGCTTTCCGTCCACAGAAACCGTACGGAGACCCCAGGACGGCCACCTCTTCTTTCACACAGCTCTAGAGCTCTAATGAAGATATCCACCGTAACCCCCTGTTAACAGCAGGTAAACAACAACACCGGATCTCCTGCTACCTTTCCCCGTCGGTCCGCCGCAACCATCCCTGCGCAGTAATATACAGCGGAGAGCTCCAGCCCTACAAGCACACGGTCCGAGTGTTCGTCAAAAAGCCAACTAGCGCGTTATCAAAAGAGTAAGATCTTGCTCTCTTCAGCCGCCTCCGCCCTTCTAACCAGATCATCAATCAACGTGAAAATCTCATTGCGCTGGCTCGCTGCCCAGACATTCTTCGTCAGAGAAGTGTGGTTGTGGTCTACTAGTATCAGACCTAACTACGCTATTAGCCGCCATTTGGCCTCGAGGAACAGATACACTTATTCATTAAGAGAGAGAGAGAGAGAGAGAGAGAGAGAGAGAGAGAGAGAGAGAGAGAGAGAGAGAGAGAGAGAGAGAGAGAGAGAGAGAGAACTCGAAAACTTTATTTTCCAAGGATTGTAGTTTAGGTTCATTTAGACCTGTCTAACAACTAGTCCTTGCTAAACTACTGAATAAGTGAAACATGGAAAAACAATTATAAAAAAATAAAAAATAAAAATCGATTAAGAGAGAGAGAGAGAGAGAGAGAGAGAGAGAGAGAGAGAGAGAGAGAGAGAGAGAGAGAGAGAGAGAGAGAGCATACACACCCAGTGAGAAAGAGAGACACACACACACACATATGCAGACAGACAGATACACACACACACACACACACACACACACACACACACACACACACACACACACACACACACACACACACACACAGAATACCGCAATACTGTTGTCTTTCCCTTTCGTTTAGACGCGACTCTCCAATACGCTTGCTTATCTAATTTAATGTCCATTTTTTTTTTTTTTTTTTTTTTTGCGTACAACTCTCCCCAGTGGTAAATGTACTTCCTACACCCCTTTCCGGAAACTGCACGGTTCTGAGTGGAAAATATGTGTGAATAATTCAGGCTCTTCTCACAAGCAAGAAAGGGAAACAAAAGTTATTTGTGTATCTTTCAAGTAATACCACAACTGGCAAACAAACTGGAAACACACGCATCGGTTGTGCCCGATTGAACATTCCGTCGGCGGGTACTGAAAGGGTTAATACAAGCGCCAAAAGTGAAAGGGACCCTCACTCGTAACCCCCCCTTCTTCTCCCTCCCTCTTCTCCCCCCCCCCCCTCTACAATCATAACATATTGATGTTGAAATGCAATGTACATACACCCCCCTCCCCCACTTCCCTTTTTGTGTATAGGTCGGTGGCTTCACCATAAAAAAGCATGTGTCAGTGTCACTGCCAACCCCCGAATTTCTCTCTTCGACCTGGAAATTGTGAAATCATGACCAGCACCGTGTCAATTTTCACGACCTGATCTTTGTATGTTTGTTTGTAGTGAATAATTCACAAGGCTCACAGTTCGGCCCGTGGTTCTGGACCCAAAGAGTAAGTATAATAATCAATAATAATATTCCAAATATAGAGAATTGTAGTGACCCCCCCCCTCCTCCCCCGTGAATATTAGTCAAATAAGTATATACAAAAATTTAAACCAACAAGGTGGTATTTCGAAGAATTTCGTTCAGAAGAATCTGTGCCTAATACCTTCAAACAGTCCTGAAGAGATGCGTTAGGAGGGGGTTATCAAGACAGGTAGGTATACTGTGGAGATTATAACACTGGTACGTTTAAGACCGCTTGTTCTTTGACACACAGACTACTGTCGAGATTATAACACTGGTATGTTTAACACCGCTTGTTCTTTGACACACAGACTACTGTCGAGATTATAACACTGGTATGTTTAACACCGCTTGTTCTTTGACACACAGACTACTGTCGAGATTATAACACTGGTATGTTTAACACCGCTTGTTCTTTGACACACAGACTGCTGTCGAGATTATATATAACACTGGTACGTTTAACACCGCTTGTTCTTTGACACACAGACTACTGTCGAGATTATAACACTGGTATGTTTAACACCGCTTGTTCTTTGTCACACAGACTACTGACGAAATTATAACACTGGTACGTTTAACACCGCTTGTTCTTTGACACACAGACTACTGGAAGGGTGCTACCGAGATTATAGCAGTAGTACACTTTAACTTTGAAACACTAACTGCTGTGAAAGCGTTATCGAGATTATAGCCTTGGTACACTTAACTTTGAGAAACGAACTGCTGTGATGGCGTTATCGAAATTATAGCCTTGATACACTTAACTTTGAAACTCTAACCTCTGCGAAGGTGTTATTGAGATTAAACCACAGGTGCATTTAACACCGCCTGTTCTTTGAAATGCTAACCTATGCGAAGATGTTATCGAGATAAACCACAGGTCCATTTAACGCCGTTTGTTCTTTGAAACACTAACCTCAGCGAAAGTGTTATTGAGATTAAACCACAGGTGCATTTAACGCCGCCTGTTCTTTGAAACGCTAACATATGCGAAGGTGTTACTGAGATTAAACCACAGATACATTTAACGCCGGTTGTTCTTCGGAACTCTAACCTCTGTGATGAGGTTATCGAGATTATAGCACTGGTGCATTTAACATCGCTTGTTCTTTGAAACACTAACCGCTGTGATGGTGTGATCGAGATTACAGCACTGGTACATTTAACTTCGCTTATTCTTTGAAACACCTAGCGGTGTTATCGAGATTATAGCACTGGTACGTTTAACATCACTTGTTCTTTGAAACACTAACCGCTGTGAAAAGTGTTATCGAGATTACAGCAATGGTACATTCAACGCCGCTTGTTCTTTGAAACACTAACCGCTCTGGCGGTGTTATCGAGATTATAGCACTGGTACATTTAACTTGGCTTGTTCTTTGAAACACTAAGGCTCTGGAGGTGTTATCGAGATTATAGCACTGGTACATTTAACAATTCTTGTTCTTTGAAACACTAGCTGTTGTGGAGGTGTTATCGATACTATAGCACCGCTACATTCAACGCCGCTTGTTCTTTGAAGCACTAACTGCTGGGAGGGGCTATTGATATCCCAACACCGGAACACACTAAACCGCTTGTTCTTTGAAGTCAACACCAAGAGAGGGAGGGGTTATCGAGGCTTTAACACCGGTAAACATTGCACCGTCTGTTCACTGAGACATTAACTACCGGGTGACTACGTTCTGATAACCATCTCCCTCTGGTATGACGACCCTCTGATCATGTATATTGTAAACCCCTCCTCCCCCCACCCCACCCACCATAAACAAGGGGGCCAACACGAGTGCTATCGTGGTAAGACGGCAGTTGAGGGTGAAATATTACACACAATACATACGTGCCACTGCCAGTAAGCACCGGCAATAATGCTAGGCGAGTGACAATGGATCATAAAAGCAAGACTGAACGAGCGCTGTTGGCACTTCATTCGGCGTGGATGCATGACGATATCGTAGCGACTGAATCATAGATTTATAACGTGGAAGATGCATATATATATAGGGGGCCAATTTTCATCCTCAAAATGCGGTGTGTGTATATATATATATATATATATATAATATAGAGAGAGAGAGAGAGAGAGAGAGAGAGAGAGAGAGAGAGAGAGAGAGAGAGAGAGAGAGAGAGAGACTTGTTTTTTCCCCCCACTGGGATGTTAACACGAGAGAGAGAGAGAGAGAGAGAGAGAGAGAGAGAGAGAGAGAGAGAGAGAGAGAGAGAGAGAGAGAGAGAGAGAGAGAGATGATAGTGAGGTCGATGAAAAATCTTGAATGAAATTCATGAAAGTGCAGGGAGGGAGGGGAGATGGTGGTGAAAATGATATTTTTGTCTATCTGTCTTTCCCTGTTTAACACAGATACGAAAATGCTGACCGATCATGAAGGAAAGTAGGTTAAAGGGGACCCCAGACGAAGGCGCAAGCCGGCCCAAAAACATTGAAAATGCGCAATAATTTAGGTTTGTTTTGTTAACATCAATGCACCCTAAACAGGGGGCCGGGTCGGGGGCAGCTCAGTGGTACAGCACCGGACTCGTGATCAAGAAGTCACAGGTTCGAGTCCCGGTAGGGGCCGCGTGAGAATTTTTTTCTCCTGGGTCAATTTTCTGTGTTGACTTTATTTCCATATCCCTTCCATCTCCGTGTTACCGCACGTAAAAGATCCCGGTCATTCTGCCAAAAGTGCAAGTGGCAGGTTACAAGTAAACACATATGCACTCTACGTATGCGGCTTTCAATAACGATGTAAACTGTGCATGGTTTTATGATGTACACAAAACATGCGCTGAGACGGCAGCAGTTTCACGCGGCACCAGCCACGTAACAACTAAACAACGCTTTAAGCACACCACTTCGGTGACTATTCAAAATGCGGTGTGTAAACAACAGTCACCCGTTCAAAGTCTCAAGTGACTAGAGCGCAGTGGGTCTACTGGAGAGCAGAGAATAGCGCTACATAAAAACCACCATTAAATCAACAGAAGTACTAACCACGTTTGTCCGAGCTTTACCAATCAAGAGCAGGAAACGGCTGGCTCACGACATAATGCATACGGCTATCAAATAATACGCTTGGCGCGTTAGACCATAATTACAACGTCACAGATTTCGTCAAAATGACAGCACCCATGGCTGTGTTTTTGCGACTTTCAAATGTAGATTACCCTTTAATTTCCCACTGGGATTAATGAAGTATATTGTTACTGTTATTGTTAGATTTTCCACTAACTAGACCACATATCGACAGGGGAAAACAATCTTCAAGTGTTTCTTTTGTTGTTTTTGTTTGTTTACTTGCTTTGCTGTTGTTGTTGTTTTCAATTCATTTCTATCGATAGTGTTTCTGAGGTGACCCTGTGCGGCTGACAGAATGTTAAAATCCAAACTACTAACTCCCACCAATAAGACATGTGAAGCGTCTTGGGGTCCCCTTTAAGTGTAGTGCGCAAAAACAACTTGACTGGACCCGGGTTCGAATCCAGCTGGACAAACTAGTTCCCGAGTCAGTCAGTGCAGACACCAGCAACACATTAACACAGTGCACAACAGTATCATCATACACAGACAGACACAACAGTAATTACTGGACTTACCTGCTAAGTGGTCGTTGCTGAAGCGGTCGCTGGTGGGGCGACCACCTCCATTTCGGACCGGTCGCCTGTAGGGGTCCTCGTCTCCCCTCATGTCCTCTCTGACGACAGTGTAACGAACCATTATAATTCCTGAAGGTCTCCTCGCAACCAATGTTTACACGTTTTCACAAAACACATCAAAAAACCATAGTCATTAACACATCACATTTTTCACTCGCGAGTACGCTGCAGAAGACAGATTACAAGTTCAAACGACACAAAAAAAGAACTGGGCTTGTATTCTGTAAACACTTGTAAGTACAGTGTGAAGCAGAAAGTATACTTTTCCCGCCACACCACAAGAGACGCAAAACCGGATGCTGTTGTTGTTGCTGCTGCTAATGCTGGTGATGGTAGTGTTCACTGATTGTGGTGGTCACAGCGAAAAGAATGCAGACGCGATGCTGTACCAAGCTGAAATGACTCTCCTAGTGCCTGAGTCCGGGGAAAACAACTAAAAGCAAAAACGACGACAATTAAACCCAAGTGAAATCGTGGGGGGAAATTCTGACAAAACTACGCACGCTTCTGTCTCTCCACCGATTATGTTATATCGTTCAACTCCAGAAATATGAACCATACCAAATCTGAATTCAGAACACGCTTCACGGCGAACAAGGGGGAGCCTACACATACATCTGTCCAGCACAGAAGCACTGAGAACTCAACCTACACCTGCATTAGTCCAGTATAGAAGCACTGAGAATTCAGCCTACACCTGCATCAGTCCAGCACAGAAGCACTGAGAACTCAACCTACACATGCATCAGTCCAGCACAGAAGCACTGAAAACTCAACCTACACCTGCATCAGTCCAGCACAGAAGCACCGAGAGCTCACGCTAACAAGCGATCAAAGACAAGCACACCCAAGACAGCGACAGGGACACACGAACGTCCTGGAATTCCATTCACATTTAAAGTACCACCTCCGCTGAGAAAGCAATTGTTTTTCCTCACAGCTGTTACTCCAGAGTGTGAACTTTTAACAAGCGTCCAATCTCACACAAAACGGCTCGGCACTGTCGCCAATAAAAGAAAAGAAAAAGAAATAGATAAAAAGAAAAAGCAACAAACTATGACATGAAAATGTCAGTGTCAGAAGGGCGAAAAGCTAACACGCTGGGTAAAGGTAAAACTGAGCAATCGCAAGTCTTCGTGTCTCGGTGTGGGCGTAACCCAGTGGCCCTCCTTCCAACCAGGCCAGACGTTTAAAGACACGTTCCACTTCACTGACTTTAACTGTTCCCCCGCCAGGGCACACCTAGCTTCTTTTTTTTATCGACGCTTTGTGAGAGCCAAACACACCCTGTACGTGACAGAAAGACTTCATTTTTTCGCTTTTCGTCGTGTTTGTTTGAAGCCCGAGTAGCATACGTCTTTTCCTTTCACATATTTATATAAACTGTGAGAAATTTCTTCTTGAGAAATGGGCACATTTTTGTTTACATCTTTGACAATCCCCTTCACACACGCACGCACGCACGCACACACACACACACACACACACACACACACACACACACACACACACACACACACACACACACACACACTCTCTCTCTCTCTCTCTCACACACACACACACGCACGCACGCACGCACGCGCTTTTTCATCCTTAAGCATTTTACGACCGAGCTACCGACAGTTTCAAAACCTGATTGGGACTTACTTTACAGTGAATTATAGTGCTCATAAAACGCCTTAACACAGAAACACTCAGCCGATGCAGTTAACCCCTTCCTTGTCACGGAAACGGTACAGCTGGTGCATTTTCTTTCTACGAACTGTTCAGCTCAGTTCAAGTTGGTATTTCAGCGTTCGGGAAAGCCCATAATATATGCGCCCCGTCCCGTCTCTTTGAAGTTTCCCCACTGAAGCCTTTGAAACCGTTCCAACATTGGTCTGATAGGCGACGACCCTTTCTGGGCCTCTCGAGGAAGCGCAGTAATGAAGAAAAGGAAGTCCTAAAGACAGATACAGACAGCTAGAAACAGGCAGTTTGAGAAACTGTGCTTTACCTTAGCATGCCAGAAAGGTACGGGTTTTCTTTTTGTTCTAGAAATTAAGAATCAACACACAAGGGAGTTAATTAGCGCTCCAAATACGTAACACAGATACAACAACAAAGACCTGAGTCGCCTACGGTAACTTTCACCTGGCATGCGTATAAATACAAGGTACATAAACTCCACCATCAGCGGCACATCTTTCTTTTTGTTCTAGTTCTCGTCGTTTGCTTGTTATAATTAGTACCGTTCAGTTACAAATCCGTTTGTCGCTTGAGGAAGGGTCTGCCCAGAAAAATGGCCCTGTTTTGTAATGCCCCAACACCTATTTAAAAAACCTCTCTCTGTGAACCTCTCGTGTTTTAATCTTCTTCTTTTGCCCCGGAGCGAAATAAAGGACCCGTTTCGTTCGACCGAAGCGTGAACCTGCTCGTTTTGATCTTCTGACATGCGTCTCTTAAAAAAAGGTATTTTTTGCAAAAGATATGATTCTCGAACAAGCGCGAAGTGTTATTTAAATGTGAATCCATGGACTACCCTGCAGCAGGGGGCAGGTGAGGGTCGAACAGAATCAATCAGAGCCCTAAACACACACACACACACACACACACACACACACACACACACACACACACAGTCACACACACACGCGCGCGCGCACACACACACACACACACAGAGTCACAGTCACACACACACACACTTTAAACGCCCCAGTTAACTAAAAGACACATCACAATAATAATAATAACGCGCGCCAAAGGGAACACGACGGAACTGCCCCCACCGGCAATCCCATTAAATCAAAATTGATTCAGCACCAACAAGCCGGGCGTGCCCAGAATATTGATAAACACCCACGCAAAACTAACTCATAATTCACAGCGAGAAAGAAACTCCAAATCCTGATACACACATACGTGCGTGCGCGCTTACACACAGAGACATACAAACTCCAAATTCTCTCACGCGCGCGCGCGCAAACACACACACACACACACACACACACACACACACACACACACACACACACACACACACACACACACACGCACACGAGACGCGCGCGCGGCCTACGACTGGAGATGCAGCAGACGAAAACAGAGGGATGAGGAGTTCTGCAACAGGTGTTAAGCAAGGAAACGTGCTAAGGCCAGGCACAGAGTCTTGCTGACAAGGCCAGGCAGAGTGGCGACAAGAGTGGCTGGCTGTCGCTAATCCCCAACGGCACAGGTAAAGGTAAAGGACGCACTTGCTGTTAAGCCCTTACCGCGGACGTTGTCTGCAAGTCTTAACCTCTGAGGCGTCTTCGTCAATGCCTTTCGCTGTCTTTACTTTTACGTGTCAAGTCAAGCATTTTTGTTTTTGTCTGACTTTCTCAGTCCTAATCAACAAACAAGGGAGTTAATCAGCGCTCGAAATACGTAACACAAGTACGTCCCCCCCCCCCCCCCCACCCCGTCTTAACATCTGAGACATCTTCATCATTGCTTTCGCTGTCTCTGCTTTTACTCGTCAAGCATTTTTATTCTTGTCTGACTTTCTCAGTCTTAATCAACAAACAACGGAGTTCATTAGCGCTGGAAATACTAACATAAATATGTATTTTTTCTCTCTCTCAGTCTTAACATCTGAGGCGTTCTCATCACTGCCATTCGCTGCTTTTGCTTTTACTTGTCAAGCATTTTTGTTTCTGTCTGACTTTCTCAGTCTTAATCAACAAACAAGGGAGTTAATTAGCGCTGGAAATACGTAACACAAGTATGTATTTTTTTCCTCCGTCTTAACCTCGGAGGTGTTTTCATTATTGCCTTTCGCTGTCTCTACTTTTACTTGTCAAGCATTTTTTGTCCCTGTTTTTGTCCGCTTTTTCAGTCTCCACCTATGAGGCGTCTTTGTCACTGCTTTTCTCCGTCTGTACTTTTACTTGCCAAGCATCGTTTGTTCTTGTTTTTGTCCGACTTTCTCATTCTTGTCCTCTGAAGCGTCTTCGTCACTGCCTTTTTCTGTCTCTACTTTTACTGGCCAAGCATTTTTGTCTTTCTGACAATGTTGTATGACTTTCTCATTCTAATTCTCTGAGGCGTCTTCTTCACTGACTTTCTCCGTCTTTACTTTTACTTGTGAAGTTCTTTCTCTGTTTGTTCTAGTTTGTGTCTGACTTTCCCATTCTTATTCGCTGAGGCGTCTGCATCGCGGACTTTCTCGTCTTCAATTTGTCAGGCCCTTTTTGTTGTTGTTGGTCTGACGTGTGAGGCGCCGTCGTCACTGTGTGTTGTTGCTTTTTTCTTCCGTTTTCAATTTGTCAGTGTCTGGCATGTGTTGCTTTCTTTCTTTTCTGACTTTCTCATTCTTACCTTGTGAGGTGTCGTCGTCGCAGTTTTTCCAGTTCTCAACATGTCACTGTCAGGCATTTTTTGTTTGTTTTCTCAGACTTTCTCGTTCTTACCTTGTGAGGTGTCGTCATCGCCGATTTCCCCGTTCTCAACTTGTCACTATCAGGCCTTTTATTCTACTTCTTCTTCTTTCTTTGTTTTATGACTTTCTCCTTCTTACCGTGAGAGGCGTCGTCGCTGATTTTTCTTGTTCTCAACTCGTCACTGTCAGGCGTCTGTCGTTGCTGTTGTTTTCTCCGACTTTCTCGTTTTTACCTTGTCTTCATCGCCGACTTTCTCGCTCTTCACTAGTCAGTTTTTGTTTGTTTTGTTGTTGTTGTTTTTTTGTTGCTGACTTTCTTATTCTTACTTTGTGAGGCGTATCGGCCGCTGACTTTATAGTTTTCAAGTTTCCACTCGTCACTTTCTTTCTTCTCTCTCTCTCTCTCTTTCTTTTTTTTTTTTTTTTAAGGGGAGGGGCGGGGGTGAGGGTTGTTTGTTTTTTCTTTGGTTTTGTTTGGTCACTTACTTCCTCATTCTTACCTAGTGACACCTTTTTATCATGGACTTTATTTCTAACACGTGAGACGGGTTTAGTTGTTGTTGTTGTTTGTTCCGTCTTGACGTTTGTTAGGTCACTAGAACAGAAGAGAAGTACAGAGCGCGCGGTAAATGAAGGCGAGGTAATAAATGAGAGCGCGGGCCAGTGTTTTGCAATCACAGGCTTTCGTCGTTCACGTCTTGGGGTCACACAAGGTCCTGAAGGCGTTGGCCTCCTCTCAACATGCAGCTACTGTCATGGTCTCTAGCGGCTCACATCCACAAAAACAACAATAACAGCATGCTCGCGCGTACGCACACACACACACACACACACACACACGCTCTCTCACACGCACACTTACTCTCACTCTCTCTCATACACACACACACACACACACACACACACACACACACACACACACACACACACACACACACACACACACTTGCTCTCACTCTCTCTCACACACACACACACACTCTCTCTCTCTCTCTCACACACACACACATACGCATGCACGCACACGCGTGCACACACACGTACGCGCGCGCGTAGACACACACATACACACAGAGCCACCAGCTCTCAGCAGCAGCTCAGAGCGAAATAATTGATCTGCATCAGCGCAGTCAACAGGCGTTGCTACCGTCACACCCAAAATCATAAATGAGATCTCACGCTTCTCCTTCCTCTCGCCATCCACAGAGACACCACCGGGACACCCTCCCCACTCCACCACACCTCACCCCACCCCGCCCCGCCCCGCCCTTCCCGCCCCTCGTCAATGTGTACTGTGGGCTTTTAAAAGATCGATTCCGAGAACAAAACGACAACGGCGAATATAAAGGTAGGGGATATCATTGAGGCTGGGCAAACAAAAACAGGTCAACCAATAGGTTCGTCACCAGTCGGCCGAAACCTCTCGACAGCAGCCAGCCAGCAATCGAACTTGCAGCTGGGACATCCACGGCATCAGGGGACGGAGGCCGGAACGGATGCGGCACACAACTACAACAAGGCTTGCTACCACTTTCGTTTTGCTCAGTCAAAAGTGTGTTGGCAGCGGCTTACTTACTGGCAGCATTTTATTTATTTTTTAAATATATAATAGATATTTCCACACACACACACACACACACACACACACACACACACACACACACACACACACACACACACACACACACACACACACACGCAAAGCTGTATTCTGACCCTAGTACTAGCGTATCGAAAAACAACAAGAACAAAACTCTTACACTAATGTTGAGTAAGCAGCGGGGATCTCAATTTCCACATCCACAGGTTCCCCAATTCGGGAATAAGATACAGTGGACATCGAAAAGCAACAACAACAACAACAAAACTCTTTGACAGTTCTGAATTCTCAGCAGCGGGGATCTCAATTTCCACATCCGCAGGTTCCCCACAATTCGGGAATAAGATACAGTGGACATCGAAAAGCAGCAACAACAACAAAACTCTTTGACAGTTCTGAATTCTCAGCAGCGGGATCTCAATTTCCACATCCGCAGGTTCCCCAATTGGGGAATAAGATACAGAGGACATCGAAAAGCAACAACAACAACAAAACTCTTTGACAGTTCTGAATTCTCAGCAGCGGGGATCTCGATTTCCACATCCGCAGGTTCCCCAATTGGGGATAAGATACAGAGGACGACCGGGGGATCGCTCACCTTCTCCTATAATGTCCTCCACATTCACCATAACGCCGCAGGCATCGCAAGTCTCGCAGCGACTCACCGCCATAAGCCTCGAGTTTATATGAAATATATCCTCCCCTTCTTTCACTCTACACCCTAAAACACTTCAAGGTCCAAAGCTGCTGAGTACCGCCCGCACTGTTGGTAGGCCTGCATTAAACTTAATGTGGGAGTGCTCCTCAGCTCTGCCCTGAACAAAAACATCAACAAGATGATCATATACACCCCCCGCCACCTCTTTGAACTTTGCTACGGGGACAGACTCGTAGATGTACGATGTATCACCTCTTTAAACACAGACTGACGTGTCATAACCAGTGAATCAGACTTTGAGTTGTGATTGATGGATTCTGTTTTTATATAACCTTCGCGTTGATTGGGAGTTCAACATCAACCAACCAACCTATCACTGAAACTGCATGATGATAGTGTATATTCCCACAAAAACGTCGAAAACCTTTGTATGCCAATAAACAACTGTCTCATTTCTTCGCGAGTGCGTGCGCGCGCGCGCGCGCGCATGTGTGTGTGTGTGTGTGTGTGTATGATTTTATCTTTGTATAACCTCTTTTACAGACTGTACACGCCAAAATTGAAACAAAATCATTGATATAATTGATAAAAGGACAAAAATTCATAAATAGCGTTATTTTGAACCTATTATGTGTTTGGATTTTTGTTTTAGAACGCTAGAAGTCACTTCTGTTTCAGATTTTTTCTCCCACTACCAAACTTTAGACAGCTCCTTTAACTTCAACCCTACTGTTAAGAGTGAAGATAACCAGTCTAAGGTGTCACTATTTCATTACAGTTCACATACACGCTAGCTTAATTAAACATACATACAGCAGCGTGCGGGGCATATCGAATTCACACGGACTTATGAATACAAGTACTTCACTAAGCAACACTCTCTCTCTCACTCTGAACACACGTACTTCACACAACTCTCTCTTTCGGGCACTGACCATGTTGTGTAAAGAACTGCGACCCATCTTTTTACTGTGATTCAGTGTTTTGAACTGGTGTAGAAGAATTCTGAAAGTGGCGATTCATCCTTAGGTGACCCTCTACGGTTGACGGGACGTTGAAGTCCAACAACTCTCTCTGTCTGTCTCTCTCTCTGCGTGCGTTCGTCACCGTGCGTTATTAACTCTGTGTGTGTGTGTGTGTGTGTGTGTGTGTGTGTGTGTGTGTGTGTGTGTGTGTGTGTGTGTGTGTGTGTGTGTGTGTGTGTGTGTGTGTGCATGCGCGGCGTCTGCGATCGTACATGTATTGAAATCCACACAGCATGAAATTCTCACGAGAGAGCCAATAAGCCTTATTGACAACGCGAGCGAAAAGAACTTGGCCGCTGCGCTGCCACTGAAGAGGACTACTGTACCACACACGTTTCACAAATTCCCTGACCGCCGGCCTCATTAGCCGGGGTGCAGGACATCCGGGCTGGGGAAGTCAATGGAGACATGGGTCAATGATCCAGACTCGAAGTCGGCCAACAACGGGCGGGACCACCCAACAAGGAGTCACCTACACGTGTGCAAGAGGGTGGGTGACGTAGCGTTGTGGTTGTAGCCAAAGACACTACTACACTACTTGTTGTAGTATCTCTGCTCTAGCTTTGGACTCAGGGCTGAGAGGGTTGCTGGTTCGATTCCTGGTTGATGGATCTGTGTGTGTGTGTGTGTGTGTGTGTGTGTGTGTGTGTGTGTGTGTGTGTGTGTGTGTGTGTGTGTGTGTGTGTGCGTGTGTGTGTGTGTGTCCCTCCCACTCCTCTCCCCACCCCGCTTCTCCTTAGTATCGGAACAGGGAGGTGGTGGAGGGGGGGGGGGGTACTGGGGGATTTTTGAGGAGACGACAGAGGTCCTGTGTGCTACAGTTAAGTCCACACACACACACACACACACACACACACACACACACACACACACACACACACACACACACACTCACACTCCTATTCTTCAGCAGCAAGAAAATGAGAGTAACATAAATCGAAGGAATCAGCAAGGGAGTTAACTGGCGTTCGAAAGATCATGAACCATGCTGAACTGTATCAGTCAGGGAAGGGATCTGTGAACCCCGTTACACGCGTTGCCACGGGAACGCATGAGAACATTTCGATAAAAAAAAAAAAAAAAAAAAAAAAATCTTCTACCATTCCCACCCAGCAGCATCCTTCCAAAACTCACGAGATTGTGAAACCGAGATATCAAAACACCCACTTGTGCATGTGGCAGGGAAATGTCCCTAGGAGTAGGAATAGCCTTAAACAGTGATGTAAGTAGCCATTACGTAAGTAGCCAGTATGACAGTCAAGTCTCAGCGCAACGTCCGCTCCATCTACCGTACAGAATCAACACACAAGGGAGTTAATTATACATAATGAAGATGTACCTCTGGTGGAGTTTGTGTACCTTGTATTTACACGCATGCCAGATGAGAGTGACCGTAGCGACTCCGGGTCTTTGTTGTACTTGTGTTACGTATTTCGAGCGCTGATTATCTCCCCTGTGTGTTGATTCTGCACGAGTTGCTCTGGGCCTCGTTCTGTTTCAGACTTGTTCCATCTACCGTACGTTTTGTTTGACGACGCTTGCTGCGGAAGGTTGCCATGCAACAAACTGGGGACAAGAGTGTTACATCTGTTGTTAGACTTGTCGCCAGTGTAAAGACCGCGCGGCGTTCAAAATAGGTCTTACAACAACAAAGGAGGTTAACTAACGCACAAAAGACGTCACCCGAACAAAACAACTAACACCTCTTCTGTACTACATTTGACTTCTGTTGTCCTTATAATCTATTCAGGCGTATTGTAATCATTAGTACAGTATTGCTCTAGACCGTCAAAAAAAAAAAAGTTGTTAGTACAATACTGCTATAGACCGTAAAATAATAATAATAATCATAATAATAAAATAATTTAAAAAAATCCCGTAC
Organism: Alviniconcha strummeri; assembly: GCA_963584105.1. Lineage (NCBI taxonomy): Eukaryota > Metazoa > Mollusca > Gastropoda > Provannidae > Alviniconcha > Alviniconcha strummeri. Next base: position 7,788,464 of record OY757548.1, on the reverse strand, counting down.
GGTAACTCACCTGGCACGCGCCCAAATACAGGGTACATAAACTCAGCCAAAGGTACGTCCTCAATTTGTCCCTAAAATGTTAGTCGGACATTAAGCCCCATATCATCACCACGTCTCAAGGAGTTGTATTCGGAGCGGGGCAGTGGCAGCGAACAAAATCCCAAGGGGGCAGGATGGAGGGGTTGAATGTGTGTGTCTGTTGTTGGTGGTGGGGAGGGAGGGCCGGGGGAACCGGGAAGCCCTATACACAACGGATTACACTGCCACAGCCACAAAGATTCTAGAGCGTTGTGAGTGTCTTCTAAGGGTTTCGCTTCCCTTGGTACGAAAGATCACGAGGAGGCTGGATCAAATCACCATCACCACACACACACACACACACACACACACACACACACGGTATCATTAAGTAGGCAATGGCCAGAAATATGTCCCACATTACCCTCTATCTGTACACGACCCAGGGAGTGTGACTTGCTATGTGAACAGATGTGCACGTGTGTGCCATCAAAGGAAACGAAGCGGAAAAATTAAGTCACCACGCAGTGTAAATCGTAAACGACCCCGGGCATCCAGAAATGCTTTCCCCCCCCCCCCCCCCCCATATTAACCCAGATTCCTCTCCCTCTCGCAACGACCGTGTGTGTGTGTGTGCACAGAGCATGATTACAAGCAAAGCGAAAAGAACCCAACAGTAACTGGATCCTCAAAGCAGATTACCTCAAACCACGGCTAGTATAAAGGCTCAGTCTTGGAGTGTCAACATGTCTCGGGCCGGTCTCAGACACCGCCACCAGCACACAATGTCAAGCAAGCGGTCTCCGATCCTGACACGGTGTTTTAGGGGTCCCTTCTCTCTCTCTCTCTCTCTCTCTCTCTCATCTCTTCTCTCTCTCTCTCTCTCTCTCTCTCTCACACACACACACACACCTGGCGTGTCTGGCACTCCACCTGTCCACCCTGCTCCGCCCAGGTGCTCAGGACTGGGCAGTTGTGGCGCTGGGTGGGTAAGGCGGCCGGTGGAAGAGAACCGGCAACGCCTGCTGTTGGGCAAGGTGGGGATTGTGCAACAGGTGTCAGTGACTATATATACCGTGTGCGGTGTAGTGTACCGCGTGTAACCTCGCAGGACCCGTCCACTGGAGGAGGGGAAGGGGGTTGGGGTGGTGCGGGAAACGGGGGGAGGAGGGGGGGACTTACCGGCGGGGCGTAGGGATACCTTGTATTATCTCCCGCTGCTCTATTCCGCAGCCCCTAAGGGGGCAACTGTCACGTACCACCTACTTTTAAACCCCTCTTGCTATACATTGTAGCACACGCTATTCTCCCTCGCTATTCTCCTATTTTCCTTCTACAACCGACCGTCTCACCATTCTCCTCTCTAAATCACAACAACCTAACCACTCCGACAACTTCTCTCCCCCCCCCCCCCCCCCCCCCCCCCGTCACCAACGCATTGCACGCTTCAGTTTGGCTACCTGGGATTTTAGTGTCGTTTAGCGACACTGTACGAATCGCATTACTGAACGACTGGCGTAATTTACAAAAACAACAATTCTTCGCGTATACAAACGCGTTTTAGACAGGCCCTGCCGTTTATTCACTGTCCGCCTGATTTCGGCTTCTGATTATTTGTCCGGTTTCGGAGTCGAAACTTTGCCTACAGGTGTTCTCGGACTGAGACTGGGCATGAGACAGACGAAAGGCTTTGGCCAGAGACCCTTCTCTACACTTTGCCTTGGTTCTCGTTCTACACTTTACTGTGGTACTTCGTTCTACACTCTGCTGCGTACCTCGTTCTACATTTTGCTGTGGTACCTCGTTCCAGGTTCTACATTTTGCTGTGGTACCTTGTTCTACACTTTGCTGTGTACTTTGGTACCATCGTTCTACACTTGCTGTGGTACTGTGGTACCTCGTACTATACTTTGCTGTGGTACTGTGGTACTTCCTTCTACACTCTGTTGTGGTACCTCGTTCTACACTTTGCTGTGGTATTGTGGTACCTTGTTCTACACTTTGCAGTGGTACTGTGGTACCTCGTTCTACACTTGGTGTGGTACTGTGATACCTTGTCCTACACTTTGCTGTGGTACCTCGTTCTGCACCACCCTTCTTGCCTTCAACAGCTGGGGGTTATGGACAGTGTCCAGTCACCCTTACCCGCCACGAAATGAATTAATGAAGCAAGGAACGGCCTCACATTACTAAAGCAAGTCTCAGGTCATGCACTGCCCGTCTCGCTTCACGCAGACTAGTTTAGGGCGACAGTTTCCCTACAGCGTAAAGACCTGCCCCCCCCCCCCCCCATTTTTATTCATATAACCACAAAAGAAACAGACTTCTATATGCGGCGGGAAACATGTACGCAGCCGAAGAGCACAGCCGCTCGACAGATTTCCAGTACAAAACAGGTTCTGAAAATCATCAGCTTGATTTTTTGATTTTTTATATACAATCTACAGTCAGCTTAAAAATGACAAACGTGTCGATAAATATATACAATCTACAATAGGTATAAAAAAAAATTGATACATAATATACACATAATCTACAATCAGCTTTGAAAATGAAACCGTTTTCGATATATCTAAAATCAGCTTAAACAAACAAACAAAAATAACAACAACAAAAACACCACTTTACACACACACACACACACACACACACACACACACACACACACACACACACACACACACACACAAGCTATAATTGGCTTTAAAAATAAAACTGTTTCGGTAAAAACAATCTCTAGTTTACAACAGAACTGATGATTCTTTCTCTCCCACAGATTTAACATTTGTCACAAGCCTACGCCACAGTACCTCCAAAAACGGGACACACTGTCCTCGGCGACCGCAACGGCCGGACACGTTAGGAACGCAGCTGCCCAGTCACACACACGTGCATGTATGTATGTAGGCATACAAAGAAAAATCCTGAATGAGTCGGGCCTACTATGCCGTGGGGTCGGTTCCGACATACAGTACAGGGCGTGGAGGAGACGGAACATGCGAGGCCTTCACCCATCACCCATCTTCTTCCTCCCCTGATTATGCGACCCAGCAGGTTTCCACATAAAAAGGGAGGGGTCCAAGTTTAACCTGGGCAGGAGGTCAGAGATCCCAACAAACAACAGCCACAGGGCTCCTCGTGTCGGTCTATACAGCATGCAAAGAAAAACCTACGGCACGGGCCGAACGTTGATGGAACTAGAGGAAATCACATCGTACAAGAGGAAAGCCCATGTGGTACATGTCAATAATTGGATTTTGACGTCCTGTCAGGAGACTGGTTAGTGGGTAAATGCAAGTGGGTAAATGCATATTAACGTCCTGTCAACCTCCGGACGATAAAACTCGGGTCATAAGCAATTGAACATTATACACGCACAAGGAGACAGCATATAATTATAATAACAGGCACATGAGGAAAGTCTTTGGTACGAGACAGTAACTGGGTTTTAACTTCCTATCAAGAGAGACAAGAGGAAACTTTATGGTAGACGAGGAAAGCCTCAAAGTACAACAGAGCATGTATTATACCGGGAAGGGGGGGGGGGGGGGAGGGGGGGGGCGATCTAAATATGGATGAAACCTTGACAGAATTCCGCGAAAGCATAGATTACTGCAGCACAAGAAGACAGCCGGTGGTACAAAAGGAAAACTGATGCGGTAAACAGGAAAACTCACGGCACAAGAGAAACGGGTTGTAGAGAGAAGAGAGAAGACTGTAGCCTGCGGTGCTAGAGGTACGGTATAATTATAAGTGTGAATAAAAAATAAATGGCTTAATAGAAACACCTAAGGGCGTGCCAACGCCAGGAAAAACTCAATGGTATAAGAAAAAAGTCTATGGTGCGCGCGCGCATACAGGGGGGGGGGGGGGGGGGGGGCAAGAAAACTGTGATATGAGTGCGCTTAAAATCCCCCCCCCCCCCCCCCACCCCTTAGAAGACCGAGGCCGAAATATTCGGGACATATTAACTCATCTTGACATCTTAAGACATATTTAATTGTGTGCGTGTGCGTGCGCGTGAGTGCGTGCGTGCGTGCGTACGAACGAGCAAGCGCGGTTGCGTACACGCGCGCACGAGTGGAAAAGGGATTCCACATTTCATCCTGAACCAACAGTCAAAGATTCCAACAAACAACTGACTGAACACACGCGAAGACTTACACTACAGTTGACAGCGGCATAGGCAAAAAACCCTATGACAATACACCTATCGACCAGAGCGAGCAGGGACTGAGCTAGCTAGTTCAGGTGACAAGATCTACGTCCAACTATCACGACATCGGTGGAGGCGTGGCCCCAGGGACCGCTACTTGATACTAACGATTGTCGCGAGAGGCCTGGAGGACAGTGTCCAGTCGGACCAGAAACACGTACTACACTACACTAAACACAGACACCACACTACAAAAACTCTACATTAGTGTACACAGCATATCTTGCTGTGGTATACTATCTCTATGGTGCAACAGGCGATTGGGACGTGATTGTCCACCAGCAAACAGCAGCCGTGACCGACCCAGTCATGAACAGTCACGATCGGTTGGTTGTATTATGTCGCTACACTGTCTTGACGCATGACGCCTGGCCTACCGCGGTCATACAAGGGCGAAACGAAAACCATATAATCAAAGGTCAACACAAGCCGCCCAGTCACAAGACTAAGTTCAACAAAACTCGTCCAATCGCAAGTCAATGTTCGAATAATTTTTTTTGTTTTTGTTTAACCCATCCAGTAGTAAATAAATGTTCAACAAACACCAGCCAATGACAAGGGCAGCCAAAGTTCATAAAAAAAATATCCAATCACAAGCCAGTTCAAGAAAACCCAGCCAATTACGAGCCAGTTCAACAACAAAAAAACAGCCAATGACAAGCCAAAGCTCGATTCACCGTTTATAAAATAATTTTACTGAAACCCAAACAAACCTAGGCTGCAACACTGATTTGTTCTAAGTATGTGCTAATATATAATCGTATATATATAAAGCTGCAAGGGTCTGAAGTTACCCATTCTTAAATTTGTCAAATATCTCTCGCGCATCAACGCTCATAAAATTGTATCTCTCGCGCATCAACGCTCATAAAACTGTATCTCTCGCGCATCAACGCTCATAAAATTGTTACGTCTTCACGACATGTTTGAGGTGAACTGGGAAAAGTGAAAGAAAGCTGGATCAACTGATACTTCATGTAAATGCGGCGATGATTCGGAAACTGTTGAACACTACCTTCTTCATTGCCCACTCTTCACTCAATCACGTGACTACCCCATCCAAACACTCCCCCCGCATCGCGTCACCATATGTCTTACTGAGCACTGACCCTAATCTCCCCCCAGCAACAAATTCGCCAATGTTCTCAACAGTTCACGAATTCATTGTCCCCACAAACCGCTTTGGTGTTTGTAAATCGAGTCGCGACCGAACCTTAACCAAAACGCTATGCCTCTTCTTCGTCTCCACACTCCGTCTCTTTCTCCTTCCCACCTTTTTATTCCCCCATTTCCTTTTCTCTCTACCCTATCCACAACATTATATATTTGTCATTTTATTAGTCTCATGTAAGTTTACTTGTTTGACGATCCCAAAACTATTGTGTTATTGTCTGTTGGTATGCATTCTTTCATTAATAAAATTGTTTAAACCAACGAAAGTTAGATGACCCTGGCAGGATGAAATCAGGAAGGCAGGAGTTCCCAAGAACTGAGGAAGTATGTCAAAGCTTAGGTCTGACCTATTTATTCCGAGCGTAAATACGAAACGTTTGACAGGTCCACGTTGTCAGCACGCGCAGTCTTCATTTCCCCATCCGGAGGATATCAATCATAATCACAGGCAGACAGCTTAATTCCCCCGAATCAACACACAAGGGAGTTAATCAGTGCTCGAAATACGTAACACGAGTACAACAACAAAGACCCGAGTCGCCTGTGGTAACTCTCACCTGGCATGCGTGTAAATACAAAGTATATAAACTCCTATGTATTTACACGCATGCCAGGTGAGAGTTACCACAGGCGACTCGGGTCTTTGTTGTTGTACTTGTGTTACGTACTTCTGTCAAACAAACAAGCTGCACCATTATTCTGTTTTACGTGCGCTAATGTACAAAAGCTGCCAAAGTCTCGAGTTACTGACTGAGAAGTCTGTCAAATATCTGCAGTGTATCAAAGTTTAGAGATTTCACTCACAAAACAAAAGATGACAAAGGACCACCAGGACAAGTGATACGTGTGTTGTTCAGTACGAAATTTGTAGATCACAATGTTTGTATCCCCCTCCCCTCCTCACCTACTGGGAAGTGAAAGTACATCTGGGTAACTTTATCCTAAGCCGATATCTAAGCGTTCTCCCTGACCCACGTCATACGACCAAGCTGGCAAACAAAGGTGAAGAGATTATAAACTGAGTCTTTTTTGGGCATGCTGCTCGGCGGATCGAATATTTTCCCACGTAATGGTTTTTCTTATCTAAACAAGACACAAGAACAGAATAGCACGGTATTTAAACCACACACACACACACACACACACACACACACACACACACACACACACACACACACACACACATCATTCCCACCATATCCCGGTTAAACTGGTAGCGCGAAAGAAACCCAGACACTGAATCTCCACATAAATACCCGGAAAAGAGAGCTATTTAGCGCCAAACCTTACAAAGAACCTCTTGTTACCCATGAAAAATACCCTACTACCGCCACCTGAGAAAACTCTACTAACCAGCCCCCCTCCCCCCTCCAGCCTTATCTCATTTAACACGGGGTAGGTCACGGGTGGTTCATGGGTTGGGCTGAAGTACGTCTGTCGTCAGCACTTCAACCGTGTAAAGAGGAAAACGATGAATCATATGTTCTTGGGCGCGGTTCGATATCCGTATTAAGCATATCCACTCTCTATTAACTTTACCTGTTCACATACCTCCCCCCCCCCCCCTCCCCGGTCAGTCCAGACTGCGTTTCATAACCTAGCTGTCTGTTACGGTGATCAAAGGGTTACACAATCCGTCTGGCCCGTCTTTACGACAGCAGGATGACGAATTGGGTGCGCTGATTACGTTCCCATATTGCCAAATCTGTCTGCGTCAACAACGCCTCTCCAGACGACAAGGGAAGCGAAGACTAGGATGTCTGTATACATTTCTCTCTACATAATACGTACGATAGTTGTGTGTGTGACCCCAGCGACAGGACAGACTTTACAGGTTTCTAGGCCGCTTCAAGCAAGGAGCCTGAGGATAATGCACTGGTCCAACAGGTTGCCATTTCTTCAGCATCACGGAACAACAACATCGCGGTTGTCACACTCACAGCCCAGCTAAGGTTCCTACTCTAGCCTTCAAGTGTTTATTTAGATTTTTTTACTTTCACGCCTATTGGAGTGTTCGAGGATTACACGTAGCGTAAAAACAACAGAAGCTGATGCGACTCTCTTTTCATTTTCTTCAACGTCTTTACGGCCGATTCCTACAACTCTTCGTGGATTAAGATTCCTACAACTCTTCGTGGATTAATTACGTCAGTTGGCTGAATAAATACATTTCTTGTATCTAGACCTGAAGGCTCGGCCGGCAGCGCGCCTTAGCTGCGGCAGGCTTTCCTGGCGAAACACCAACGGCAATTTCCTACTAATAATAAGTTAGGAACTTGATATTTAGAGCCCACTCAGCCTAGGGTCACATGGCATAGCACAACTGATAAAGTCACAAGTCAACACATGAACCACTGTCCACAACATACACCACTTGAGACATCATATGAATGTCTCTGGCAAATCTCTTCCACTTTGCCTAAATGATGCTAAAATGTAGCAAAAAGCCCAGAACGGACGTTTCATGGTAGCTTGACCTCCCTTCGAGGCTATTAGTGGAAAGATGTTGCAGCAGAATTAGGAGTATACTGGCAGGCGTATATAAAGGGTTAAGACGAGAACTGGGGGAAATGAACTGGAATGAACCAGGAAGGCAGAAAACAGAGACAGACTAAAGTCCTGGAAGTGCTCGAAGCACACAAAGCTATACTCTGACCGACTCCACGGTAACCTCTGACGGGTCTGGATTTAAGGCAGATACCTCAAACTTTGCATCTGCGGTACCCCACGTGGGAAATCCCCCACAGGAAAGACAACTGAGCCATTAACGTAAACAAAACAAAACAAAAATCTGAACCAAATTCACTAAACCCCTCTTTTCAGACCCCCCCCCCCCCCCCTGTTTTTTTTCTTCTGTTTTCTTTTCTTCTCTCTGACAAATGACAAATGAGAGAGAGAGAGAGAGAGAGAGAGAGAGAGAGAGAGAGAGAGAGAGAGAGAGAGAGAGAGAGAGAGAGAGAGTACAACTGTGATTCGCGAACCAAAATAAATGTCACCGCCTTAAAATACCTTGCTCTACCCGTTCCCACCCACATTTCCCTGTCCGGGTAGCACCCTCCCTACACGATCGTTTTTATTTCTATCTGAATTCGCACACACAATTCGCAAGCTTGATCCACCCCAACCCGGACCTTTATGAGATGCACCCGACTGTCAAAGAGCGCCATAGAAAATCAACGTACAGAAAATCCATATTTATAAAAGTATACGTTTTCAAATGCAGGATACATAGGTCAGCTGCACTGAGAACATACGAACTGGAAACAGGAAGGCCGTTTCGGTGGCACAGTCTGCCACGCAAAAGAAATAGTGTTGTGAGTCTTTTTTTCACTGTAAATCCAGAATGGGCTGTGACACCGAAAATAACCCCCCCCCCCCCTTTTTTTTTCCTCCCTTACAAAGAAGAATCAGTGCCGCTTTTGCCACTCTTCTAAAGTCTCACAGACAGGTTAAGCCAGCCAGAAACATTCAGTTATGGAAATCTCGATTTATCTAGAACATGCATCCATGCATGAACAATCGGGATCCAAGCGTGCTGTCCTGTAACATCCACCTGGCAGATGGGAAACACTTCACCATGGACGTCAAATGATCGAGCGGGGATAGCTCAGTCGTAGAGCGTCACGCTCGTGATCGAAAGGCCTCGGGTTCGAGTCCCGGCAGAGCGGCGGGAGAGTTTTCTTCTCCAGTGTCAACTTTTTGTGCCGACTCTTATTTCGGTATCCGTTCAACCCCAGTGTTATCGCAGTAGCACGTGAAAGATGCCGGTCATTCTGCCAAAAGTGCAGGTGACAGGGTAGTGATAGGTATATGATCTCCCCCCCCCCCCCCCGGGCCATCTCCATAACCCCTTCTCCCCGTCCCTAATAAGCCTTATGGTTTCTGTGGACGTTAAGCACCATGTTTACTTACTATCAGAGGTTCTCTCCTTTAAAAGTCTGGAGTAGGACAGAAAATAG
>OY757548.1:7766598-7776598 GCA_963584105.1 Alviniconcha strummeri | reverse complement strand
CGAGTCAAAATTTACTCACAGACACACCAAGCACCAACTTAAGCCTCCTCTCCCTCATGTAGTGGGGTAAGGCACACTCCGAGCATCGCCTTCCGGCACATTCTATTGTGTATATAGACTACTAAAAGTTGATGGAAGGATGTCGTAAACCAGTGCTTGGAGTTTGGAAGTAAGGCTGTGCGACCAATCTCCCCCAAGACTGTGGCATCAGGCACTCTCTGCTGCTACTCCCCCTCTCTCTCTCTCTCTTCCCAAACGAACTCAGCCATTTCTCTTCTCCACCTATTTCAATTAGCCAACATTGTCCTTCGCCCCAGTCAGTCTGTACAACGTGTGATATACCGCAACCCACCTGCACCGCAACATCGCAAGCTGTTAGTTCTGTAATTTTAGATTCCTGCCAACCACACTGGGATACCTGAAGATGAATCACACATTCACAGTTCTTCCACACCCGTTGAAAACAGGAGTCACGAGTCACCGAACCACAAGTACAAAGCTGGCTCACCACCCATTGCACAACACGTAAGTCGTTAGTCTACAATTACAGTACACACCTGTCTACAGTTGTAACTGTAATAAATGCGAATCTGATGCCCCCTTCCTGCTCAACCAGGCAATTCGTTAAGTTTTGGTGACCAATGAGGACACAGCTCGGGGTTCCTACAATCCTAATTACCGGATATGTGAAATAGGCAAGGGTTATCAGAGTGAAGCACAGAAATTGTCCACCAAAGCACAGACCAGGAAGACCGTTAAGCTACCTGATTACCAAAAGCGTGATGTAAGTGCAGACTGTTTGTGGCTGTCAGAACAATGATGCAAGTGAATAAAATTTTTTTAACTGGGTGATGATTAATTATCAACGTCCCATTATGAGCAAAAAGGCTTGTCAAGGACCTCTGACATAACCTTTATTAGACCAACTTGTTTTAACAAGCTGTGGATCCTTGTCATTTCCTTTTAATATTCACATGTTCGGGTTTGCTTTGTAAAAATTATATTGTGTGGCATATATATATATACACAGACACACACACAACAGTTTCCTTTATTTTAAATTTTATTTTTAGAATACTTCTGAGGTTGTATACAAACTACTGTTTATCAATGCTACATTTTATCAATCCACAGCCCTTTCTAAAATGCCACAATCTTTTCTATCAATGCCACAATCTTTTTATACTACAGTCATTTCTACCAGTGTCACACTCAGTCCATCCAATAAATGCCACTATCCTTCCTGTCAATAATAACGTCCTTTTGCATCAACCCACAATCCTTTCTATTAATGACTGAATGCCACAGTCATTTCTATATATATACTTACCACAATCTTTCCTTTCAACACAATGGTCCCTTTCTATCAATGCATCAACACCACAGTCCTCTCTAGATTCTATCAACTGATGCATAAAATAATGCCACAGTCGTTACTACCAATGCCGCCTTTCACAGTCACAGTCCACGGTCCTTTCTATCAATATCACAGTTTTTAGGGGAGGGGACGGGGTGCACAGAGATGGATTTAGCAGCAGCAACAGCAGCGTATTTTGAACATCACAGTCAGAATCGTAGAAAACAAAGAAATATTGCATGACACATGTATGCCAATTTTCATGACTGCTTTTACAATAAATTGGGGGGAAACATCCAAACAACTCACCTGTAAGGATCTCTGCTATATGGGTCGAAGTGGCCACTGCACAAAGAAAACAAACTACAGTTGGCATCCATTCATGCCAAGCACCCCATCAGGCTACTGTCAGTGTTTTGTTGACGTTTTTCTGTTGTTTTGTTGTTGTTTTTGCCATACGAAATGCAAAACACAAATTTACGCAGCAAAAACATACGAATCTTCCAGGTCCTCATGATTTTAACATGGAAAGGAACTTATTTTTTCCCCCACGCAGTCAACCATGACAGTTGTATCAGGGCAAATCTGAACACAGAAGCAGGCAACAAAATGTACACCCATGCAGCAGTCCCACAAGGCTAGGACATCTTTCTCAGCAGGCTGCTACTGTCACTGCTTTTTAACAATTGGTTCTGGTGATCATTGCATAATTTTTAAAAAGAAAATATTTTGTAACTCAAATTTCCATGTTACATTGTACTTGATGAAATCCCACCAGCTGCTTCATGGTTTTGTACCAGATGAATGGGTTTGTTTTATTACTTTGGAGATGTTTTTCATGATTCCAGCAAAAACTGCACAGACACATATAACTGTAAATGAGTTTGCATAATTTATATGTGTCACATATACTCATACAGGTATTATATATATTTAGAGAGAAAGAGTGCACACACACCCAGTGAGAGACAGGCACAGAGAGACAGACAGACAGACACAAGCAGGAGTTGTAAATTCTGGAAGAGTAAAGGAACTGTCCAATCAACTGAACAACTACTCACTTTGTGAATCCCTGTTCTGGACCAAAGCGGCCGTAATCCGAGTGACCATTCATCTCTCCAGGGTTCAAACCTGGCATAATCCAACACACTCACTCTGTTCTGAAACACAAAGAAAGTGACCAAAATCAGTAAGTGGACCGTCACAGCACTTACTAAATTCTGAATCTCAAATGATACACCATAAACTAGACATCATAAGGGCATCATAATGAACACAGCTGCAGAATTGGCTTTGTCTCTGAGTAAACAGGCACAAAAACTAGCATATCACGAAGCACCATGATGAACACAGCTGTCAGACCTGCTCTGGGCAACTGAGCACACACGTATTAGTGTGTGTGCACGCACACACATGCACACAATCTCTGAGCAAGTCCTCTAGTCTCACTGGACCTTTAACAGCAGTTAATGAGTTACTGGCCACTCTTTTCTAATTATGAATTTCAATGATCTGCAGTAACAGCAATAATGAGAAAGCACAATAAACAGATAATAGGAAACACATCACCGATCTTTAGTTGAGTTTTGTGCATGCAACACTCAGAATGCATGTTTTTAGTTGCTTTCAAAACATAAAATTATGAACAAAAAATAACAAGAACACAAATGCACCATTCATCACCTCTTTGACAGTAAATGTGTTGCCATTGGGAGAAACCACAATCATCATTCTGGTTGTTCTGCCACTGCTATTTGTACTATACTAATACTATGCAGTATCTGGGTGTTTTCCATACCACTAAAAGCAGCTGTTGTGTTATGCTTTAAGGCCTCCTCTCACTAAAAGTGCATGGAAATGGGACATTCAGGTATAACATGAGCAAAGAACTAATTGCAAACTGTCCACACAAAGCAGGCACGGATGAGTCTCAACACAAGTAATGACCAAAAAGAACTGAAAAATTATCTTGGCCTGTCTCAACAGGGAGTTGAACCCAGACTAGAAGTCAAACTCATGCTAGCTGCTTTCGCTGGATTACCATTACTGTGTATAGAATAGGCTACTGAAAGTTGACAATTTCCTGTCAAGCAAAAACTTCAAATCAGATGACAAGTGGGTTGTTTGTGTTATTTAATACAACCATCTGCAACAGGGAAGATGGAAGGAACACATCAAACCACAGCCAATAAACCTACCACTGACCCAGTTTACAACCAGCAAATTCTCGGTTGTTTGCAGTACAGAAAAGGGGTGTCTGAGAATACATACAGTATGTACTGACGTAGTGCATGCCGTATGTGTACAGCATTTCACTAGAAGCAGAAGCAAAGTACTGAAATAGTGCATGTCGTGTGTACAGTGTTTCACTAGAAATAGAAGCAGTAGTGCATGTCATGTGTACAGTGTTTCACTAGAAGTCCAAGCAAAGTCCCTGGGCAGGCCCAGGCCCACTGAAGATGTACACTGTGACAAAGGGCCCTGGAGCAGGTCATGATCCACCTGTCCAACATAAATACTGCCCACTGTCACACCGAGCTGGCTACCTGCTGGTACAGGGGAGGTGAGAGGATGGCAATTAATCTGAACATCAAAAATGTTCCTGCTTGACAACAGCCCCTGAGCATGGGCAGTGTCAGCTGGTAGTGTCTGCCAGAGATATTTTGCACTGATGCTCACAGGCACAGCATGTCTACTGCCCCATATTTATGTCTGGGAGAGTTAGTATGTAATTGGATTTTGTTTTTTGTCTCCTGTCAGCCAGACTGAGGGTCACCACAAGATAGAAGTCTGGGAGAACTCATCCATGGTAGACTATATATATATATATACACCAACAAGCAAATGCAACTCTAATGCAATGCCATTCAAATATAATTACACATCTACACTGAGCTACCTCATTCAGCAGCTTTAAAGCACGGGCTGGTATTAAGTTAGAGACAGAACGTTTTTAAACGCTCTTTTCAAAGACACACCCATGTGGGGTGGCAAAGCAAAACTGCTCCTTGGGATAGGCACTGCCTGGCAGGTTGGGGCATAGTGGGTATTCAAATTTCAAATCAGCTGCTCCTGTAGTGATTTGCAAATTTTCCTTCCACAAATTGCTTCAGGCAAAACCACATGCAAAATTTGCATTTTATCACACTTAACTCATCATCTGCTCCTTATCTGAATTTGCCGAAATATTTCAACTACTTGGTTTGCATGCATACAGAAATATCAGTGGATCAGTTGGATTTTTTAAAGAGTTAAATGAATAATTATTGAAACACATTGCAACCTGTGTAAATCTTCAAGTTCTTAAAAACTCTTATCTGAATTAGTGAATATTATTAAAATGTGTTGTGTTTTGTCCTAATAAACAGCATTCTTTGAACCTTTTATGTGTTTGAATATTAAGGTCTGAGCTTTTTCTGAAACCTGCTCAGAATGTCATGCTCAGCTATTTAGAAGGGCCACAAAAGGGAAGCCTCTTATCTTTGAAGAGCTTTAAAACACCCACATCAATGTTCTGATTTGGACTTAGAGAGTTATGTTTCCATGTTTTAGTGTGTGTGTGTGTGTGTGTGTGTGTGTGTGTGTGTGTGTGTGTGTGTTTTAACCCATAGAATGTCAATAGGAATAACAAAAAGTTACCAATATATTTATTTCATTATTATAATATTAATTTACTAAAAAAAATTAAAAAAAATTGTACACACCTATATTCTCAATAACATAATTCATGAATTTTCGTGGACAAAATACTTACTATTCACAGTAAAAGAGATGCACATAGTTGAATGTAACAGCGACTCACTGATGAAGTACTGTGAGGGTTACTGCTGCTGCTAGAGCTACTGGTTTGACTGCATGCTGTCAACTTAACCAATTATCACACGTGAACCTGTTTTCATCATTATTTGTAAAATAAAGTCTGTTCCTGTCCACATCTTGCTTGTGAAAGACAATTTTACTAAAATCAAAACATTTCAACTTTAAACTGTTCCTTGTCTTGATTTTTCTTTTTTTTTGGAGGAGGCATGGAGGGGGTGTGGGGGTGGGGGTGGGGAGGGGTAGTTCAGATGTTAGTGTGCTGCTTTGGTGATCCAGTGAAAGAGCTCTGGCAAGGGTTCAAATCCCCATTGAGACAGGGTTTAAAGGGACTTTTTCAGTTCTTTTGAGTCAACTTGTGTGAGACCCATTATGCTTGTCTCGCCTTCCTGTATCCAGTGTGCACTAACTGAAAATCAATGAACATGTTAAAAATCCCATGTTCACCTTAAGTTTGATATTTAAAGAGAAATTAGCCCTTGCAATTTAACTTGTTCTGAGGCATCTGTGCACAGCTGACAGGATCCATGTTAAAATCCAGTCACTAACTTGCACCCTAACATCCTGTCAACCATACAGGGTCACCTGAGGATTGATTTTGTTGTTGTTGTTTTGTTAAAGAGAAAACCTTGCAGCTGGAGATACAGAAAAACATCACAAATAGCAACAGAATATTAGTATTAACAGAAGTGATGATCTGACTACTCCACCTGGAAGCCAGAAGATCGAGAGCTGTTTTCAAGCTTCCACTTACAGGTATACCACAGGGGGTGAAAGTATTGCACTTAGCAGGATGACTTGCACACATGCACAGGCAGTCTATATTCACCACTGCACCACTACCACCCCTTCAAAAGAGGGGGTGGGGGTGGGGGGGGGGGGGGGAGCTCAAGGAAAAGGGGGGGGGGGGGGTGGAGACAGCACAGATAACTTTGCTGTACTTTGGCTAGGCCAGGCATTAACTTTGCCTTTGTGTGGCTCCAGCAGTGCAAAGTTACAGGCCTTGGCTTAATGCTCTCTCTCTCTCCCCTCTGCTAAAATCCAGGTCTCTCCTGTGGTGAAATCTACACCTGACATGACACTTTGATAGATAACTCACAAAATATGTGACTTGAATTGTTCTGGGTATATATCTACAAATCAAAGGCGAAATGTGTTCATGTGAACTCAACAGGTTGAAAACTGTTGCAGGGTTTCTTGCAAACTAGTCTAACCGTTAAGCTGATTTCATTAATTTTTTTACTGTTGATGAATACAAATTACAATGATTATGTAAATCAAGAAAGATGACCTCTGTAATCAGTGTAAAGTGTAATACAGTATTCAGTTTATAAAACTTCAAGCTGGAAAGAAACACAATGGTGAGAGTGAGTATATTGTATATTTAATTTCCAAAGAATTGATTTTCAAAAGTTTCATTCAATTTTGCTGTTGTCTTTTCCAATTCCAATGTGCAAAAAAAAAAAAAAGAGATGAAAATGATGACAATCTTACTCTGAAGCAACAAATGAGGTGACATATCATATTCCCAGAACTGTACACACCAGTCAGTCTTTATAAAACCATGATGAAACAGATTGGCTGATGTCCTGCAAGACACTCCTTTAACTTGTTTAAAATCATCCTCTTCTCAAGATTATGGATAATTTTGTGTCTCATCACAGCTCAGGAAGCTTGCATTTATCATATATGATATATTTATGTTGATCACTTTTACACAGTGTTATTCTCCACTCTCAAGCCGTCTCACTCAGTCACTGTGCTTCACATGTTTTTTTAGTGCATGTTGGGGGTTATTTTAGTGTTTTCATAATCCACCAAACTCTGACAAAGACCACAGCACCTTTAACAAGTGTATGTGATATTTTTGCATACATGTGTGTACACATGGGGAACCTTGGTTTATACAATTATACTTTTTTATAGTCTCACTCTTATCCAGAGAACCTTTGTATAGTCTACACAGAATTTGACTCCAGAGATGTCTTGGAGGGTGCATAAAGCATAGCCTTAGCACATAATGGACACCTGTCCAGGTGGTCACTATGCTCAACTGTGTTTAACCTGCATGGCTTTTGACAGCAAGTCTGTGATATCATTATCAAACTAAACATAATGGCAGATTAATTATCAACATACTTGTGATCTTCTGAGTGTACTGTAGTATTAATACAAGTACTGTAGTAGTTAGAATGCAACGGAATACCATTACTTATAACAACTAATTGGCTGAACTCAGCTTCTAAGACTGTGTGAACCAGTTTAGCCTAGTGGTAAGGTGTTAGGCTGGTAAGCAGAGGACCTCAGTTTGAATCCACTTCGGCTATCCTTTCTCTTCAAAAGTTGTGGTCTGTGGACACTATCTTGTGACTTTGTCCCTCACAATTATAAAACATTAAAATGCTGGAGTCATTCTGGTGGTGACAATGTAGCGATAGGTCTATTATAATCTCCTTCCCCCATCTCTATTACCCCCCCCCCCCCCGGCCCTAATAAGCGTTATGGTTTTTTGTGGATGTTAAGTACCATGTTAATGATGTTTACTTACTTACTTACTGTCATTTAAACCAATGGTCTTAACATGGGCTATGGTCTCTAGAAAAAGAACAGTATTGTACAAGTTGGAGCACAATGACCAGCCAGGGCCCAGCCAATCTCAGGGAAAATGGACCTTCAGGGCCACCTTTTCCACAGTCACTCAGTCCACTGGCATTAGCATCACGAAAATACCTAGAAGTATAAACAAACCTAGTTTTATACAGAACTACACCAGGTGTGCCCAGGCCCTAAGGGAGAGGCCCCTGTTCTTGTCTTGTCAGACTAAGTCACTAATGTCAGTCTCACCCTTACTGGGTCTGAGCTGTGGCCCAAAGTAAAGGAGTGGTCACTCAGTAAGTGCATTCCACAGTGTAATGTCAAGCATACAGGCATAGTAATCATTGTATTGTGAATGCTCACTGATTCCCTAGTAGAATATTGATTTTATCTGGTCAAATATACTTAAATACATGTGTATTTAAAACTATAATTTCTCACTTACAATGGTTACAACGTGAATGTTTTTTGCAAAACAAAACAGAATCTTTAAATTCACACTGGATCACAACTGGTACCTTTAAAGTTGCTGCACATACTCAGAACCAGTCTGCTCATTGAGTCAGCATCTTTACACAGGGATAATCACCAGTGGTTGGCATGATCTACCACACAAAAAGCATGACTGATTTTTAGCTTTTGGTCAGCTGTATGAAAAACAGCTATAGGTACTAATATTTCTATGCTGATAAACATTGACCAGATTCAGACTCTAACTTGTATCCTAGCTGAAATAACAGAAAAATAAGTTCATTCCAACTGGAAAAAAAGTAAATCAGTTCAAGAAAGAAGCAGAATAAATGTGACTATCTGAAATGATGATTTTATTTGGTGACATCTTGTACTGCCTAACTGGGCAACCATCACAGAATATGATAAATATGTCAATGAACCAGTAATGTCTCACAATATCCACAAGTTTGAATGGCACATGAATAGCTACTTTATGCCACTGCCGACAGAAGTTGTGTACGTGATATGTGTGTGTGTGTGTGTGTGTGTGTGTGTGTGTGTGAATATTCATTAGTAACTGGTAGTCAAAGTATAGATCTGGTACTGTGTTGTGTGCACCATCGACTGAGACAGATAACGCGGTGAGGGTGGTCAAATTTCAAGACTCTTCCATTTTTGACTTTGGCTTCCAAGTATTCAGGGTGGAATGCGTTATGGTTCACCTACAGACAATGTTGGGCAATGTCACCAACCGACACTTCAACACAATCGATAACGTAATGTCGGCATGCAAAACGAAACCTCCACTCAAAGCACGAGAACTTCCCCGAAAAGTCAACACGGTAGCGATATATGCAACAAAAACGTACATACCGACACACGGAACTAAGTCTGTCAAATCTGGCGAACCCGATCAAATCCAAGATATGAAAGAGACAGCAACGAAACCAGTGCAACTGCCACAAGACAGTACACCCAGTTGGTCACGCAGAAGCGAGGAACAGACTGTGACAGGTGTGTACTATTGGGCTGTTACGAATGCCTCGAGTTGGAAACGGCAATGGCGACACCCACTATTCCAGGCGGTCACACCTTTCCCGACGCCGTAAAAACGAAATGGTCAACACAATTTCATAACGTTATGTGTTCAATACTAACCTCGTGTAGCACAGTACTCGTGGTAGTTTCGGTTAAACGAAGAGAGTATGAAACAAACGTCCCGTCTGCTTACATTCTTCAGATGTCCGAAGACACTGTTTTGGATTGGGCGAGGCTCAGGACAATTGAGCGAGTAGAGCGTGCGTGCGTACTCCCGCCTACACACAAACTAGATCCGGTTTTTGCAACGGCACTATCGCTCCCAGTGGTGTGATTTATTCCCAGTCTTATCAGTGTAATTTGTTCTGCAAATACAATGTACACAACTTTCTAACACCCAGACCTGTGTCAAAGGAATGAGCTTTATTTATAAACTAAACGTTTAGTTGAACACGGAGAATAGCCATTTTGGTCACGTGACAGCAAGTGCGTTTCGTCTGCTACAGACTTTTTGACTGAGGGAGTGTTCGCCCAAGATCATATTTCTGATAGTGATCGTGGCCGAAAATGATGGAACCTATCAACGAACTAACCATGCGTTGAGGGTGTATTAAATAAGAAGAACAAATATATTGTTAACTTTGCTTACACGGATATTAATGAAAATATGAAATAAAATAAATACATTTAAGTTTAAAAAAGAAGAAAAAAAAGAAGAAGAAATTGCTGCCTACTGAGACT
>OY757548.1:7764974-7766398 GCA_963584105.1 Alviniconcha strummeri | reverse complement strand
TCATGATTGTAGAGACAGCTGTTAGACAATGCCATACAGACGTATCTCATTGTCCGTATGATTGTAGAGATTGTTAGACAATACCATACAGACGTATCTCATTGTCCGTATGATTGTAGAGATTGTTAGACAATACCATACAGACGTATCTCATTGTCCGTATGATTGTAGAGATTGTTAGACAATACCATACAGACGTATCTCATTGTCCGTATGATTGTAGAGATTGTTAGACAATACCATACAGACGTATCTCATTGTCCGTATGATTGTAGATCGAGACAGCTGTTGGATAGTACCGTCACAGACGTGTCTCATTGTCGCAGAGTCTGTTGTTAGATAGTACCGTCACAGACGTGTCTCGTTGTCGCAGAGTCTGTTGTTAGATAGTACCGTTAGAGGCGTGTCTCATTGTCCGAATGATTGTAGAGACTGTTGTTAGTACCGTCACAGACGTGTCTCATTGTCCGAATGATTGTAGAGACTGTTGTTAGATAGTACCGTTACAGACGTGTCTCATTGTCCAAATGATTGTAGAGATTGTTGTTAGACAATACCATACAGACGTATCTCATTGTCCGTATGATTGTAGGTCAAGACAGCTGTTGGATAGTACCATCACAGATGTGTCTCGTTGTCAGTGTGATCGTAGAGATATCTGTTAGCTAATACCATACAGAGGTATCTCATAGTCAGTATGATTGTACAGAGGGCTGTTAGTAGTGTACAGACCTGTCTCATTGTGCGTATGATAGTAGAGACGGCTGTTAGGATTATACTGTACCGGGAGAAATCATTATTCCGCCACAATCGCCGAAGCGGATGTGAGGTACTAATCGGATTATGACAAAATAATGAATTCCCCTGAGGATTCCGATCGACGACCGGTCTTCTAATGCATTTGTTCCGTTTCAAGAAAGAGCTGTGAGGCAGGGGTGGGGGAGGTGTGTGTGTGTGTGTGTGTGTGTGTGTGTGTGTGTGTGTGTGTGTGTGTGTGTGTGTGTGTGTGTGTGTGTGTGTGTGTGTGTGTGTGTGTGTGTGTGTGTGTGTGAGATAGAGAGAGAGAGAGTGTGTGTGTGTGTGTTGTTGTTGTTGTTGTTGTTGTTGTTGGTAGTGGTGGTGGTTGTGGTGGTGATGGTGGTGGTGGTGGTGCTGCTGCTGCTGCTGCTGCTGTTGTTATTGTCGTTGTGTGTGTTTGTGTTTGCTTGTTTGTTGGTTGGTTGGTTGGCTGGTGTATGGGCTTTGTTTTTTGTTGTGTGTGTTTTGTTTTGGTTTTGGTTTTGCTGTTGTTGTTTATTATCAAATTCCTTGATATAATAGGAAAGTACGTGACACTGAATGATAACTTACTTGATCTTTAATACCAGCAGACTGACGACGAAGCTCATAGCGTGGAAAAACCAAATCCATCCAGTCAAAAGAAA
>OY757548.1:7754974-7757474 GCA_963584105.1 Alviniconcha strummeri | reverse complement strand
TGACTGAAACTCCAGAAAACTCTCCTCTCTCAGAGTTAACTGCCTTGAGTTAATATACTCCGACGCAGACGACAGTTTCTGTGGGAAGCTCCACTGCAGGTTTAGCTCACCAAGCAGCAGTGATTGTCTTGAACAGTTGGAGCTCTTCTCGTCTCTCAGGAAACGTCGTTTGATTGTTCTCTCTCCCCTTGATTTGTGAATGAAAACCGATGGAAAATCTCACGGGACAACTAGCGAGATAACGTTCGGATTTAACAATCTGTGCTGCAGGTAGTGGTCGAAAGAAACTGCAGTCGAAACGTGTGAACTGTTTGACACTCACAGCAGTCGGAGTTGTATAAAGATTTTTTTTTTTAAGTGAATCGTGCTGTGTTCATGGAGGAAAAAAACAACATCTTTTGAGGGGATAAATTGTGTGTTGGTATTCAACCGCCACACGATTGATTCTTGTGAAACGCTTTGGCTTTGTGAAGTGATTTTGATTTTGTTGACGTTGTTAAGAAGTCAGATTAACAGAGTGCGCTGCCTTTACTGGTAATATACTGAAATGCGTACTTAGCACCTAGAAATATTTCACTTGTTGCACGTGCAGCGTCTATCGAAATGTGAACCGTGCTGCTCCAAAAGCAACACTGGGGAAAGACATGAAACAGGATGGAGCTCGTGCGGGCTTTACCGCTCATAATTATGGATTAAGGATCTTGATCCCAAAGTGCACTGAACTCACATTTCTTTTTGTATCACGGAAAAATAATATTCTTCTGTATCCAAGGTCTAATGGTTGTGGCATTACTTGCTGTTCCTTCGTTCTAAGGAGACCGACATCATACGGTTGATGGGACGTTAAAATCCACTGACCAGCTTGCTGTACTTCACTGTCCGAGCCATGGCCGCAACATTCCAACCAACCGTGCCACCAAACACGTACAGCCGGGTTTACGGGCGGTTGAACAGCTCTTTCAACGCGACACTGATGGACGCCAGTGGCTTGTACATGAGCCACGACAACGCCACGACCACGGACGACAAGATGGACCAAGAGTTCGCCCTGTCAACAGCCCTCGGCATCCAGGTCGTGGCCTTCATGGTGATGGTCAGCGTGTGTTCCGTGCTCGGGACGTTGGGCAACATTCCCGTCCTCCTCGTCTACTGCGCGAGCAACGAGAAGAGGACGTCCAGCACTTTCATCAAAGTCCTAGCCGTCATCGACCTGGTCGTCTGCGCCGTCATCATGCCCTACACCATCATCTTGGAGCTGCATCTCGTCACTTCCGACATCATCTGCAGGATTTTCGAGTTCCTGCGTCACCTGTCCATCACCGCTTCCAACCTGACGCTGGTTGCCATAGCTGTGGAGCGGTACATGGCGGTGTGTCTGATCGGCCACAGGCTGACCGTGCACAACGTCAACCAGGGCATGTTCGCCGTGGTGGGCATCTCCGTCGTGGTGGCCGTCCCGTCCATGGCGATGTTCGCGGCCGTCACGAAGAACGAGGTGAAGGACGTGAACTGCGTCTTCCCTCACAACTTCCACGACAACGTCTCCTTCTGCCACTTCACCACCTCCCTGCTCGGTCCTGTGCTGAGCAGGGCCTACCAGACGGCGCTCATGCTCTTCTTCGTCGCTACCTTCGTCGTCATCGTCGTCTTGTACTCCATCGTCTACTCGTCGCTGTGGAGACGCGCCAAGCGCCGATCCATCGTGCAGTCGTTCAGGATTGAGGTGGACGCCTCCTCGTCCGGCGAGACCCTCAAGAAGCCCAGAGACTCCTCGCTTCCGGAGAGCGAGCAGGAGCGGCGAAGCCCTCAGATCAACGAGGAGCTCATGCTCTGCCTCGGCAACGAAGCTTCCGAGTGCTCCTCTGACGAAGAGGTCGGCCGCCTGACCGCCTCCTGCGAGCTCAACGGCTGGGCGGCCAAGAGGGACAACGCGGGGCTGCCCGCCTCGGCTGCGTCCATGCGGATACGGAGGGTGACTCACTGCAAGATGCAGGTGCACAGGAGAACGGCCCGCATGCTGTTTCTGTGCAGCGTGGTGTTCCTCATCACTTGGCTGCCTTTCTGGATGGACGTGTTCAACCAGACCCACAACCTCTGCCTCCGCTACCTCTTCTTCCTGGGCAACGCCTCCAACCCGCTCGTCTACGGCATCTCCAACGCCCAGTTCCGGCGGTCGTTCGTTAAGCTGTTGGTCAGCTTCAGGACCCGGCGGGGCTCCAACAGTGCCTGACTGGTTCAAACCTCGCGTTAATACCGCCTTGAAAATCGGAACAAGGGTGATTATGACCATTCTTTGTGAGGTAGACATCTTGACGGTTTATGGACCATTCGTGTGTGAGAGCTAGCCAGGTCACGGTAGGTCATGAGATCGGGAGCGAGGCTGGGGCGTGCGCACCACCTGCCCCCTCCCCCCCCCCTTCAACACACACACACACACACACACACACATACACACACACACACACACACACATACACACACACACACACACACTCACACA
>OY757548.1:7749974-7752474 GCA_963584105.1 Alviniconcha strummeri | reverse complement strand
TTTACCTTCACTTGGAGGTACCCTAGGACGCAGCTCGCCTCAGTCTGACCTTCGAGTGATTGGCGGTATGTTTTCACCCGGCCGCAAGTGTCCTTGGAGCTCAAGTCGCAGACCACGGGGGGTTGTTGACAGAAATAACAAAAGCTATATCTGCACAGAATGTCCACTGACATCTAGGAAAACATGTGTATCTACGAGAGCTAATTATGGCATTATCTGTGTGGCCGTCACGATCATCGGCAGACTGTGTTTGTGGAGTGCTGTATAATGTGAAGTTCAGTTCATTAGCTTTTCTCGTACTGTATGATGTGAATTAAGCTCGTTGGTTTTTCTTGTGTTGGTCTCAAACAGGGGGTACATGTGAAGTTCATTAGCTTTTTTCTCGTGTTGGTGTCAGACAAGGGGTTACAGTATGATGTGAAGTTCATTGGCTTTCTTTGTGTTGGTGTCAGATAGGGGTTACTGTATGATGTGCAGTTTATTAGATTTCTTCGTGTCGGTCTCAGATAGGAGGTACTGTATGATGTGAAGTTTATTAGCTTTCTTCGTATCGGTCTCAGATAGGGGTTACTGTATGGTGTGAAGTTCATTAGCTTTTCTTGTGCTGGTCGTAGATAGGGGTTATTGTATGATGTGAAGTTTACTGGCTTTTCTCGTATCGGTCTCAGATAGGGGTTATTGTATGATATGAAGTTCATTAGCTTTTCTTGTGCTGGTCGTAGATAGGGGTTACTGTATGATGTGAAGTTTATTAGCTTTCTTCGTACTGGTCTCAGATAGGAGTTACTGTATGATGTGAAGTTTATTAGCTTTCTTCGTATCTGTCTCAGATAGGGGTTACTGTATGGTGTGAAGTTCATTAGCTTTTCTTGTGTTGGTGTCAGATAGGGGTTATTGTATGATGTAAAGTTTATTAGCTTTGTTCATGTCGGTCCCAGACACGGGACATGTTGTATATGTGAACTTCATTAGCTTTCCTCGTGTTGGTGTCAGACAAGGGGTACTGTATGATGTAAATTGTATTGGCTTTCTTTGTTGGTATCAACCAGGCTCAGTTTTGTACGTAAACTCCATTTGTATGTACAGAATTACTTATTATGCACAATTTAATAACATCGTATGTGACGCACTAAGGTAGGGCTTGAAGCATGAAATTTCTTAGCTATCTGTGTATTGTGTGAGTGTGTGTGTGTGTGTGTGTGTGTGTGTGTGTGTGTGTGTGTGTGTGTGTGTGTGTGTGTGTGTGTGTGTGTGTGTGTGTGTGTGTGTGAGAGAGAGAGAGAGAGAGAGAGAGAGAGACAGACAGACAGACAGACAGACAGACAGACAGACAGACAGACAGACAGACAGACAGAGATTTTGACAGGTGAGTGGGATGAGACTAGATTTTGTGAGTGAGAGAGAGACTGTGAGTGTGTGTGTGTGTGTGTGTGTGTGTGTGTGTGTGTGTGTGTGTGTGTGTGTGTGTGTGTGTGTGTGTGTGTGTGTGTGTGTGTGTGTGTGTTTGTGGGAGAAGGAGATTAGTGTGTGCGCATTTTGTTTACTTGTGTGTTTGTTTACTTGTGTGTGTGTGTGTGTGTGTGTGTGTGTGTGTGTGTGTGTGTGTGTGTGTGTGTGTGTGTGTGTGTTCTCTCTGTGTGAGCATGTGTGTGTGGGTGTGTGGGTGTTTGTGAGCGCGCGCGCGCGCATGTCAATCCTATTTAAAGTTTTGAGAAGGGTCGATAATGGGTGTGCCTCTTATGATTTAGGATTTCAGAGACCGAGCTCACACGTCAGTTCTGACCCCTGACCCCCCGACCCCCGGATAAAACTGGACATGTTTGCTTTTCACGCTGCGGGGGCGGGGATAGCTCAGTGGTTAGAGCACCGGACTCGTGATTGAAAGGTCGCGGGTTCGAATCCCTGCTGGAACGGCGGAAGAATTTTCTTCTCCAGGGTCGACTTTCTGTGCTGACTCTTATTTCGGTATCCGTTCCACCCCCGTGTTACCACAGTAGCACGTAAAAAATCCCGGTCATTCTGCCAAAAAGTGCAGGTGGCAGGTTACAGCTAAACACGCATACACTTTACGTATGTGGATTTTATTGAACCGTGCTTCGGCATTGGTCACAACTTGTCCCTAATATGTCAAATGACATCTGAGGACATTAAGCATCAACTCATCATCATCATCATTTTCACGCTGTAGATAAATCAGGCTAATGACGAACACGGACGGATGTGTGTCTGAACTCCAGACCGCCGCACACTCTTGTTAGTGTATAGGTACAGTTCTCTGCTGTCTATGCCGCAATTCTCGTTTAGTGTGGTGTGAGAGGAACACAACATTATGACTATATGATTTATTCGGTTTTTTATTTTGCTGTTGTTGAGGTTACTATTACATTATTGCTGATCTTGTCAAACGCGGTGTGCTCACCCTTGTCGCTGAGACTATACGGTGCTACAGAAATGCCCGCTATTGTTATTAGTCTTATTAATTAACCCAGTATCCTCTGTG
>OY757548.1:7723384-7749774 GCA_963584105.1 Alviniconcha strummeri | reverse complement strand
AAGTCGACTCGGTTTGGGCATCCAGGCGGCGGTCGAGAAAACTCGGGGAAAGACACAGAGAGAGGGTGGGGTGGAGGGAGGGAGGGAAGAGGAGGGAGGGAGGGAGGGAGGAGAGAGAGAGAGCATGTGTATGCCGTGTGTATTTGCAGTGTGTATGTGTGTGTGTGTGTGTGTGTGTGTGTGTGTGTGTGTGTGTGTGTGTGTGTGTTGTGTGTGTGTGTGTGTGTGTGTGTGTGTGTGTGTCCGAGAGAGGGGGATACTAAGACACACATAACACACACACACACGCGCGCGCGCGCGCGGCTCGCCGCACGCACGCACGCACGCACACACACACACACACACACACACACACACACACACACACACTACACACACACACACACAGAGGGAGGGAGGGACTGAGAGAGGGGGGGAGGGGAGAGAGAGAGGGGGGGGGGGGAGAGCATGGCAAGGAAAACTCGAACAGTCAAAACCTAAACTAGTCCTTGCTATGTTACTGATGAGTAAAATTAGAGAGAGGGAGAGGGGGCCAAATACAGACAGGGAATTAAACAGAACCCGTTCCCACGCGTATGCCGTACCGTACTGACCTGAAGTACAAGCCAAAGACTGGTATTCTCCGACGAGCACACACATTACTCTTCCTCCGCCACAACGAGCTGGCTGGCGACGATGCCAGAGTCTGGTACCCGGTGCTTTCTTACCGGGCGATTACATCTGCAGGTAGACTCTGGCTCCTGTGGAGCTGCGTGTCTGTCGTCAGATATTAATTGACCCACTCTGGCATTTCTCACATTTCACTCGCTGCTGCCTCGCTTCAACGTCAAGCGAAAAATTACCTCGGTCTTTGCCGTATTTTAGCCAAGCAAGAAGAGTGAGAAATCGGGGTGGGGGGGTTGGAGAGGATGGGGAGAGAAAGAGAAAAACACAACTTCAATTACACTGTGCAAAAACTGCAACAGCATCAGCAACAGCAGCAACGTGAAGAATAAAAATGAGAAAGGAGAAGAAAGCAGATAGAGAGAGCAAAAAGAAACTAAAACAAAACAAATTAGACAGAAGTTCACGGCAACCTTCTCCCTGTATCTCTGCCTACCCCTAAGCCTCCTGCAAAGTGCCCCCCTCCCCCCCCCCCTCCATTCCCCCTTTTTTAAAATTATTATTATTATTATTATTATTATTATTATTATTTATTTATTTATTTATTTTATTTTTAGCGAGGGCGCATTGTGAAACTAAACATTTGCCTAATATCTATATTCTCGTGTATATTTATCAGTCAGTCAGCTTCCCCCCTCCCCCATTCTCCCCATCTCCATACCTCCCCTCCACCCCTCCACCCCTCTCCTCGCCCTTCTACCTACACTCCAACCCTCTCCCCGTCATCCTGCACCGCCCCCGCCCCATACCTCTCTCCACCCCCATACACCGGCAGAGAGGTGTAAGGGGAAAAACCGATTTTGCAAAGAAATGTGCATAAAATATGAGTTGCTTCCCTTGGACTAGCTGTCCTTCGTAAGTGCTCTCTACACTTAGATTGTGTCACTACTGAGTGGAATGTTCCACAATTCAAACAAAGGGGATATTTGATCAATATTCTGAGAATTTTTTTATAAACATGTTCATAATACATAAGCTGCGAGCACAGACGATCATTTGGTTTGTTTGTCCGAGAATGATTTAGCGTCTCTGACTCCGATCCTACATTTTAACAAATCCGCAGAGGTAAATTCAAAACAGCGAGTCTGCGTTGGGGTTGTCGGCGTTGTTGGTGATAAACTGGTAATAGATTGTCATCGCTTTGTTAAATGTCGTCCGTAATTTGTTTCAAACTAAATACGTTCTGTGTTAATGCAACGGTTTGAGTGATTTTGGCGAGGAATGTCCGAATGAAGAAACAATTCGCAGGAACCTGAAGATTATGGCAACATTTCTCAGTGTCTTCGTCCGCGAGAGTAGCCACCACAGTCATCAAACATTTCTGCTTGCATTAATTGACGATTTGCGTCTTATATTTATAATGTTATACTCGCTGTTGGCCTTTTCATATCTAAAGATGGACATGGTATTTTTACGTGCACAGCAAGAATAAAATGTAACATAGAAGTTTGGAACTATCCACAATATCTCATGTTTTGCCCAACAGCCTGAACAGGTACCCGGAACTGCAACAGAAAACTGGAATTTAGGGCGAAAAGAAACCAGAGCGAGGATTGTTGTTGAATTTCCCCTCTTCGTTTTATACAGAACTGAGAAGATGAGAGCATGTACCTCTGGTAGAGTTAATGTGCTTTGTAAAGTTGTATAATTTTACTCGAATTTAAGAGTAAGACCGTGAGACTGAGAGTTACCGTCTACGGTCTAGGCAAGTCGGGTTTTTGTTGTGTCTGTGTGACGTCCTTCAACTGTTCAAGACTCCCTCGTTTGTTGTTGATTTGTAGAAGATGAACCAGAAAAGTATGCAGAGCTCTGCGCCTGAAAACTCTCAATAGTTTCATGCATGTACGACAGTATGTACATAGGATGTATTATTTGTATACACATGTACTTGTATAGATCTTGCATGCTGTACAATGTGGTTAGTCACCAGGTAAGTCACACTCACAGTGACACATGACAGTACTTAATAATGACAAACACTGAAACAGTAGCATATTTATAAATACAATACAGATCTAAATCGTCTCTATATAAATTGTGTTATTACTATTAGTAATAGTATTACTATTAGACCATTACTAACAAACATTTAGATGAACAATTTTTTTCTTTTTTAAAAATTTAAGTAATTCATATAGTGCACTGAATAAATCCCTGATTTGTTTGTTTGTGTTTTTATAGGTCTTTGACCAATGCTTCAACTCTGAAGCACTAACACCTCCAGCTGGTGCTAGTCTTTCCATAAAGTTCTAGAACTACGCAAGATGTTGTCTGCAAGAAGTCGACTGAAAGGTAAACTTGACTGTTATTGTTAGCTGTCAGTGAGTGAGTATATAATATACAATGTGTGTAAAAATAAAAAATAAAAATCTGTAATCTTTTTAAGTTACTGCAAACAGTTTCTTAATAAGACATAAGTTAATAACTTTTGATTTGACTTGGATATATATATATTTGTGTTGGCCGGATATTGTTAATTTGTGGGGCCACCTGTTGAGTGTTTGTGTGCACATTTGCTGGGATTGCTGAATGTGAATCATATTGTAACACACTGTCACTGAACAACCAGAAGACAGAAAACTTACTGTGTCATTAAACAAACTTGTCTTTAGACAGGGTGTGCTGCAAGTGCAATGTTAAAAATAATAAAATGCATCATAAACAGGCAGAATACAGACTAACATAGCCAAATACCATTAATCAAACAATCATATCTGAAGAACTAGTAGCAAGGAAGCAAACACCCTCTACCACAGTCTCTCAGTCTCACACACACACACACACACACACACACACACACACACACACACACACACACACACACACACACATTCACACACACACTGAAAAAACAACTCTGTTTCAGAGCTGACAGAACCAGATGCAGTTGATGATGGAATCCTGTATGCAGACAGCCCTGGAGAGAAGGTTGCTCTGGAACGTGCCAGGCGAGAACGCCGGCGACGGAAGATTATCAAAGAACTGTTTCAGACAGAAAAGGCCTATCTTAACCATCTGGAACTCATCCACAAGGTAAGATTGATAAAAAAACATTTGGGTGATACTGATAGTGTTACTGAAAACTGATAGACCAGAGCCTGTGACAGTGTGAGGGTGTGGTTTTGAGAATCAATGGCCTGTATAACAGTTAAAGTTTTTATATATATTATATATAACTAGTATAACTAGAATGAGAAAAATATTACTTGCTTTATGGAAGAATTATACTTTGAGTCTATGTATATAATACTAGAATTTGAAAACTAGCTGTGCAAGGCTGGATGCATATTTGTAACATTTACTCACAACTTAACAAGCATCAGCATCAGTTTTAGTTGATCAGAACTTTGTTCTCTTGACTGAATGATACATACCTATAACACGCAACTGAAGGCAGCACATTTTGAAATATTGTGTTAGCCTCTTGCTGTTACACTTACAGTGTTACTGTTAGGCAGTTAACATGAAAAGGGTAACAAAAAAATCTTTGAGACTTGATTTGGGACTGCGTTTTAATCTTTTATAACTCATAATGATGATACATGTGAACATTTCAGCAACATTTTAAGCTTTCATTGTTTCACCTTTAAGGCAAGTAAAAGTCATTATACAGATTCCATTTGTCTCTCCTTCAGTCTTTGGTAACTGTATATTTCAGTATTTACTAGAAGTAGAACTACGTGATCTTTACACCGCAGTACTTAGACGTGCGAGTCTTTTTCTTTCAGTACTTTTACTTTCCCCTCCGCTTCAACTGCATCTTGCCAGAAGAGGTGCATGCACAGCTGTTCAGCAACATTGAGCAGATCAAAGAGGTCAACACCACACTGCTGGAGCTGATGGAGCAGAGCACCGTGGGACAGGCGTTCAAACACCTGGGTCCCTTCCTCAAGCTGTACTCCATGTACGCCAACAACCACGAGCAGGCGCTGACGGTGCTGCAGGTACGTCACTGTGCACGCCCCAAGTGCAACTGGCTGCTCCTACTTGCAGACTGTCCTTTCACCTCAGCCATGGTTGGTTATATTACAGCATCCAAATAACTGATTACATTACAGCCTCAGAACACTGATTGCAAAAAATGATTACAGCCTCAAGAACAGTTATTACATAACACATTTACAGCCTAATTTTTTTATTACATAAAATAAATACATTACAGATTCACAGCCTCTGTAAACTGATTACATTTGCTGCCTCAAAAAACACTGATTACATTAACAGTTTACACTTACAGCCTCAAAAAAATGAATAGCATTACAGTTTACATTACACTTTACAGTGTCAGCCGCTACGTCTGACGAATTGCTGATTTTGTTTCCAAATTCTAATATATGCCAATCTTATCTGGAAAACTACCGAAAATGACCAGTGAACGTAACCCTGTATTATACACCCTCCCTCTCCTCTTTTTCTCCTCTGTCCAACAGGAGTGGATGCAGAAGAGCAGTGAGTTTGCCCAGTTCATCCAGACCCAGGAGTCCCGGCCTGAGGTAATGGGCCTCAAGATCAATGCACTCCTGATTACACCGGTGCAGAGGATACCCAGGTGAGGTGGTCAGTCAGACCAGGTATTTGAGATGAAAGTACTGAGGATGGACAATTGTCTGAGTATGCTGAATGATCGCTTCCTTGTGTTACCCAAGTGAGGTAGTCAGTCAGACCGGGTGTTTCAGATAAATGTCCTGAGGATGAACGACTGTCTCTGTCATTGTCTGAGTATTCTGAGTGATGTTTTCCTTGTGATACCCAGATGAGGTGGTCGGTCAGACCAGGTGTTTCAGATAGAAGTAAAGTACTGAGGATGAATGGCTGTCTCTGCCATTGTCTGAGTATGCTGAGTCTTTGGTAATTGTTTCCTTGTGATACCCAGGTAAGGAGGTCAGTCAGACCAGGTGTTTCAGTTGCAAATACTGAGGATGAGCTGCTGTCTCTGTCATTGTCTGAGTATGCTGAGTCTTTGGTGATTGTTTCCTTGTGATACCCAGGCAAGGAGGTCAGTCAGACCAGGTGTTTCAGTTGCAAATACTGAGGATGAGCTGATGTCTCCGTCATTGTCTGAGTATGCTGAGTCTTTGGTGAGTGTTTCCTTGTGATACCCTGGTGAGGCAGTCGGTCAGACTGGGTGTTTCAGAAGGAAGTACTGAGGATGAGCTGCTGTCTCTGTCATTGCCCAAGCGTGCAGGGTTTTTGGTGATTGTTTCCTTGTCTGTTCATTGGTGGTCAAGATGTGTCTGTCTTTGTTTTTGTTTTTTTGTACAGTCTGAAACAGAGTGAAGCCTAGAGTGCTTGTGAAAAGTCCACAAAGGGAGTTAATTAGCACTCAGACGATGAGGATGTACCTTTGGTGGAGTTTATCATACTTTATACCTGTACCCTGTATTTACTAGGATGGGGGAGGCAGGGTGTGGGAGGGTGGGGTGCTCTTTTTCTTTGTTGTGGTTTTGTGTGTTGGGGGCAGGGTTCATTGCAACAAAATTAACATAAATATGTTTGTTGTTGGCAGGTACAAACTACTGCTGGAAGACTTGTTGGAGCACACACCCAGGGACCACCATGACTACTCACAGCTTCAAGGTAAATGGCAGGAAGCAGCATTTTTCTTTCTCATTCCTGGAGAGAGTGTTTCGGGGGGGGGGTAAATGGAATCTTTTCAAGTTTATTTATTTCAGCAAACTTTGTGTAATTTGGTTTGTGGTGAGTATTGTAGAGCTAACTAGCACCATGCATAAGCCTACAAATTCTCAATCCCAGTTGTTCCTGCACTTGTTGCAGAGGCCACAAAACAGACGGGAGACGTTGCCCAGCACATCAATGAGCACATCCGACAGCACGAGAACTTCCAGAAGATGCTGTCCATTCAGAAAATCTTTGACAGCTCCGCTCCCAAGATCCTGCAACCTGGGCGCATCTTCCTGAAGGAGGGAGTCTTGAAAAAGGTACCAGGCTCAGAGCAGTTCCCAGGGTGTCTTTGGCTGGAACTGGCACTGCTGCTGTTGTTGTTGTTGATCATTTTTATATATTATAGCGTTATTCTCAGCTCTCGAGCAGACTCACTGCGCTCGCATGTGAGTCTACATATAATGTGAATAGCTTTTTATAGTGCGTTTTTGACTATCCACCAAAGTGGTGTATTTACAGCGCTGGCATGGCTGGTGCCACATGAAACTGCTGCCGTCTCAGTGCGTTCTGTGTACACCATACAACCATGCACCATGTCACTTCATGCAAAGCCTCATACGTAAGGTGCATGCGTATTTAGCTGTAACCTGCCACATGCTCTTTTGGCGGAATGACTGGGGTCTTTTACGTGCTGCTGCGGTAACACGGGGGTGGAACGGATACCGAAATAAGAGTCAGCACAGAAAGTTGACCCTGCAGAAGAAAATTTTCCTGCAGGATTCGAACCCACGACCTTTTTGATCACGAGCCCAGCACTCTAACCACTGAGCTATCCCCGCTCCCACAGTACCAGTGTCAGAGGTCACGTGACCTGTTTCTCTAGTCAAAGATGCATTGCAAGCTGAGTGTAAATGGGTTTAGTGGTAACTGTTTGGGTCATCAGAAATGGAATAAGAATATTTTTTGTCCCAATACAAGTTTACCAGCCAATTTGCCTTATGGTGCACAGTAAGAAATAGAATAAACAATAGACTAATATTTTATCATGACAGGAAAGACCACACCACACCAAATAAAAGCATGACGGGATTTCAGTGATCAGTCAGAAGCCAGTAATGTTCATTTTGTTTTTAGCAACTACTTTTTCAGTGTCCCTTCCTTTTGTTCATTAATCATTGTAATGAATCCCCTGATGACACTTCACACTTGCCTTGAAAAAAAGATTCGTTGTCCTGTGAATATTCCATCATTATGTTCTAGCCAGTTCAAATTAATATTATTGATGTAAAGACATTTGAGCGTTTCCATTTTCAGTGTATTTTTGGTCCAAGTGTCTACATGTGCATGCTACTGCTTGCATCTGTGTTTTTGGCCTTATTTAACCAGACTGCTTGATGGCGTAAAACAGCAAGTTACTTACTTGCATCTCTGTTTAATTATGACATGGTGTCTGTTTGTGTAATAATAACAATAAAAGTATTTTTTAAGTGCAAAACCTTGTCCCTAGAGACTATTCTAAGTGCACACACACACAAAGGCACCCGCAGACACAAGCATTCTGACTATACAAAGCTTGAAAGTGCTGTGGGGGAGGGGGGTGCATGTACATGAATGTTTGCTGCTGTTCTTTCAAATTATTGTCTAATTCCACCTGGGATAAGGCCTAGGATATTGTTCGAGGAGCGCGTGGGCAGAATGAGAATTTCAGTGATGAAGTGCTTTGCAGGTCTCTCGGAAAGGGGCCAAATCCCACGAGCGCATGTTCTTCCTGTTCAATGACATTCTGCTGTACGGCAAGCCGAAACTGGTGGAGAGCGGAGGTCACAGCTACACGTGCTGCTGCGTCCTACCCATCAAGCATTGCAAGCTGGAGCGGGTGTTTGTCGCCAACGCCAAGCAGTCAGACAGCAACGGAGGTGGTGTGTTCAGGGTAAGTGTTTGTCGCCAACGCCAAGCAGTCAGACAGCAATGGAGGTGGTGTGTTCAGGGTAAGTGTTTGTCGCCAACGCCAAGCAGTCAGACAGCAATGGAGGTGGTGTGTTCAGGGTAGGTGTTTGTCGCCAACGCCAAGCAGTCAGACAGCAATGGAGGTGGTGTGTTCAGGGTAAGTGTTTGTCGCCAACGCCAAGCAGTCAGACAGCAATGGAGGTGGTGTGTTCAGGGTAGGTGTTTGTCACCAACGCCAAGCAGTCAGACAGCAATGGAGGTGGTGTGTTCAGGGTAAGTGTTTGTCGCCAACGCCAAGCAGTCAGACAGCAATGGAGGTGGTGTGTTCAGGGTAGGTGTTTGTCGCCAACGCCAAGCAGTCAGACAGCAATGGAGGTGGTGTGTTCAGGGTAGGTGTTTGTCGCCAACGCCAAGCAGTCAGACAGCAATGGAGGTGGTGTGTTCAGGGTAGGTGTTTGTCGCCAACGCCAAGCAGTCAGACAGCAATGGAGGTGGTGTGTTCAGGGTAGGTGTTTGTCGCCAACGCCAAGCAGTCAGACAGCAATGGAGGTGGTGTGTTCAGGGTAGGTGTTTGTCGCCAACGCCAAGCAGTCAGACAGCAATGGAGGTGGTGTGTTCAGGGTAGGTGTTTGTCGCCAACGCCAAGCAGTCAGACAGCAATGGAGGTGGTGTGTTCAGGGTAGGTGTTTGTCGCCAACGCCAAGCAGTCAGACAGCAATGGAGGTGGTGTGTTCAGGGTAGGTGTTTGTCGCCAACGCCAAGCAGTCAGACAGCAATGGAGGTGGTGTGTTCAGGGTAAGTTTTGCAGGTTGCATGCTTGTGAACTTGTCGCCAACGCCAAGCAGTCAGACAGCAATGGAGGTGGTGTGTTCAGGGTAAGTGTCGCCAACGCCAAGCAGTCAGACAGCAATGGAGGTGGTGTGTTCAGGGTAAGTTTTGCAGGTTGCATGCTTGTGAACTTGTCGCCAACACCAAGTCGTCAAACAGCAATGGAAGTGGTGGGTTCAGGGTAAGTGTTTGTTGCCAACGCCAAGCATTTGGACAGCAACGGAGGTGGTGTGTTCAGGGTAAGTTTTTCAGGTTGCATGCTTGTGAACTTGTCCCCAACACCAAGTAGTCAAACAGCAATGGAAGTGGTGTGTTCAGGGTAAGTGTTTGTCGCCAACGCCAAGCAGTTGGACAGCAACGGGAGTGGTGTGTTCAGGGTATGTTTTTCAGGTTGCGCCCTTGTGAACTTGTCGCCAACGCCAAGCAGTCAGACATAAATGGAAGTGATGTGTTCATGGTAAATGTTTGTCACCAACGCCAAGCAGTCAGACAGCAATGGAGGTGGTGTGTTCAGGGTAAGTTTTTCAGGTTGCATGCTCAGTGACTTGTGAAAGAAGGCGGTTGCCAAACACTGATCTTGATGCCTGGTTTTGTCCCAGTCTGTGGCGGATGAGTCCTGGTTCTCCTGCTGCTACTGTTGCTGAATGAATGATGAATCATTGGTCAGTCGACTAGTGCCTCAAGAGTAGA
Organism: Alviniconcha strummeri; assembly: GCA_963584105.1. Classification (NCBI taxonomy): domain Eukaryota; kingdom Metazoa; phylum Mollusca; class Gastropoda; family Provannidae; genus Alviniconcha; species Alviniconcha strummeri. Next base: position 7,740,024 of record OY757548.1, on the reverse strand, counting down.
TGTTGCATTAATTCTACAACAGCAACGGTGCACTGAGATCTCAGTGACCCAGGGCTGTGGAAATACACTCACCCGGTTGCTCAGGGCAGGTAGAAAAGCTTCCATGCAAGTCAGGATCGAAGAACTGTTACAGTGTTAGACTGTTGGGTGAATCAGAATTTTGCCTTCTGCTGTGGTGCTTTTTCTGAACTTACCATAAAAATGATCACCAGAGAATGAATTAGAGCAGTGTTGTCTGCATTGCGCTGTCATCACCATAGACTTGTCAAAAATTGTGAAAATGAGGTATGACTAGGAGTACAAAGCGGAGAAGAAGAAGCAAACTTTCAGGGGATCATTTTCAGGCCAGGAATAGTACTTTTGGGCTGAGGGGGTTTTCACATTCACTGTCCCAGAGAGTTAGTAGACTAGAAAATGTTGAACTTCTGTGAGCCTTACCATTTTAAGGTGATCATGAATTGTGTGCTGTGTTTTCATTGTATTTTATGCAGTGAAAACTGAAGCTAGTGTCAGTGTTGCAGATCTTACAATTATCCCATTCTTTGTCACCTGTAAATGTTTCCTTGCTCACTGGGCATCCCTTAGCTTCAAAGACTGACATTTTTAACCACCTTGCTCAATTTTAAGTGGCATGGTTTTTGTATATTTATATGGCATTCAGCAGCCTTTTTAAATCAGAATTTTATAGTGTATAAAATCAGACCAAAGTTGGAAAATCAGACTTCTGAATGTGGGGAAATGAGTATGTTTTGGCAATGAGAAGTCCCGCTTTTTTGAGTTTTGAAAGTTTGTGTAGAGTGTATTAAAGGATTTTAGGTGATTTGGGGCTATTTCATGCCATCATATTCACATATCCAGTGATGGACATTTCTACATGGCTTCCTCTATTTGTAGATCACATGCAAGGAGGAGAGTCTGATGCTGTACTCCAACGACACAGGCGTAGCTGAAGCCTGGAGTGAAGCCATCGAAAAAGCCATCAGGTGAGGTCACTTTGATTGTCTGTTTTTACCTGAGTCAACTTTAAATATAATGTACTTGTCAGTCTCACCATTTTCTGACACCTGTAGGATTGCTGCACCTTCGCAAAAATGTTCTATGGGTCAGAGCTTGCGTTTACCTGAATTAACTGGTGTATTTGTCACACAGTTTCTTGATATTTAGAGGATCTCAACACTTTCACAAAGTGCTTTATAGGTTGGAGATTGAGTTTACCTGAATTAACTATTGTGTTTGTCAGCCGCGCAAATTTCTGATGTTTGTAAGATCTCAACACCTTCACAAAGTTTTCTATGGGCCAGAGCTTTTGTTTACCTGAATTAACTAATGTACTTGACAGTCGCACAATTTTTTGATGCAAAATTCCTGTGGGCTGGAGCCTTGTTCAGACTTCTTCCACAAGAAGTAGCTGCAGTCATTATTTTGAGCATTTTGCAACAATGGATGACGCATCATCTGTATGTTCCCATGGCAAAGTCCATTAGGCTTTTTCTGATTAAAAGTTGGGCTCGGGATCTTTAATATGTGCCAAGATCTTTATGCGTGCTGTGTGCACATGAAGGTGAGACAGGCGCTTACAATTCTGTGCAAGTATTGACTGGGAAGAAGTGAAAAATGGTCCTTCACCCTGCCACAGCCAGGACAGGAGTCGAACCCTTGGCCACTGGATTTACAATCCAGCGCGTCAGTCACCATGCCTTGAAATGACTGCTTTAGGTTCTTGACTTTATTGAACCTTAGCCTTTGTAGCATGATGTTGTTTGTTTGTGAGTGCGTGTGGTGTTTTTTGTTGTTGTTGTCTGTTTGTTTTTTGGGGGGTGCATATTTCTATTTGCTATCTAGAGTAAAATAATGATGAAGAATGAGATTTTCTTCAGCACAATTTGATATATATATATAAAATTATTTTCAATACAGAAACCCAAAACTAAAGGGATGAGAAAGTAAAAGAAATCATGTTCTTTAGATGTGTAGGAGAATGGTTTTTGTGTGTGTGTGTGTGTGTTTCTTTTCTTCTTCTTTTTCTTCTTCTTCTTCTTCTTTTTCTTCTTCTTCTTTTTTCTTCTTCATCTTCTTCTTCTATCATTGTTCATAAACTGACCTTTTTTCTTTCTTTTTTTAATTAGAAAGGCAAACAATGACCATCAGACCTTGCGCAAGCCCAGTAGCAACAAGATCCCACTGAGAGGCCGCTCTCTAAGGAAACACCGACAGCAACAGAAAAAGTCAACCATACTGGTCAGTGTGTAGACTCTTCATTGCACCGGTGGTGCTGTTTCTTGGGAGTGGTATCAGGTTCATTTGGGGTTAATATATATATAATATTTGTGGCGAGGAATATGACAGGCAGTGACCACAGCTCTCTAAGGAAACACCGACAGCAACAGAAAAAGTCAACCATACTGGTAATTGTGTAGACTCTTCATTGCACCGGTGGTGTGCTGTTTCTTAGGAGTGATATCAGGTTCATTTGGGGTTAAAATGTATATGATATAATATTTTCTTATTTTCCGCTAAAGCAGGGTTTGTGTGGTCTTTAAACATTTTGGAAAACTGGGGTGCTGCTTTCCAGGCCTGGAAAGCTTGAGAAGGTTCGCATTTTTGGCCACGGTCTTAGAAAGTTTGGGAATTTCATGACCGTGATCCACAGATAAACTTTCCAGATGCAAGATGATTCACTTTCAGTGTTATTCATTATGGTTGTCAGCCAAACATATGCAGCAAGAAACGTTTCTGCCCACCTGTGTGTCGGCAATGTCTGCTGTAGTTGCTGCTGTAGCAGCGCTGACTGCAGCTCTGTCATAACTGGGTGTCTCCATGGATACCTGTCAGCAAAGTGAACTCTTCCTGTCTCTGATCCCAGAATACTCCTGTGCGAAGAAGACCACCGAAGCCCGCCCTTGAACAAGGCGCAGAAGATTGCTGCTCTCCGCGAATGCGAAAACGGATAGAGCCATTCCGAGAGCGTATGCAATCCTGGTATGACAATCTCCCAGCTGCCTGCGCCTCACCGCCAAAACTCCGTCTGGAATCGTCGGCACCAGAGGGGGAAGGCAATCGGTTCTCTGCGATATCCGAGGGAGGGGAAACTGTGTCGATGGCTGAATCATCGTCCACGTGCGGAGGCAGTCAGAGAAGTTCCTTATTTGTGGCTGAGGATGAGAACTACGACTCTTTTGCTGCAAATGAGGATGTACGTAAATTACTTTAACTTCTGATGGGCTTTGGGTGCTGCTGTTTTGGAGGGGAGTAGGAGCCCCTTTGGGGGTGGGGGGGGGGGGGGGGGGCTTTTTATTTTGTTTTTCCTTAGGTTTTGGGGGTCTTTTCTTCAGGGGTGTGCAGGGGCTCAGCTGTACTTACCGGGCACCACCCTCTCACCTAATGAGCTTACCTGTGGAGATGAATAGGAATTTGTGCCAGGTGTTGATTCCACACTGTTTTAGCCTTGCTTGCTGTAGTTGCTTGTAAGTTTTTGACCCTAGTTATTGTGTGTGTGTTTTTGTGGCGAGGAATGTGACAGGCAGTGACCACATTAAGTTACTGTATTTGCTGTATCCCTCCCTGTGATGGGGTACAGTACCATGTCCATGGACACAAAAATGAAGGTCCCCTCTGCTGTGAACCCAGATCAGTCAGAGGCTCACCCTTAAGGTCTGAAATGGGTCAGAATACAACCTTGCATGCTGTGCCTGCTGCCAGATTTTTATTTTATTTATTTGTTTTCTCTTTTCATTCAACATCTTTTTTTTATTTTTTTCTTCCCCAAATTCTCTTCCTACATAATGTTATGTGATAAAGAAAAATGCAGACTTTTGGTTGGACCTGTGATTGGATGTATTGCATTGAGTTTCGTTCTGATAACAGTGATATCAGCTTTGAGGTTGGCTGCATCAGATACCAAGAATAATAACCCTCCCTGAAGAGGAAGAGCTAATCAATCCTGTATCTGTGCAGTGTGTCAGTATAGCAGCCAGTGTGGTGCACGACTCCCCAGCCAGGGACCCAGCCAATTCCTCCATGGGTTCTATCGTATCCACGGCAACAGGGACGGAGATCTACTACCCCCGCGGCAGCACCCTGGCCCTCCACAACACCAAGACTCGCACTTCAGTCAGGTCCAAGCTCAAGTCTTATCTGAGCAGGCCTTTTACCAGGTATTTGCTCAAATCTTGTCACATCGCATTTGTCATGCGCATTGCTTTGGGGTTGTTGTTTTTTAAATGTGGACCATTCTGGTTGACTCAGGGAGCTAGGTCATGGCAGGTCATGAGATCAAAAGTGAGTGCAAAAATGTTGAGGCGTGTCAAGACTTTTAACTCTAAGGAAATGTGAGTTTGATGTTTGTGCATACATCTGTTTTGGGTTTTTTGTTTGTTTTGTTTTTATATCTTTTATTTGTGTAGGGATTGATTTTGTGGATTTAATTTGAAAAGGGCTTTGCATAGTAGATATATATATTATGAGAAGTGTTTTGAAATATGCATTTGCTGATGACAGAGTTTGATCATCCTGAGGTGACCCCTTGAAGTTGACAGGATAATAAAATCCAGTGACTAACTAACTTCAGAATCATCTGCACTGGCTGGATCTAACTCTGCTATGCCTGGCTTTGACTTTTGATCTCAGCTACCTTCTGAATATTTGAGAATAGTACAGGGTTTTGAATATTTTTGGAGAATGGTCCAGAGTTTTGAATATTCTTTGAGAATGGTCCAGAGTTTTGAATATTCTTTGAGAATGGTCCAGGGTTTCGAATATTTTTGGAGAATGGTCCAGAGTTTTGAATATTCTTTGAGAATGGTCCAGGGTTTTGAATATTCTTTGAGAATGGTCCAGGATTTTGAATATTTATTGAGAATGGTCCAGGATTTTGAATATTCTTTGAGAATGGTCCAGGGTTTTGAATATTTCTGGAGAATGGTCCAGGGTTTTGAATATTCTTTGAGAATGGTCCAGGGTTTTGAATATCCTTTGAGAATGGTCCAGGGTTTTGAATATTTCTTGAGAATGGTCCAGGGTTTTGAATATTCTTTGAGAATGGTCCAGGGTTTTGAATATTCTTTGAGAATGGTCCAGGGTTTTGAATATTCTTTGAGAATAGTCCACAGTTTTTAATATTCCCTGAGAGAAACATCCATGGAGCACTCAGTAAGGAAAAAAAGGGTTAATATTTACTGACTGTTGAGAGGGGAGGGGGTGTGGACAAGCTGGGACTGGCGGCAGGCTTGGTGATTCAGTTTCACTTTTTTTCCAAAGTGAATGTCATGATCAGCATATAAAACATTTTACTTGTAGTCTGACAGTTTGTCTTTTACCATCATGTTATGACATTCCCAGCTTCCCCTGTTAAATATCCTGTTGTAAAAGTGACCACAGGCTGGACTGGATGATGTTTCAGATTGCAACGTGCTCGACAAAACATGAGTGGCCATTGCTCACCATTCAACCAGCGGTGCTCTGCCGTCAACGCTTCAGTGCGCAGAAAGTGAACCGGGTCAAAGCACTAATTCAGCAAGCTGGTTGGTGACATCAACAAGCCACACGTCACTATCGTCAGCTGAAAGTGAACCTGGTCATAGCACTAACTAACATTCAGCAAGCTGATTGGTGACGTCAACAAGCCACACATCACCATCATCAGCTGAAAGTGAACCTGGTCATAGCACTGATGTTCAGGCGCAGGTGGGTGACGTCAACAAGCCACACGTCAGCTGAATGTGATTTGGGTCAAATGGAAAGGCCTTGCTTTGGTTAGCAAAAGATTAACGTTGTGAAGCTGAAAAGCCATATTTCAGATGATGGTATAAGGCTGGGAAATGCAATTAAGACAACAACAAACTGACTTCCAGTAGGCAAAACCAGAAGTTGGTGAGCTGAAAAGCAAGGAATCAGCTGACACAAGGTTGTTTTGGGGAAATCAATGATATAGTACTTGGTTTTAAGTCAAAGTGTAGGGGAAAAAACAAGCCTGTAATTAGTTGTTGAGGTGTTATGTTTAGGTCTTGAAGACTTTAAACAGAGTGAATCTGACAAAGAGAGAGAGTCTTACTCCCGGCATAAAAAGCCTATTGGGTGCATCAGTTCACCCCACCTCCGACCCCCACCCCACCCTGAGCCGAATCAGAGTTTTGGCCCACAATGCTAAAGAGAGGGCAGAGGGGTTATCAAAAATCTGATCCTGATCAGGACCATTATTATGTTGGTTAATATATCACTTGGGTGAGCAGTACAAAATGTGTTTCTGAAGTCAACATGAAACACCCCCCTTGTGGACAGGCCACTGTGTTGGGTGAGGGAACTTTACTGTGGGGGCACTGTTAAACTATTAATGGACTTCATTTGGGTGGGGGGAGGATGATTTTGTGCTCATTTGTTGTTGGTGGATGTGTTTACAGTGGGCAGTGCATGTTCTGGTTTTGTCTAGAATTCTCCGTAATCAGTTGAACAAATGAAAATCCAGACTTGCATGTATGTATATGTTCACCATCAGGTCTACGCAACAGTTTTGTTCTTGTTGACACATGTCCTTTTGTACATTATATCTATTATCTATATAATATCGTGATATGTATTATGTGCAAACAAGGTTGAGATTTTCATTTGAACATGTTCTAACTGCTGAACGTTTTGCAGCATTTCTCAAAATCAAAGGAACAAATGAAAATCCAAACTTGCAGACTGTAAGTTCACCATTAAACTGATAATCAGATCTACGTGACAGTTTTGTTCTCCTTGATACGTCATTTTGTACAGATGCACAAACAAGGCTGAGATTTTCATTTGAACATGTTTTAACTTGCAAACTTCTTTTTCACTGTATTGTACTTTTAATTTTATTTTTAAAATGGAACCATGTATTCAGATGTGCAAACTTAATTGACATGTAAAGATAATTTAGTTCCAATGACTTCAGTGCCAGTTATGATGCTGTAGTGTAGGGTGAAAAACTGGGCTCAGTAATCAAGATCACATAGCTTCTACAAGTTCTAGTAGCAATTGAACTTTGCCAAATGCTGTCCCTCTGTTTCTTTGTTTTGGAACCTATTAATTCAAGTAAGCTAGAATCAATTCCAACACATTTCTATCCTCTTCAAAGATACTGCATGACTGCTGTGTACAAGTTTACTCAAAGTTGAAATGAAGAGAGACATTTTTTTTACTGAAGGTGCACGCTATGATGCATGCTTTATAGGCACAGTAAGAGCTGCAGGCAGCAATGACTATTGACTGTGTCCACTGAGAGTTTAGCAACTGTTCTAGAACTGCTTTAAGTGGCCTGTGACTGCTAGCCTATGTGTGTCGTGCTTGTGTGTGTGTGCATGCATGTGTGTGTGTGTGTGTGTGTGTGTGTGTGTGTGTGTGTGTGTGTGTGTGTGTGTGTGTGTGTGTGCAGGTCTTTGTATATGTGAGCATGCACATCTGTGTCCTATACCTTTCGGAATAGTATTCAAAGCTTGATTTCCTTATAAGTAGTCCAGTTTTTATCTTAATGGCTATTTGATGATGCAAGCACTGCTGAAATCAAGTCCAAAATTTTGACAGGGGCTTGTGGCTGGTAGGCTATCACGCTGGATTGAGTTTTGGACTCCTGGAAATGACAGGGTGATGGACTACTTTACACTAAAATGACAGTTCTTCTGAGTCAATCTCTGTGCAGACTTTTTGACATGCACCTTTTGATAGAGGTTGGGGGGAGTGTTTCCATGCTGCCGTCTGTTAGGCTTTCCCATAAAGTTTATGGGAATGCCTAGCTGCCAGTGGCATGGAAAAGCAGAGCATAACAATAGCAAAAATACTTAAAATAATGATTGTGGCTACGCCTGCTGGAAGAAGAATAGCTAGTTAGTAATTAGATTTTAATGTCCTGTAGTAGTTGGATTTGAATTGATTGTAGTAATTAGATTTTAATATCCTGTAGTAATTGGATTTTAATGTCCTGTCAGCCGCACAGGGTCACCTCAGGACAACTGGAAGAAGGAAGAAGACAATATTTCTGTGCAAAAAATTGAAATGGCCATGCAAACTGACTGTGAGCATTTTGCATTCAGCTAAATCTGAATCATGTGAGTTTTCAAACTTTTATTCAGTGGACATTTTTACCCCTCTGGTCATAGTCCTACATGTCATCACAGTTTGCAACTGGCAGTGTAAGACTAAGAGAGCAAGGGCATTTTGTAAAAATAATCGCCTATGCACCTCAGTTAATTTGGTCGTTTAACTTGTGATACCAGTGAGTCACCAATACCTGTTTTCTTACACAGTTTAACAGAAAGGGCAGTGCAACCTTGTCAGAGTGGCTCTGTGTTCTGATGCTAAACACAAGATGTATACACAGCAAGGAATACCCTTATATGTTTACACACACACTGTATGCACCGCCCCTCTCTCTCTCTCTCTCTCTCTCTCTCTCTCTCTCTCTCTCTCTCTCTCTCTCTCTCTCTCTCTCTCACCCCCTCACTCTCCACACACACACACACACCAATTTGCCATATGTAATTATGTGTATTGTACATGTTTTTTCTTGCAATTGTGATAACAGCTGTACATAACCTGTATATGAAGTAACAGTGCGATTTTTACAAACATTCTGCAGATATCATGATCATAATAGTGTATCTTATTAGATATACATATATATTATAATCAGCTATAAGACTGTGGAAATGCAAGTGGACAGCAAAATGACAAGAAGCTATTAAATGAGAAACAGATAAACACAAAGTTGTACAAAACAAACAAGCAAAAAAAAATTGACAAAAATTAGTCATCAAATAGACAATGGGGCTACCTCTATAGTAATTGCTGTTCCCATCCACGCCTGTGATGGATGCTGCCAACCCCTACGCTCTGCGGTAAGGGTTGTCCTCAATTGGGGGGGGGGGGGGGGGGAGTTTTTTTGTTTAGTTTTGTTTTTAGTTGTGCTTTTTTAATTCCTGGTGCAAATGCCTTTTTTTTTTTTTTTACACAGCTATTGACAAAGGGCTTTTTATTCACTTTATTAATTTCCCCTGTTCTGTTGCATTGTTCTAAAATAAGCCTTGCTTTAAATACTGCATCATTCTTGTGGTTATCTGGTATATAAATTAATGTTTATTTTTAAGAAAAGTCAGTATTTACAAGCATCTGTTCTGACTATAGTCAGTAGTGATTGTGTGTATTAGCTGAACATTCATAAAAGCTTTGTTCTTTTCTGTTTTTCCAGTGTTGTGAATTATATCTTATTGGCAGTGACTCAATCAGTAGAGTTTTCTTATGTTAATGGTATATAATAGTATGGCTGTATGACTTAAGTGCTGTTAATTAAGTCCCGTATTTGAAGATTTATTTATGTCACAAACTTACTTTTTCCAATGTGTTGGTTTTGTTGTGTTTTTTAATGATTGCTTTTGTTCTTTACTGGCCTTCTCATTCCATTTCTATCTGTAGGCTGTAATTCTCATTCCATTTCTATCTATAGGCTATAAATATAATTCTCATTCCATTCTCCATGTGTCATTACTTAATTTGATTTCTTGCTATGTTTTTGTATGCGGAATTGTGTACCTAGCTACATACCATGTCTATAATTTTTTCCTCAACTTTACCAGTATCCTTCTGCTTGTGTGTTGATTTGCATGTACACACACATAGACCTGCATGAATATCATGTCCACTGCTGTTTTATTTACTTTGTCAGTATTTACATATTGTGTATTCATTCTCACGTGCACACATGCATGCACACACAACACATGCATGCACAACACACACACAACGCACATAATTACATGCACACACACACACAAACACAACACAACACAACACAACACAACACACACACACACACAGCTTACTGCACAATTTCGTGCAGCCAAAGAGCAGATATGTTGTTGGAAAATGCAAGTTTATCATTTCAAACAGCTGCTTTGTATAATGCATCTTTGTGGGAAATAATCGCTGTACATCAGAGTTTGAAATTGATGCTTTCACGTTCCATGAAAAAGGTCTAAATCTCAAACTTGAAAACAGGGAGTATTAGCTTTTGTAAATGCTGCCAGTCATCCAAGGCTGTTATATTAATGTTATGTGTGTGGTTGTGTTATATCAGTAATGGCCATAAAATCAGCTTTTGTGACAGACAAATCATGTCACATGTTTTGAAAATGAAAATTATAGACAGTTGTGTGTTGTTTCTTGTGGCAATTTTGCTTCACTAATTTCATCAAATTTGAATCAGTGCATGCTGAAGGAAAGTTGTTCCGTTTTTTGTGGGGTTTAAAAATATAAAAAAATATAAAAGATATCATCATGATCTTAGTAACCTTGATTTAGCAGTTTAAATAATCATGAATGCATGTCCAGCACTTTTAGATACACCAAAGGATTTTTAAACCTTGACATTTAACCAAAATAATCTGTATGTTAAAAAAAGAAGGTTTTTATGCTAATAATGCTCACTGTAATGCATCTTTGAGAAAAAAAATCTGGATTGTTTCTCTTTTTTTACTGTTTTGAAGCAGTTACCAACTAAGGTCTTGGTTGGTTTGGAGTTTCTGTTCCAAAAATGCATGCACTGTGTATGAAACTCGGCTGCAAGAAAGTGGACATGTACTGCATGTGTACTTTGCCGATGTTAATAAAGGTATATGAGAGTCATGATGGTACATACAGTCTTTGTTGAATGAATGATTACCTACATGTGGATTTGCACTGGAATGTTCTTGTCGTACCCAACTGTTTCAGTTCTGTTACCCTTGTCTTGCTGTGCATTCTCATCATGTTGTTTCGCATAATATGCATATAAATATTTACTTGCTTCACTCAATATCATCTTAGAGATGAATATATGTATTAAGTGTTATTGTTTCTATCGACAGCATTGGGACTGTAGCAAAATGTGTGTTAAGAGTTTACATGTGTCAGGATTACTTTCAGTTATAGTAATCTTCATAACATGACAAACTCCATCACTGAAATACCCATAGTCGGGGTGGCACCTCACACTGTACTTGTATACATGTGCGGCAGTAAGTACAGGTTCAGGGAAACGGTTGCACACGCTACTTTCTCACCCGACTCTTAGTGAACCTCAGGTTTTTAGCTGAGGAACGCTAACATACAAACTGTATGGACTCAGTGCGCCTTTCAAACCTGTGTGTTTGAGACTATGACGTTATGGACACGTACGGAAAAACGGTTAATGTCAAGTGAGAGAGAACAGCGTGCGCAGCCGTTTCCCACCACCTGTACACACTGCCATATAAACAAGTAGAGTGTCGTCGGCCACTCCGACTGCCAAGGATTTCAGCAGCAAAGTATGTCATTGAGATCGCTACAACAGAAAGTAGTCCTAACCTACAGCTCCATAGTTCAGGAGCTGTGTGAGAGTCGAGGTGGACGTCCTGGGCTGTCCGTCCTCACGAGCCTTCTGGTTTCCGTGGACGTAAAGAATTATTGAACCGTGCTTCGGCATTGGTCACAACTTGTCCCTAATATGTCAACCGACATCTGAGGACATTAAGCATCAACTCATCATCACCTACAGCTCCTGTCATGACAAACGTTCTGCTGTTGCCCCCACGTTCCGGCCGGAGACGGTGCGATGTCTGTGATGGCAATGTCGGTAGCCCGGATCAGGGTCAGTACCCGTCCGTGTCCAGTAACACTGGGATACCACGTTGGAAAACAAAAAAACAAAGCAATTATGAACAAGGCCCCAGGCCTCGTTTACTGTCATGGGAAATCCGGCGCCTGCGATGCTGGTCGGATAATTTCAGCGACACCCCCCCCCCCCCCCCCCCTTTCCCCACCCCACGAAGTATCCATGAAGTGAAATGGGTGAAGTTGGCTGTTCGGTCCCTGTGGACCCATTGCACTCACAGCTTCAGGCGGGAGCCGAAAGCTTGACAATTGCTTTAGCTACTGTTACCCGTACGCGCGCGTGAAGAGGATGAAACCAGGACGTGTGATCCCAGCATTTCCCATGGGCCCGTAGCGCTCCGGCTCTCTGGTTGGTTGGTTAGTTCTGGGGATGTTTACTTCCCGTCAAGGGCACAGTGTCACCTCATTCACAGTTCAGGAGCTGTGTGAGAGTCGTGTGGCCGTCCAGGGCTGTCCGTCCTAACGAGCCTTCTGGTTTCCGTGGACGTAAAACTTTATTGAACTATGCTTTGGCATTGGTCTCAGCTTGTTCTTAATATGTCAACTGACATTTGAGGACATTAAGCAACACAACCTACCTACCTGTCACCTCACAATCACTAGCACGGGGCTCTAACCACTCAGCCATCCCCGCTCCAACAGGACGAAATGAGAAAGGAACCGTTCCTGGTAGTAGGTCAAGCATCCACCAACATCGACACAGCCGTAGCGTCCAGCTGCATGAAATGAGAAAGCGAACCTCTTCGGTGGATATTTAAAACGCGCTATAAAAGCTATTCACTCATGCAGAATCACATACGGTTTGGCCTAGCGGTAAGGCGTTAGTTCGGATCTGCTTCGGCTCTCCTTTTCTCTTCAAAAGTTGTGGTCTGTAGACACTGTCTTGTGACTTTGTCCCTCACAATTATGAAACATTGAAATGGCTCTCATCGCTGCGCACCTTAATGCAGAAGTCATTCTTGTGGTGACAGTGTAGCGATAGGTATATAATCTCCCTCTCCCCCCACCTCCATACCCCCTTACCCCTTTCTCCCCGTCCCTAATAAGCCCTATGGTTTCTGTGGACGTTAAGCACCATGCTTACTAGAATGAATGAGATTAAATAGATTTAACTAAAACAAAACGAACTGGAATAATACAACAACAGGGTTCCAGGCGAGATCAAGAGGAGGGAGGTGGATCTGGACCCTCAGCCCAGAAGAGATCATGAGCAGGGAGGTGGAGCTGGGCACACACACGTTGGACTGCTTTCGCTTCAGGTTGTTCCTCAACAGCAGTGCAACGGACATTGTCCTTGTGACTGCCCAGCACGGCAGTTGAAACAGCAGTTGCGCAGTGCACTAGTCGCTGCGCAATGTCGAGGAGACACCGCCTTAACACTTCCATTGTTCTGGCGGCGGTCCACGGTCTCTCCGGGTTTTTTTCGGGCGGTATCCGCGGTCGAGCCTTCACTCTCTGGCCCTCTTTTCCCCCTGTCCCCGTCCCTAATAAGAAACCTCGCTTCTGTGGACGTTGGTCCACCTCCATGCCCCCCCCCCCCCCCCCCCCACCTCATTTCCCCGTCCTTAATAAGCTTCGTGGTTTCTGTGGACGTTAAACACCATGTTTACTTACTCATTTACAGAATCATATCAGAGTTCAGTAGCTGTGTGAAAGTGGAGGTGGCCGTCCTTGGCTCCCCGTCCTAATGAGCCGTACGGTTTCTGTGGACGTAAAGCAACAATGAACCATAATTAGGCATTGGTCCCAGTTTGTCCCTAATATGTCAACCGACATCTGAGGACATGAAGCTCTACGTCATTACCATAGGGTGATCCTCGCTTAACATGCTCTGGGAATATCTGCCCAGTGAGTCTGCTCGAGAGCGGAGAACAGCGCTGTATAAAAGCAATCAACATCAGCAACAGCAATTCTTGGCAGTAGGTCAAGCATCCACCAACATCGACACCGGACCACAACCATAAGGTCCAAACGGATGAAATGAGAATGGAAAGATTTCTGGCAGTAGGTCAAGCATCCACCTACATCGACACCGAACCACAGCCATAAGGTCCAAATGGACGAAATGAGAAAGGAAAGATTTCTGGCAGTAGGTCAAATATCCACCAACATCTAACCACAACCATAAGGTCCAACAGGATGAAATGAGAAAGGAACGATTTCTGGCAGTAGGTCAAATATCCACCAACATCTAACCACAACCATAAGGTCCAACAGGATGAAATGAGAAAGGAACGATTTCTGGCAGTAGGTCAAGCATCCACCAACATCGACACCGAACCACAACCATAACATCCAACTGGATGAAATGAGAAAGGAACAGTTCCTGGCAGTAGATGAAGCATTCAAAGCTATCAACGTGAAAACCTCTAACGATGTGCTTCGATTCACGCGCGCGCGTGTGTGTGTGTGTGTGTGCATTCACAGGGTATAATCAATGTTTAATTACACTCCCAACACCCAACCCGGTCCGAAGCCACAATGTCCAATTGGGTGAAATGAGTTGTTCACCCCAGAAGTGTATCTGACACGTCGGGATCTCACTTTATCTCCTTCAGCCCTGCTGGGATCTCTCAGCGTTTTCTGTCCGTGAAGGGATAAGGGACAGGCGTGGAAACCGACTCCTGTTGCCCGGGGGATCAATTCCCACTCTTGGGACAATGACCTATACTGCAACCAACTTTGAAAGCATTACGTACATCAGATTATGAGTAATGAGCCACAGAAGTCTTAATTCTCAGTAACAACAAGAAGTAGGAAAAAGTGTTGGACTCAAAAACGTTCAGCGTTTGTTGTTTTTGTTTGCTTATTTGGTGTGTGTGTGTGTGTGTGTGTGTGTGTGTGTGTGTGTGTGTGTGTGTGTGTGTGTGTGTGTGTGTGTGTGTGTGTGTGTGTGTGTGTGTGTGTGTGTGTGTGTGTGTGTTTGTCGTGTGTGACCGCGTGCGTGCGTGTGTGTGTGTGTGTGTGTGTGTGTGTGTGCATGTGTGTGTGAGTGTGTGTGCATTCGTGCATGTGTGTGCATACGTGTGTGTGTGTGTGTGTGTGTGTGTGTGTGTGTGTGTGTGTGTGTGTGTGTGTGTGTGTGTGTGTGTGTGTGTGTGTGTGTGTGCAAGACGCGTCAAAAGAAATCACGCAACAGTTGAATGAACTTTACCTGAACTACGTTGCTGTTTCAAGTGTGATCCTCCCCACCCCCCCGCCCCGCCCCCGCCCGCCACCCCCACCCCCACCCCCAGCCATCCTTCTTCTTCTGTTTGTAATTTGAAACACTATTAGTCCTCGAGCGCCTGCTTAGAATCAACAAACAAGGGAGCTAATTAACTCGGCGAAAGAGTCACACGGACACAACACAGACCTGAGTCGACTACGGCAACTCTCACGTGGCATGTGAGTAAATACAAGGTAAATTCCACGAAACTGTTTCAGTGATAAAAAACAAAACAAAAAAAGGTCGGAGGGGGCGGGGCAAGTTAAACGAGAGTTGGTAGCTTTCTGTCTCTGTTTCCTCACTTCACCTGTGAACGAGAACCAGGCGGCTGTCTTTGATGGAACTTACTCTGCTATACACTGGCGTCGTATTGAGGCGCAGCGTGAACCTCATTCTGGCCTCCTCGTCATGCACTGTTGCTTCCTTTCGCTCATCTTTGAATGCGAATCATACCGCTCTGTTTGGGGACGGTTAACTTGTAAAGCCGATTCTTCACTCGACGAACTTTTGCTTCGCAAACCTAGTTCGCGGTGTTCGCAGAATCTGAGGGAAAAAATCGGCGAAATTAGTCCGTTCTTAATTGGGAGAACGTTTACTTCGCGAACCTGCTTGGGGCAGTTCGACGAACTGCGACGAAGCTGTGTTGATGGTCGAAAAAGCTTCGCTCAACATGCTCTGGGAATATTCGCCCAGTTCGGCGAACCTTGCCTCTGATTGGTTGAGAGCAAAGATAGCTCTCCTGTGGATGAAGCAGAAAGAAAAAGAAAAATGGATGACGGTATCGATATTTCACTCGCTTCGGAGGGAACTGACCTATTTGTTGACTTGTTTCTGGGACCCAGAATGATATAGTAGTTGAATGAGTGTATGAGGGATGATTAAAGTATCTTGACCTGACTTGACTTTAGCCTACATTTTGGATCATGCTGTCTGCTGCGCTTCTGCCGCAAATTCGGGCCGAAGCATGCATCTCATAAGCCAGTTAAGAAACGAAGTATAGTTCGTCGAACTGTCGGAACCATGTTCGGGGAACTAAACGCACATTTGAGCTCAATTAAGAAACGAATTATATTTCGTCGAACTGTCCGAAGTATGAGATCGGCGAACTAACAGTTGGCCCAATTAAGAACGGGCTTAAGGGAAAATAAGGCAAAAGTGAGATACACTGGCGTCGTATCCAGGTGAAGCATGAACCTGATCTGCTCCTGGCGCCGTCCTCTTGTGCCAATGAAACAAGTTTTCGATCAGTTTGTTATTACATTCTGCGGTCTGCCTGCCTTAAGGCGAGAATGTCAGACTGATTTTCAAGGCGAAGTCCGCAGTCACTCCGAGGGACATTAGCAATAACTGCGCATTCTTTCGTTTAAAATACATTTTCAGTTCAAACAATCCTGAAGTTGTGCATGCACTGTCTGCTACGTTGCCAGCTAAACCCTCTGAGTAGAACAGTTCACACATAACGATATACACTCCTCATAAAATTTTAATCAATATTCATTCCAGTTAGGTTCCGGGATTAATCCCGAAAACGTTTTTGTATGTCTGTTGTTGTTTTGTTTTTGTTTTCGTTGTTGTTTTCTTTGTAAAGCGCTGATGGCTTTTTAAAAATCTGCGCTTTAGAAATGATCGTTATTTTTATTATTTTCCATTTTTGGATGGGGAGTTATGAGTTTCATCTGCTGTCTGTCTCATGTAACGAACACTATCCGAACAACGCTACTCAGTGCATATCCCTTTTTGGAAATAATCAGTTGAAAATGCAACGGGTTTCAAAAGCGAGCCAGTGCTTGTT
>OY757548.1:7699918-7720684 GCA_963584105.1 Alviniconcha strummeri | reverse complement strand
TTATAAGTATTTGTAAAACAGAGAAAACATCAGTACTGATAAGCTGAACGGCGTACTTACCTAAATTCAATGTCAAACTGCTGATCACCGAAGACTGATACAGTGAGGACTGAAGAGAACCCAGGGAGACCTTCCCTCCGCTGCGAGTCTTGGGACACTGCGCTGAGAGCTTCTGACAAGGAAGTTAAAGGATCGAGCATCGGAATGTTTGGTAAAAATACCGCTGGGGTCCAAACAGTTCACGCTACCATGCACGACACAAAGCGTCATCCTTAAGCCCGTTCTTAATTGGGCGAATGTTTCTTCGCGAACCTAGTTGGAAGTATTCGGCGAAGCTAGTTGGTTCTTAATTGGGCCAACTTTTCTTCGCGAACCTAGTTGGAAGTATTCGTCCAAGCTATATTCGGGGTCCAAAAACCTTCGCTCAACATGTTCTGGGAACATTCGCCCTATTGGACGATCATTGCCTCTGATTGGCTGAGAGCAGAGCTCTCCTGTAAATGGAGAAAAAACAAAAATAAAAATGGATGACGGTGTCGCTAGGTTCTTCACTCTCTTCGAAGAGAATTTGTTTATTTGTTGACTTGTGTTGACTTGTGGAAGGCGCAGCCTTGTCTCGGAGAACCCAGAATGAGATAGTAGTTAGTTGAATTACCCTGTGAGGGATGATTAAAGTATACTGACTTGACTGACTTGACTTTAGCCTAGATTTTCGATCATGCTGTCTGCTGCGCGTCTGCCGCAAGTTCGGGCCGAAGCTTGCATCTCATTACAAGCCAGTTGAGAATGAAGTAAAGTCTGGACTGTCCGAACCATATTCGGCGAACTAAATGTTCAATTAAGAAACGAATCATAGTTCGTCGAAGTGTCCGAAGTATGTTCGGGCGAACAAACATTCGTCCAGTTAAGAACGGGCTTTACACTACAGACAGAAAGAGAGCGAGGGAGAGCGAGGGAGAGGGGGTGGGGGGAGAGAGAGGAAGGAGGAGGGAGAGGGGGGGAGCAGAGAGAGAGAGAGGGAGAGAGAGCTCAGAACTTTATTACCTATTCTTACACTCTGTCCCTGCTAATCTACATGCCAATAGGCTACAAATCAAACAATAGTAACATCATTGACTACCGCAGTAATGATGAAAAAGATAGCAATGTTGGTGCGGGGGCGGGGGAAAACCACGACCAAAAAGCCGACAACAGAGAGAGAGAGAGAGAGAGAGAGAGAGAGAGAGAGAGAGAGAGAGAGAGAGAGAGAGAGAGAGAGAGAGACTGACACTGACACTGACATATTTAATTGAATAGGCCAACAGCCCCTTTCAAAACAGCCCCTTTCAATGGGGGAACAAGAGACTCACAGAACCCAAGACAAACATTCAATGGCATCTTCATCCAAATCTCCAATGGGATAATTCAATCTCTACCAATACTTATACATTCATTACAATGTGCACATAAGCACACACGTTTGCAGAGCGGCTCCATGGACATCCACATAGGGTGATACTCAAGTATTCGCATCCAACTTAGATGACCTTAGATTAGACCTTGCAACATTTATAATTTCCTCCTGAGAGCTACTATTCATGAGGATGATGAGATGTTTTCTGGGGTCGCGTACATTAATTATGTAAGGCAGGTACTTGCTTCTTAATTGATTATACACTGGACATTGGAATACAAAATGTATTTCAGTTTCTTGTTGGGTGGCACAAAATGGACATGTTGTATTATCTGTTATTGTTGAAAACCGGTGTCTATGGAGATTTATCTGCGATACTCCCATTCTAAACTGTGCGAGACAGTTCCTGTATACCTCCATCCAAAGAACATCCACATATCTCTCCCTTTGAAAGCAATGTTTGTAGCTATTGTACACTGACAACCTTTCGCTTGTGTCTAGATGATTACACCATCTGTGGCAGAATGAACTATGCAGTCTTTCTTCCAACTCCTTGATAAAGGATTTAACATTTCCGCAACCAAAAAGCCATAATTGTTCGAATCCATTGGTACATAACACTAATTTTACATGTGACACCCAGGTTGTTTTACCTCTGTTGTGTAAAGCAAGTAACATTTTGTATGCTTTTCTGGAATAGAAGTTGTCCTGTTGCATGAGTAATTTCAGCCAATACTTAATAAACCTAACTGTAGCTGTAATAAACAACGGATAGCGACCTAGTTCTCCATAAACAACATCATTTGGAGTCTTATTACGCACATGCAAAAATTTCTTACAAGCAAAAAGGTGCACACGTTCAATTTGTTCATAGTTTCTGTAGCCCCAGATTTCTGCAGCATACAGCAATGTGGGTACAATCTGTGCATCAAAGAGCTTAAAAAATACTTCTGGGGAATTACAACTGATCTTTTTCAGCGCTCTCAGTACTTCTAGCGTGTTTTTCTTTGCTCTTATTGACGTGTCCTCCATTGCCGCAGCGAAACTGTGTCCTGTGGAAAAAAAGTCAGCCCTAGATATTTATATTTATTCACCACCTCTAGTACTGCACCACCCAAGAACCATTTTTCTTTTGCCGCCAAAAAGCCACCTTTTCTAAACACTATCACCTTGGACTTGTCCAAATTCACGGTTAAACACAGTCTCTCTGAAGCTACAGACAACACATTCAGCTGATTCTGTAACCCAATTACAGTTGATGCCAGCAAGGTCAAGTCATCAGCAAAAAGTAACAGGAATAGTTCAATATCAGTAGGTCCAAGTGGTATACCATGTCTTGCCTTAGCAAAGATTTCATTCGCAAGCTCGTTTTACTAACAGAGAGAAGAGAATTGGGCTGGCAATACATCCTTGTTTCAGACCCTGCAAACAGTGAAAAAACAACAACCGACAGATCCGTTGTGGCGTTACTTTTAACACATGCCTGTACGCTAGCATACATGGCTTTAATAGTTCTCAGCATTTTACCTTGGATACCGCTTCTGAGTAGTACCGACCACAGAATGTTGCGATTAACAGAATCGTAGGCTTTCTTAAAATCAATAAACGCAACGTACAACTTTGAGTTATTTGCAAACTGTCTCTCTATAGCAGCGTGCAAGGTGAAGATGTGGTCAACCGTGGATCGACCTTTCCGGAACCCTGCTTGAGTGTCAGTTAGCACAAAATTGCTCTCGACCCATAATGTTAGTCTGCTGTTAATAATGTGGGTGTAAACCTTGCTTAAAATACTCAAGAGTGAAATGCCTCTGTAATTACCTGGATCGTTCACATCTCCTTTTTTGTGTAGTGGAATTATAATTGCTTTGGACCACTCAAGGGGAAATTTGGCCCTAGCAAATAGAACATTAAAATATTTTGTCAGGTATGGTGTAATCTCGTGTTCAGCTGTTTTTATCATTTCTGCAAGTATACCATCTGGTCCGGCTGCCTTGCCACATTTGAGGTGTTGAATAGCTTTCTTCACTTCCATTTCACTTATATCTGCGTCAAGAATATCATCATAACTTTCGTCTACGCTTATGTGTGTGTGATAGAGAGAGAGAGAGAGGGAGAGAGAGAGAGAGAGAGAGAGAGAGAGAGAGAGAGAGAGAGAGAGAGAGAGAGAGAGAGATTCTTTATTTACGAAAGTAATAGAGAGGCATATGGTTTTTTTACATCCAGCCCTCCCCCAAACAAGGGACTGCTCTATACATGTACACATTTTCAAAGCTACGACACACCACTACATAGATGGAATGAATGAAGTTTGGATATCAAACATAATCTGGACAGGCGGGAATGGGGCTGGATACATGGGGCTTTGAAATCATCAATAGCAAACAGTATTTGGTGGGTAAATGCGTGATGGGTGGGATACACAATAAGGTATAACTCTGCATGCGGGTTACAATCACCAAATTTAACAGGCAGTGCCAACCAATCAGCGCATAATAATACATGACATGTAACGTGATTTAAACATTTCAATGTTGGGTGGTAATCTAAGAGATTCGTGGAGTGAGTTCCAAATAACACTACCGGAAAATACTAGGCTAGGCTTGAAAAGGTCAGTCGTAGGGATGAGTATAGTGAGTTTTCCAGAATGTTGTGACTGATTTAGGGAAGAAACTGCCGTAAGGGTGGGACTTTTCAACATAATTTTGTGTATCAGAACTCCTTTGTTGTAGTTAATCCTTTTTTCCCCTTTCTTTTCTTGTTTTCTTCTTCTTCTTCTTCTTTTTTTTATTTTTTTATTTTTTAAATTTTTTATTGTTGATGGGAATAATAGATAGGAAGTTATAGTCTGAAATCGCTAGAGTTGTGTTGTTTTTTTAAGGAGAATTGCCTTGAGCGTTCTCTGATGTAAACTAACCAAAGCTTCAAGAGTATTTGCACTTGCTGAGTCCCACAGTGTCAATCCGTAGTCTATGATGGATTAAATACGGGCATGAAAAATTAATTTTCTGGCAAGGAGAGAGAGAGAGAGAGAGAGAGAGAGAGAGAGAGAGAGAAGAGAGAGAGAGAGAGAGAGAGAGAGAGAGAGAGTTTTTATTTTATTTTTTTAATAGCTGTTTGCTGTGACGTGGGGAAGGATCGAGTGAAAATTGAGCATGCCTATGTGTGCGTTTGTGCATATCGAGCACATCCAAACGTGAAAGTATCGAACCGACCGGAGACAGCACCGATCAAAAAAGAAGCTTGAGAACTCCACGTTTGCTGCTGAACACACACACACACACGCACACACACACACACACACACACACACACACACACACACACACACACACACACACACACACGCACGCACGCACGCACGCACGCACGCACGCACGCACAGATGCACGCACGCTCGCACACACACACACACCACACACACACACACACACACACACACACACACACACACACACACACACACACACACACACTTTATTTTACGAAGATTGTAGCTTGGGTTCATTCAAAACCTGTCTGACGGCTAGTCCTTGCTAAGCTACTGATGAATAATAGATCAAGATAGATTAAGACAGACTTTTGTTTAAAGCAGTGAAGCCTTTCAAATTATTTTTTGGCGCTTACTGATATAAGAGACTTGCTGAAATTGGCGTAATTCTGCTGACTGTTAGAGCACAAACGTCATATAAATTATGACAGCGCTCCGAAGGGAGTACGTTCAGGGGACGCAACTATCTTATGGCAGCTTCAAAATTTATTGCCCTTGACTGGCTTGAACAGTGTATATATATATATTCAATGTCTGTGCACTAGGCCCAGAGTGATCCGGTTTGGCCTAGCGGTAAGGCGTTAGGCTGGTAAGCGGAAGGACCTCGGTTCGATACCGCTTCGGCTCTCTTTCTCTTCAAAAAGGTTGTGGTTTGTGGACTTGAGACTTTGTCCATCACTTCCTACTGAAACATAAAAATGGCTCTCATCGCTGCCCATCTTAATGCAGCAATCATTCTGGTGATGACAGTGTAGCGATAGGTATATAATCTCCCTCTTCCCCCACCTCCATACCACCTTCCCCCCCTTCTCCCCGTCCCTAATAAGCCGTACGGTTTCTGTGGACGTTAAGCACCATGTTTACTAGGCCCAGTCCTGTCAACCGAGTCCAGGCGGGGATGCACCTGGTGCGTAGGATCACTAGGGTAAGGGTCGTGATAGGAGTAAAACTGGACGATAGTGGGCCGCAGGAGTAAGCCGGTCGGGTTAGTTAATTTGTTGTAGATAATTGTTACAGTTGCTTTTATTAGGACAATAATTTTTACGAGGTAGACCTCGTAAAGAGGTAATTTTGATGTGATATGTACAGCTTGATGTCGGTTAAATTTCTCATAATTTATATTGATTTATCAGTGACTTTTTGCCCAATGTTTGCTGTTGTAGTTTAATATTTTATGATTGGCTTGAATGTGTAATGAGTGTACCCGGCGCCACAAAGCATTCCTAGTGAAATTGTATTATCGTATTAAGTAAATTGGTGTTTTACGAAACATTCAGTTATGGGGGTGGCGTAATTTAAAAGAAAATGTACGAAACATTCAGTTATGGGGGGTGGCGTAATTTAAAAGAAAATGTATTTGTTTTCACAATTAAAAGTAAAATATAAAATAAAAATCTGCTTCGGAAACACGAACGCTGCTGGAAAGGTTACACAGAGAGGCAATAAAAAGGTACACGCAATAACTAGTCCATGCTCGACTAGACTTCATTGGAGCTTCTACGTACGCACACACTATATTTCTTTAAAAGTGTCTTTACACCTTTGCTTTTCCCAGCCGGCACACTCTCAAACCCAGACATCCCGTGCAAAACAAGATTCTCGTGCAGACGCTCACGCTGAGTTGGCCGGTCACGTGCAAGACCAGATTCCCGCGCAGATTCCAACCTGGTTTGCCTGCCAGTGTCATACAGTTGTCACTTTGTGCTGTAGCCAAGGCACGGTGTAGCCGGACACGCATTTATAAATCAGTCTTTGCCAGGTTGCACAGGTATATTTGTGTATTTAAAAAAAAAAAAAAAATCAATATTATTTCATTATTTACGAAGTTATCGACTCGTTTGGCTAGCCTCATCTCGGTAAAATCCAAGGAGACGGTCGGAAATTCCTGGACCGTTTTAAAGTTATTTTGAGTCACAAATATCATCACATACATTAAATGAGGTCCGCCATATCTACCGATTACAGTGATGATATTTGTGATCTAAAATAATCTTTAAAACGGTCCAGGTATTTCCGACCGTCTCCTTGGATTTTACCCTAATCTCTTTTCGTTTTTTTTTTTTTTTGTTCGTTTGTAGTTTCCATTTTTGCTACGGGGAAGGGATGGTGGGTTGCACTTGCTTAGTCTTTAGCCTCGTGAAGCAGTCTTCCCATATGCTTTGGTATTTTCTCCAACTTCAGCGCCTTTTCAGTAAATTATTTTTTTATGCCTGAATCATTTACGAATCGGTAGTTTCCAGCGTTGCAATGGTATCGTAAACGGTGCAAAATGGTGGATTTCTCTGGCTCACACCGGTGTTTTGAAAAGAATTACTGGACACTAGTCTGAAAATCTTTGCCGGCAAGGTTCACAGGTATATTCTGCCAAATTTATGCTTGTGTGCACTGACGTGTGTTTCGGCATATGTGTGTGTGTGGACGGTTAAATTGAACATTACAGTGTGTGTGTGCGCGCGCGCGCGTGCGTGCGTGTGTGTGTGCATGTTTGTGTGTGTGTGTGTGTGTGTGTGTGTGTGTGTGTGAGAGAGAGAGAGAGAGAGAGAGAGAGAGAGAGAGAGAGAGAGAGAGAATACGTCACTCTCACGGTTAACAATTTTATTTTAGTGAACACGCAAATCTGACCCGCCCCTCTCAGCTCCCCATTTCCTTTCCTAGGTCCAGACTTCTTTCCTGCTTCACTGAGTACCATATAGAATGTAATTAAAGATGCTTCCTGTGCAAGAATGTAATCAAAGAAGCTTTCCTACTTTCTTGTACAAGATCGTCCCGTGGTGATCCAATGCAGTTGACGGGACGTTAATATCCAAGAACAAGTATTTAAAGAGGAACCGCAGTTGACGGGACGTTAATATCCAAGAACAAGTATTTAAAGAGGAACCTACGATTTGACACGTCTTCTCAGCATCCGAAGGCTCTTCCTCTCAGTTACAAGGTATGTACATTTTTATTTACCATTGGGACGGGCATGCGGAAATGACGTGACGACGAACACAGAGCAATGCGAAAAGGCGGATTGTGGAAATAGAGATTTTTTATTTATTTTTATTTTTTTGCTTTGCGTCATACCAACAGCTTCATTTCATTGAGATGTGATAAGGAACCAGTCGCTAGTTCCTGTCTCGGCGTGTTTACTCGACAGCAAGCAGCAGTGGCGGCGTCTCGAGTCGCGCGATTATTTGAACTTCTCCACCAGATTTCGGAACAGTGCAATGCCAGATGGCACCACTCTTAGACAGCAACAGAGAGCAGACCTTTTTAGCAAGGCGGCCAGTATGTTCGTAGCGTGAAACTGTTTCATGCAGCTCAGCACAAGTTCGATGTTTTCGCGTTCGTGTACAGGAGTCAGTTGAAAACCGAGGTGCCACACCAACATGAACACCGTTTCAGATTATTTCAGCACTTGTAAAGCAGGGTGAATATTCTGATTTCTGTTGTTGCCATTTACATTTTGAAGCAATTCATCCATTTAAACCAACAAAAATTAACTTTTACAATCCCATCAAGGGGAAGTAGGTTCTCCATTCATAAAATGCTGTGAAAATATGAGTTGGGGGGGAGGGGGGAATGCAACCTCTCTCACAGTTATCTCTTTCTCTCTCACTCACACATGCACACACGCACACACACATGTACATGCGCACACACACACATACTTACACACACACAAAAAAGAAGAAGACAGGAAACAAAAACAAAGCCTTCATTTCTCTCTCCATGGTACACTACTGTAGGGTGTAAATCACTAAATGTTCGCTGTTGTGAGGCTGTTACATCCTTCAAGGGGGTCAAACGTACCAGAAAAGCCCACAACATAATAAGTTAATGATTGTTACTGCTGTTCACATTGCAATGAACCAAAGAAAATGGTTATCTACATGATACGCAAAGTGAATCAGAGTAATCGACTGTCATCCTGACTCCATGGTCACAGACATATTTTGTGCCCATAATAGGACAGGCTTAAATAAAAGTGTTTTCTGTACCAGACAGAAGTGATCAACATAGTTCTTGGACTCAAACATCCCATCATGCGCACAAGACGAATCACATGCCCCAAATTCATCTAAGCCAGTTTGAAACACAAGTCACAAAATCACAGGTAAAAAGCTGGTTCACAATTCTGGACACATCACACAGTCAACAGCAAATTCAACCAGCTCAAAACAGTCAATAATAAACATATCTCAGTATACAGGTATTTTACTTGTCCACCAATATATTTCACTTGATATTTCCACTCCAGTATTCCCAGGTGGGTATTCTCTGTACAGATTCAGTCAATTTATGATATCATGAGTATAATCTGATTTACTAGTGTTATGGTACAAAGTTCTACAAGATAACATGACTTGGAGCCCATTAATCCTGTCAGTAACAATCCATGAGCACTCGACACATAACACATTATGGAACTGACTTGAAAAACAAGAAAAAAGTTTTCTGCGGGCAGCTGGAAGAAGAGGTCAAAATAAACACCCCAAATGCAAGAAGTTTGTCTTAAAATACAATGTCAAGGTCAGTTCTTGGGTCACCTCAGGACAAATCAGAGTTTACAGTTACTCAATACCATTACCAGGTCGAAATGCAAATCACCAAATCGCAAGTACAAATTTGGCACACCATCCTACACACAAGTGACAGAATGCAGGATATGCACAGGTTTAAATGAATGGTGGAGATGTACATGAACAGATTCCGAATATTCAATGCACAGTGAAAAGCGAAGGTGATATCAGGGCAAAACACGTCATCAAATCACTAGCAGCAGTCCGGTTCACTGCTCACATTCAAAAAGATCCAACAAGTCATGTAGCTGTGTCAAAAATACATCATCCAAAAATTATGGTCTCTGTTACGTGTTCTACAAGTCTGGGTTTTCCAGCTTTGTCACAAAGAAAATCCAGTTCATTGTTAATGACGCACAGCAGTTTGTGTCAGAAGAGGAGTGGGAACGAATGAAGTTGAATGGAATGAGCAGGCATAATTCCTGGCAGCAAATGGTACACGGAAAGCTATATACTCTGCTTAACCGTTTCAGCCTTACAAAGACAGAATAGCTGATGATCCTGATGCTCAAAATATGAAGCTTTATTTCTGCATCCGTGGTACACCGCTGTAGGGTGTAAATGTTGGACAGAGAAAAATATGGCCCATACAAAAGGGAGACTTAGCTACCATGAGGTTGTAAAGTCCTTCACCGGGGTCATACGTAACAGAAAACCCCACAACAGAATAAGTTAATGATTACGATTGCAGTTCACGTAGCAATGAACCAAATAAAACAGTTATCTACATGATAATGGACAAAGCAATGTGAATCAGACAAAATCACAGGTAATAAGTTGGCTCACAATTCTGGACACATCACAGTCTGCAGCAAATGCAACCAGTTCTAAATAGTAATAAACATATCTCAGTATACATATATATATATATGATTATATCTCACTTGTTTTCAAATGACAGAGGCATATGTATGATATGATATTTTCATTCCAGTATTCCCAGACGCGTATTCTCTGTACAGATTCAGTCAAATTATAATATCACAAGTGTATGTCTGATTCACAAAACATGATTTGGAGCCTGTTAAAGCCTGTTGATGATAAGCCACTAGCTCTCGACACTCAACACATAGTGGAACTAACTTTAAAAACAGAAGAAGAATTTTTTTTCTGCATGCAGCAGGAAGAAGAGGTCGAAATAAACACCAGAAATACAGGGGTGGGTGGGGAGTGTGAGGGGAGGGAGAGGTGGGGGGGGGGGGGGGGGGTGTCTTAAAATGTCCTGTCAATATTTTATCGATATATAGGGAAAATGTTTGGTGTGAGGAGTTGTTTGGCTCCTTTATAACTTTGATATATGTAACGCTGCTAAATGCCACTGCCAGGAACACACATACCATGGCATCTTTGTAGCTTCAGTCTCGGACATATGAACACACCACCCGAGTCGGTCGGTCAGTGAGTGCAATGAGGGAAATCAGAAAAAATGAAGACGAGCCAAACACTATTTTGGTGTTATAAAAATCAAGAAACTGTTCTAAAACAAATCTTACAATTAGTAGTTTCAGTTTCACCTCCATTCAGAAAATAGGGCAAGTGCTGTTTTGAGAGGGCTTCTGTAACATTATAACGTGTTGTAACACATAAACCTCGTTCAGATTTACTAAAAGAGCCCCTTGGAATCTTTCAGCTCTGCAGTCCGTCGTGATTTAGCCAAATTCATAAAAGACAACTAACCGGGAAACGTATAAACATTTTTATTTGCAACTCATTTGAGAATATCCTTCGTCGGAAAATGTTTTTCATGGATGGTTCTAAAACAGAGGCAGGAGTCGCTGCCGCGGCTGTCTCCACAAAATGTTCCAGGAAACCTTTGACTTGTCACCTTCCAGACGACAGCTCCATATACACTGCATAATTTCAAGCTGTTCTTTTGGTTCTAAAATATATTCATTGTTCTAAAAGAAAATCATTTTTAATACTATCTGACTCTTTATCATCTTTAACAGCTATATTTAACCTAAAGTTTGACCACCCTATCTTGGGTCAGATTCTAGAATTGTATATGAATTTGTCCAAGGATGGGAGAGATATTGTCTTTATCTGGGTCCCCGGCCATGTGGGCATTAGAGGTAATTCGGCTGTGGACTCAGCAGCCCATGATGGCGACGTCTCAGTTGAGTTCATCCCATTCTCAGACTTAGAATCACATGCCAGTAAATATATATTACAACTGTGGCCATCTGGGTGGGATAAGTTCCTGAACAATAAAAAAAAATAAAATATTGCTAGCTTTAAAAGAGTGTGTTATTTGTCCTCGGACAATCAAAAAAGAAGAGACTGTGATAGCCTGATTACACATTGGCCAGTCTTTTATTACTCATTCTTTTCTTTTTACTGAAGGGTGAGGAACCGCCAGTGTGATGAAGTTTTAACTATTGATCACATTTTACTGATTTGTTCAGATCTTATTGAAATAAGAGAGAGCCACATTACAGCTCCATCACTGCGTGCATTATTTCAGGATATTCCACTTGAGAAGATTTTTAACTTTTTAAAAGAAATCAATATTTTTGGAATTTTTTTAATTTGAGATGACTATTGGTTATGTTTGTGAATTACTAATCTTTTAAGTCTCGTTTTAAAATTGTACATGTACTAGTTTTAGCGTGTCCACATTTTCAACAATTACAGTATAATAACAGAATGTGCTTTGCCCTAATATAACCGCAATGGTTGACTGGGCGTAAAACACTAAGTTAGTTACTTACTTAGCTGTTTTGATCACACGATGCAGGAAAATAACTCTCCTCAGTACTATAGTATGCACCAATACTGATAAAGGAGTAAGAATACTGATGAAATAAGCAATAAATAATATTGATGAACCAGATTTGTGTCCCTAATATAACCGCAATGGTTGACTGGGCGTAAAACACTAAGTTACTTAACAGTTTTGATCACATGATGCAGGAAAATAATTCTCAGTACTGTAGTATGCACCAATACTGATGAGTAACAATACTGATGAAATAAGCAATAAATAATACCGATGAACCAGATTTGTGTCCCACAAAACAAATGAATTTATTGCATTTTATGACACCCCCCCCCCCCCCCCCCCCCACACACACACACACACAAAACTACGACAACAACAAAGCACACACCTGCGCGCGCGCGCACACACACACACACACCACATACGTTGCCGGAGGTGACAAAAATTAAAAGCGCTCACAATAATCTTTTGATCTGGATATGGACATGGGTTTTATGGTTAAACGATGGGACTTGGGACACATCGTGTAACCTGTTGTAACCTTCAGTTTTGTTTTCAACACAGTAGAACTTTGACAGCTTCTGTGTGTATATATATATATACATGGGTATACATCAGGAGGAGGGGAGGAAGAATAAATGATTTTCAGTCGATATCAAATCAAAACAGCATGACCCTTAAAAGCAGCAAGCTTTTCATCAGTTTCAAAGAGTGAAAATGGTCACAAAAAACAAATAACAACAACAGCACTGAAGCAGAACTCGGCAAGTATGTTACAAAAGCAGTTTTTAGATTATACAGATTATGGAGAGCCTACGGGCACACACAGTACTGAAAATGTTCTCGATTATGTGTCAACAACATACATAATTATGTTCAATGGAACGAAATTACAGTGCCCTTGGTTTGACCTGTGGCACCATAACGTTTTGTAGTAAATTTTGATGTTCATGTTACTTGCTGAATGAATACCAAAGTTTCATTACATTTCATGAACAGTTCATGTGTGTGTGTGAAGTTCTGTACATGAAGCTGCAGAATTTCTCCCTCTCAGTTCAGTTTTAACAAGCGTGAGTCACTAATAGCAGCTTCGAATTCCAACCTCCGCGCAGACGTCTTCGCAGACGTCTTCTTGTACTTCTTGTTGCATCGACGCTTCCACATTCAGCAGACACAGTCCAATGCTCGGTTTTTGAGTTTCACAAACACTGTTTACTTCACGCAAAGAATGCACATCAAACATGACTAATGAGACATGCACCGACTCCAGAATGAAAGTTGACAAACGTGAAGAAAATACTGTCAGTATAATCTATCATCTGCCACGCAAAAAGGCCTGGTCAGTCAGGAGAAATGAATCAACTAGTCCAGGCTTTTAGAGTTCAGCTTGGCAGTGGCTTGATCTTGGTCCATGGCCTCAGTTTACACATTTATTCTCAGGCCTGTGTAATATAATAGATATCCCACTGACCTCTTTCACGTATGTAGGATAAAGTGATGATGCGTGTCCGGCAGATACAATGTCTTGCAATGAAGTTTCATGCTTCAGAAACGTTTTTTCTTCCCAGGTCTATGGAACAATAACAAAAGGAAATAAATAATTTATTTAATTAGTCTTATACATGCACATATTACATGCAAATGCATATATGAGGACGAAAATATATGATGCAAAGCAAAACAAAAAAGAAAAAGCACAGAGCAGAGAAGAGCAAAAACACATTCAAAATGGAACAGTAATACCATTTATAAAATCGTGTTTCAACAGATAAACGGAAAAATTAACTGGATCTGAACTATAAATCCCTCATGTAAAATGGTATGTGATGAGAGAGAACAGCAGTCAAGCTGAGCTGTCAGTGACTGAGAACACGGTACTACAGCGTGTACAACTGAATGGGCCAGTTCTGCCCTTTTCAGGAATTGCTAGTTGAGACTATGTGCATTACAATTTTTCAAAGATGCAACTCCTGTATTTTACCTAATAACGATAGGGTCAGCTCAAGCTCCATGAATAAAAGCTAAAGTGATACTGAAAAAAGCGCATCTTAATCTGCAAGAAATTTGGGAAAGAGTCTGTACTTAGGTGTTGTTCTGCCTAGACCTGACTCGCGGTTGTTGCTGCTACTGCTACGCGGGATAATTAATCTGGCTAGACCTGTTCACGGTCGTGCTGCTCCTGCTATGCAGGATGATTGTTCTAGCTAGACCTACTCACTGTTGTGCTGCTGCTGCTACGCGGGCGTGTTCCGTGTGTTACTCAAGATTGTATTAAGATAATACTCTATTGTCCTCAACAAGGAAATTTGCTTTGATACATACCATCATTGTAACATGTAAATAAAAAAGTTAACTATGATAATTCAACATAAGACGTATCAAAAAAATAATAAAGTCTCAGAACTACAGTACAGCTAAAAAATTATTTATTAACAACATAACATATGCACACACACACACACACACACACACACACACACACACACGCACACGCACGCACGCACGCACGCACACATGAGAGAGAGAGAGAGAGAGAGAGAGAGAGAGAGAGAGAGAGAGAGAGAGAGAGAGCGTGGCATGCCCGCATACATGCCGTACACACCCACACGCGCGCGCCTGCATGCACCCGAACATATATATATATATATACACACACACATGCACAGCAGCGACAGGTCACTATTCTGCGACTAGACACAAGCAAAATAACACTCTCATGGACAAGCATGTACACACTCGGTCCGACACAGCATGAAAGGCCTGCGACAGGCAGTTCAAGCTGTGCGCTCCCGGGGTACAACACTGACTACATGTGCTGGTTTAATTCTTTGATTGAGAGTGGAATGAAAGAGTACTTGTAGCGACTGAGTTTGCACTTTAGGATTCTGTAACGTTTACCTAAATGAAGCAGTTGATATTCTGAATAAAGGACGTGTGTAGCATCTGAGCAGATCTTTTGTGCTTGTCGGGTGCTTGTCGGACTAGGGTCTGTTCAAAGATTTTCTGGAGTGAAGGAGAGAGAGTACAGCCTGCTATTTTTGAAGAAGTGTTTGTGGTGCGCAGGAGTTGTGATTTGGACTGAACTGATAGTCACACTAAGGGTACGACAACTAGTATGTGTGTGAACTATACGGGCACCATTGTGAATGCAGCTGTATATATATCCTTCTTTCTTTTCATTTGCTTGATATTAATTAAATTCTTATTCTAATCAAGTGAGTGAAACTATATAGTATTTACTTACTTTTTATGTATTTTTTCTATTTTTTGTCAAAGGCAGACAACTGAATTTCCTTTTAAAGGATTAATCAAGTATTATTGTATTGTTACTGCTACCGGGAGCGGGGATAGCTCAGTGGCAGAGCGTCTGACTCTTGATCAAAGGGTCAGGGTTCGAGTCCCGGCAGGAGCGGTGGGATACTTTTCTTTCCAGGGTAACTGAGCTGATTATTATTTCGGCATCTGTTCCACCCCTGAGTTACCGCAGTAGCACGTGAAATATCCTGGTCATTCTGCCGAAAGTACAGATGGCAGGTTACAGCTAAACACGCATGCACCTTACGTACGTGGCTTCGAATAAAGTGGCACTGTAAACTGGTGCATGGTTGTATGGTATACACAGAACATGCGCCGAGACGGCAGCAGTTTCATGTGGCACCAGCCGTGCTACAACTAAACAGCGGCGCTGTAACCACTGGTGGAGATTCAAAATACGAAAATGCGCTGTGTAAAGCTATCATTCATGTTGCCGCTGCTATTACAACAGTTATATGGGCTAGCTGCTTTTGGTAGACCTACCCACAATTGCTGCTGCTATTACAACAGTTATATGGGGTAGCTGCTCTTGGTAGACCCACTCACAATTGCTGCTGCTATTACAGTAATTATATGGGCTAGCTGCTCTTGGTAGACCTACCCGCAGTTGCTGCTCGTGCTACTTCCACTACTACAGTGTGGACTAGTTATGGGCGGACCTGTTCACAGTTGTTGCATGCGTTCACTCAGATACTTCACGCACTACTGTGAGCCACATGAACTTACAACAACACATTGTTATTATTGGGTCAGCACACACACACACCACACCACACCACACCACACACACACACACACACACACACACACACACACACAACACACACACACACACACAACACACACACACACAACACACACACAACCACGCACAACCACGCACACGCATTAACAGACACACACACGCCACCACCATCAACAAATTGCAAAGCTGCCTCTTGTGGGTGAGGCGCAGCATGTGGTAGGAAAGTAATCAGAAATAAGCGGGCTTGAAGACAGAACGACAAAGAGAAACACACAAACAAACAAAAAACTAAATGACTGACCGTGTCTCTCTTTTGGAGCTTCAGCAGCTTTTGAATGCAACATTGCTTTTTTCTCAAACAGTGTCATGACCTCGTGCTCCTCTTTGGACAGCTCTATCCCTGGACAGTATTGCATGACTTCAAGACAGATGTAGACAAAGCATATTATAATGTTAAACTGTTAAGATATATATTATGTGGCCAGCATGGTTGAAGCTGTGCTGGACCGAATCAAAGTGCTGGAATCCGTTCAATGTCAACTGTGTGGCATCCTCAAACCGTTTTTTCTTGGTTTTTGTTTTGTTTGTTGTTTGTTTTTGTTTTAAGAGAGAGAGAGCCCAGCATGTGTTTCCTTTTCCGCTTAATTCAGTATGGACTAATAAAAAATCGATATTTAACACCTAGTGGACCAGTATATTGGAGTGAAAGCAAATTCATTAAACCACTGTTTAAAACACCACCCCGAAACCCGAAATCATTGTTCACAAAACTTTTCATTTCTGAAGCTTGAGGACTGGACACCAAATAAACTGTGAAGGCAAACATATGCACAAAGAGCAAATAGCGCCCTTAATCGCGTTTATCTTCTAAATGGTGACGACAGTGAAAAAAATCGTCATGTGTGGAAGGCAGATTGTACTATTTGGCCAGCCTAAACGCGTTTAAAGTTACAGCCTCATTTCTCTACCTCAAACATGAGCTGAACTTATGGACTCTTCAGCCAATCAGGATTAGAGGTTGTCCGCCTTTGACCTTTGCTCTTCGTACGTGTGGGCCTTGAATGGTCAGACTGCAGGCAACGCATGCAATGCTGTAATTCTGACCGACTACAGGCTCTCTGCACTTTTTCTAATCGTAGTTTCTTTTTTAATTTTCTTTCAGTGTGTTTAACTGGTGGTATCTTCCTTAGGTAAAAGATGGTTAACATTGTTTAATAACACTCTGCAGACATAATTATACTTTGTCTGTTCGCCCTGGTATAACCGTAATGGTTGACTGGGCATAAAACACCAAGTTATTTACTTGTTTGTGCTGTAGATTTCACATATGAGCATTTGTAGGTGTACTTGGGTATATTTATCAGTATCTCCAACGTATTATTTTACACCATGCTTGTTGCATCTTCGTTACATTAAAAGAACCAAAGAAAGAAAGAAAATTAAACTTACTGAATCGGTTGTCATCATTCTTTCTCGATCTGGACTTCTGGCAGCACAAGCACGTGATCACACGGTAGATGTAGTTAAGTACGATAAAAGGCGGAGCAAAGACAGGACGGTCAAAGTACTCCTGCACCAAGGACAGTCGATTGTAACGCCACAGTCTCAACGAGTTCTCCTGGACGTTCTGGAAAGTGTTACTGAAACAAATATTATATATCACCCGTTTCTCGTTGTAAAGCCGAGCGGTTGCTTCATCGAGTTTGTATTGTCTGCACGCGCCTATAGCTGCACTTGTCTACACAAGTGAGTGCATGTAAACACAGTTTGCTGGAATGTCCGACAATCAAACGACAGAAAGGGATCAAGCAAACGATGTCATGCGAGTTTGTTCTTTGAGTTCCGACTTGTCAACATAAAAACAGAATTGTTCATATGTTTGTAAGATTTGTCTGTATGTGTCAGTTGTAACGTTTGTGGTGCTTTTTTCTAAATAAGTGTATACTATGTCTTTAATTATTACAGTTTTCGTGGTTATGTCTGTTTCTGCGCTTGAATGGCATAGAACTCCCTCTCCTTTGTGTAAAGCGCATAGTGTGTTGTCATAACGTCCGCGTTACCTCACTGGGGGATCAGAAACAATAGGATGTTGTCAACGTACATGTAGTTTTAAGTAGATAGTGGCATGTTTCAAGTAGACGTTGTCAACATACATGTCGTTAATAAAGTAGACGTTGTCAGTATACATGCAGTTTTAATTTGGAACTGTCAACATACTTGGAGTTACGTGAACAGAAATGAGGAAGTCGAGCAACAGAACGTTGACTGTGTCAAGTAAAAGTTGTCATCATTACTTGACCGTTACCAAAGAACACTGACAAGATGAATGTTGGTCACAATCAAGTAGACATTGAGCTCTTACAAGGAACAGATCGATCTAAAAATATTGTTGGCTATAGTCAAGTAGGTTTTATATCATAGCTACCTATCGTAGCAGAGACCAGAGTAAAGTAAATTTTGACATCATACTCATTCTTACCCGAACACAACAATAAACAGCTTGTACCCGAACACAACAATAAACAGCTTGAAAAACACCAACCTCCCCCCCCCCCCCCCCCCCCCACGAAAAACACACACACACACCTTAGTCACATGAAAGTAGACGCTGACATCATAGTTAACTGAACATAGAAAGGAGCAGACTGACCGGAGGAATACTGGTCAGTCAAGTAAACGTTACTGTTATATTTATCCGAACATAGCAATGAACAGATGGACCAGAGGAAAGGTCATAGTCAAGTGAACATTACTGTTATAATTACCTGAACATAGCAATGAGCAGATTGACCAGAAGGATGTTGGTCACAATCAAGTAAACGCCTAGCATGAGAGACATGATGACAGGGCTCTTTTCTGGACACCGGGTGCTGGGGTTCAGTCGCCACAGGGTCTTGTTGGTCTCACATCCATCTACCACCTCACCTGGTGTGAGCATATTTGTAGACATGATTGGTCAACAAGATTCTAAAAAACACACTAAAAAAACACACCCACAAAACCCCACCTCACCTGCCAAAGTCATACGAAGGCGAAAGCCGTCATCAAATCACAAAAAGAAGCAACGGGGAAACGGCTCAACATATCACAAGTAAAATTGTGTTTGTAATGACACAGGTCACCTTTTCTTTTAGAGGATATGGAAAAGAAGAAAAAAGTCGAATGTACCAGAAAGGCAGAATGCATGGGCAGTAGATAAGTAAGCAAAACTATATCTGGACCTATTCCAGGTTTTTGTAGAGAAAGCATTTGATAGCTCTAGGATCTCTGCAGAAATGACCTTAATTTCAGCGTCCAGGGAGCCCCACCGCGGGCTCGTAGAAGTGACTCCTGGTCAATTGAAAAAGAATACTGAACATTTGGTGCACACGTAGATAAAGAAGAAGAAAAGAAGCCTTTTCTCTTTTTTCTTTCTTGACAATGACAAAACACATTTACAAAATTTACTGGACAATATTGCATATTGCCATGAATACATAGTTAATCACCTTTCATACTGTCGAGAAAGAGTTCACCGAAGATCTGGAAGTAGGGAAAGTAGACGATGTTGACCAGCATGTACCAGTCAGGAGGCGATTCAGGAAAGATGTTGATGTGGTAGGCGACACCAAAGCCAATCAAAAACACCAGCAAAAAGCTCAGGAACAGCAGCACATCTCCCATCTATAACAAGCAGAAAACCTCCGTTCCAGCAACTCGCACTCAAAGCATGTGACTTTAAATGAGTGACTGTAGCTTTTCACGGCGCGCTTTCAATATCCACCCAAGTGGTGTAGTTGCAGCGCTGTTTGGTTCTTACATGGATGGTGCCACTCTAAACTGTTGCCATCTCGGCGCGTTCTGGGTACACCACACAACCATGCACCATATCACGTCACTTCATACAAAGCCACATAGGATGCATGCGTGTTTAGCTGTAACCTGCCACCTGCACTTTTGGCATAATGACCGGGATTTTGTTTACGTGCTACTGCAGTAACATGGGGGTTGAACGGATACCGAAATACGAGTCAGCACTGAAAGTTGACACTGGAGAAGAAAATTTTCCCGCCGCTTCTGCAGAGACTCGAACCCGCGACCTTTCGATCAAAGATAGATAGATAACTTGCTTTCTTAGGCCCACTCAGCTATTTCAGTTGTGTCTGGTCGTATTACTACAAAAAGCAATATATGTGTGCATACGCATATTTTACTGGTGTGAAATTCTAAGAGGATTAATTTACATATGAATATATGCATACTTTACTGGTGTAAAATCCTAAGACGATTAATGAAATGTGAATAAAAATATTTGGTATAAATGTTATACATATATGTATGTAAAACAGTTATACACAAAACGGTAGTTCCTTCAATATTGCTCTTGTATACACTAGCACAGGAGATGCTGGTATCGTTGACTCTTTCGTCTATCTCTTCAACTTCAGGAAAAAATTAAAACCGTAGAACACACAGACACACACACACACTCGCCATATAATCCGTTTAATAGCCCATGGCAGCAGGCTGCACATTTCACCGACCAGTTATCAATTACTGTACAACAAACGGTAAACCAGGGCCATCAAGAATCCACCGAGAACCTCTGTCCTACGTACACAACTATGCCGTTTCTCCTCAGTGTTAACGTGCCGCCCTACTCTGAGTGACAGACGCGATTAGCCAGTCAGCACCCACAGACAAGACACACCACTCTTTTGACCGTCATTTTCCTCTGACAGTTCAGAATCATTTCCTTTTGGTGAACTCTCGCTTACTG
>OY757548.1:7671971-7699718 GCA_963584105.1 Alviniconcha strummeri | reverse complement strand
GTCCATTTGAATCCCACTCACCATTTTCTGTATCATGATGACCTTGGGCCCCACGCTTTTGACGACGTAGAAGAACTGCAGCAGGCGGAGGTAGGAGAGGACGAGCGCCACGCTGTAGAAGGCACGCACCCACCGGAAATCCCCACCGGCTGGTGGCAGCAAGAAGCGGAGAGCGATGGCGACCAGGAAGGTCAGGTACAAGACGACGTCAAAATTGGTTCCACAGGCTTCTGACCCAGTTCCTTAATCTGTACTTGAGGGAAAGCCGGCTCCCAAAAAACATCTGAATACACACGCGTACGCACACAACACAGGCAAGCGCGTACGAACTCAACCTCACACACACACACACACACACACACACACACACACACACACACACACACACACACACACACACACACACACACACACACTCTAAATTCAGATTCTTCAGTTGATTGTTTCCCACTGACAGCACATTTTATGACATTGCCTGTAATTTTATTGATTATATACAACCATTTTTGTGTGAAAAGTTCCAGATTGTCAAACGTAGCAGACTGGAAGCCAAGGGATGATGTCATTTAGATGATACCACACGCTGAAGCAAAGAGTGATGTCATCAGCCAGGTTGTCGGACACAGTAATCCACTGGACGGTTCCAGTGGCCAATCACTCGAGAAGCTTCAGCCACTTAAAATGTAACTAATAAATTCCATGCGAAAACCCCAAAGAGTGGCCGCCATGTTTGATCCACAAGCCAAAACATAGCAGCAAAACGAAAGAAGATTGCGAAGAAACTTTTCAAAATAAATAATGGCGTATGTTCACAGAGGATGGAGGGTACTGCTGCAATCAAATGAAATGGGTTGCATTTATCTGAATGCTGGAATCAGACTAAGTGATAATCGTGTATTTCACCAATCCACACATTCAACATTTGGTGGTCAGACTGAAAATCTTGTGGAACTGTAACTATGGCAGCAGGGGAGTCCACGACATCATTTACTGATTGAGAATAATTTTGTTCCTTATGCCAATACCTTTCTTTACATCATTTTTATTGGGTCCAGGGAATCTTTCTTTTGGCCAAGGCAATTTCTCTCTCCCTCTCATAACCCATACACCACCAGACTTCGTGTGTATGTTACATAAAGTGTTAATGGGTACCTAGGAATCCGAAAAGTGCTAATTTTACATTTAAGGTTGGTTTTTAACGACATGTTGTCCTCTAAATTAAATCTTCGGCTGATCACTAATTTTCCTAATCTCGCTTTTATAATCAAAGACAAATTTTGGTACACAAAAAGGTCAGTTCATAGAAATCTGTGACAATTAGCTTTTTTCTGAGGCTATCGACGACTCGTGCATGTGGAAGGGGAGCCGGACCTACAGACCCTTTAGCAAATCGGGATTAGGGGCTATCAGCATTTAACTTTATCTGCTCGTCATGCATACGCGACTTGGTATGTATCAACGACCTGCCTGAGCAACTGACGGAGCTGGCGCGGCTTTATGCAGACGACACAGCCGTCTACAGAATGGTTCCCAGCTGCCAGGACCAAGCTCAGCTACAGCAGGATCTCCAACGCCTAGCTCTACGGGAGGAGAACTAGGACGTGGCCTTTCATCCTTCCAGCGTCAAGGAGCAGGAAACCCTCAACTGTGCCTACCAGCTACACGACCATACCCTGGCCACAGCGGACAAGGTAA
The DNA here is from genome assembly GCA_963584105.1 of Alviniconcha strummeri. Lineage (NCBI taxonomy): Eukaryota > Metazoa > Mollusca > Gastropoda > Provannidae > Alviniconcha > Alviniconcha strummeri. Next base: position 7,698,023 of record OY757548.1, on the reverse strand, counting down.
AGCACCTACACAGAGTCAGCTTCCAGAAAGAGACCATCTGGGAGGTGCACAGCAACAAAACATGCCCCAAAGCGAACAAGACTCTTAGGAGTCTGAGGTGCAACTTCAAGATCAGTGCGACCTCTACTGAGAAAACTGCGTACAAAGCATTCGCCAGGCCCAACCTAGAGTATGCCACTCCAGCCTGGGGACCCCCCCCCCCCCCCCCCACACACACACACAGAAGAACAGACAACATAGCGGGGATACAGAGACGGGTAGCAGGTTTTGTGCTCAACCGCTTCCAAACCATTTCACGCGTCCACCTCACGTTAGAGCAAACGAAATATCTTTCTTTCTTTTTCAAACAGAAGAAAGAAAATATCCATAAATTATGTGTTAAAACTAAAAACTTGTCCTGACAACCTAGCTTACAGCTGTGTTTTCGAGCCTCCGAACTTAAAACTTTCCGAAAAATCCAGCCTGACTCCACCTCTTGGCCTCCGAATTCTACTACTGTTTGAGGATTCTAAGATTGACCTGGATGTGGTTGATGACACCACAGTGACAGATACCCCTCCTTGGAGTCAGTCTGAACCTCAGATCAAATATAAAAAAGATTCTACAAACCCTGAAGTATATAAACAAGCCTTTTTAGAAGTAACATCCAGACATCCAAAATATATGTAGTGATATAACGATGGCTCAAAGGTAGACGAGAAGGTTGCTGCTGCAGCAGTGTCGTCTGTTGCACCAAATGGCTCCTTCTCTTTGTCGACTGAGAGACCACTGTTCTATTTACACAGCGGAACTGCAGGCAATTCTGTTTGTTCTAAAACAAGTTTGCCAGTCAAAAGAGAAGAAATTTCATGATTTTCTCAGACTCGCTCTCTGCTCAGCAAGCGCTTAAAAACTCTAAAACTGACCATCCTCTGCTAATACAAATACAGGAACTTTTACACAAAATTGATGCAGACAAAAAGGAAACTATTTTTGGTGTGGGTTCGTGGACATGTATGTATTCGAAGAAACGAGGCAGCTGATAGAGGTGCAAAAGAGGCTCTTTAACACTGAACCAACGGCTGGTCTCGTACCTTTTTCCGACATGAAACCATTAACTTCCAAATAGGTCTGTGAGTTTTGGCAGAGGGAGTGGGATGAAGCTGGTTTGTCATCAAATAAGTTTTAGGAAATTTTACCAAGGCTTTCTGGCAAACTTATCCTTTTGTAACACAAGGAAGGAAAACGCTGTTTTAAACGCTGTTTTAAACAGATTACATACTGGTCACTCTTATTTGACACATTCATTTATTTTGAGAAAAGAATAGGCTCCTGTTGTGTATTGCATGTAATACTGTACTTACAATTAAACATATATTGATTGAATGTGCTGACTTGTTGGAAGTCAGCAAAAAATATTTCGAACAAAAGTCTTTGTATTTACTCTTTCGAAATGTGAGTCCTGGAATCATTTTTGACTTCTTGCGTGAGATTGGTATGTTTTATAAAATATGAAATATGTTACAGTAATGGTTGTGTCAGGTATTTTTTAAAGAATTGTTCATTTTTTTAAATGTTGAACCTTTTACACTTCCCTCTATAAATGTATTTTACAAAATATGAAGTATGTTAAGGCAATGTTTGTGTGAAATATTTTTAAAGAGTTGTACACAACTTTTACATAGAACGTTTTACAATTTCATTTATAAATAATCAGGAAATAAATTTGCTGTTAGCCCTGATATAACCCTTTGTAATTGACTGGGCTCAAAGCACCTACTAACTAACTCACGTTAAAGGGAATCAACTGGCCATCCCTTAAAAAACAGATCTCAAAAGTCGTTATTCTGTACAAGATTGACAGGGAACTTGTGCAATCACAGCTGAATGGTGAATATGAACCCCTGCCATCGTGACGAGGCCGAGGTTACAGCCAGCAGTTTACCCTAATTCCCTACAGAACTCCGTGCCATCAACATTCATTCCTGCCAAGAAAATCGGATGGACCTGGAAGGAAATAATTCTTGGCAATCTGCCAAGTGTGACTATATTCTGACCTCCTACAGGTGTTAAAGGGAAACTATCTGTCAGCTCTGGGTTCTCGACAGCCGGCCTGGACCTTAATTTCTGCGTCCGCAGTACCTCGCTGCGGGTGTGTAAACTATTCAAACCGCTTTGATGTCCAGAAGCAGCCCACAGGACTAACCTGTCTGATTTCCTCCAAGATCATGGTGGCCAGCCAGACCCATGTGATGTACTCCACCAGCGACGGGGACACCTCGTTCAACTCCACCAGCATGAAGTAACTCAGCATGGACAGGTACGCCACGTACGACAGCTGGCAACAACATTGTATGGTATGATGTCGAAAAGAAGGAACAAAATGGTCCAGCTATTCAAGCCCAATCCATATTACCAGGTCATTCAGCACGGCTAGTGCGTTGGTGCGTGAACGTGCATGCGTGGGTGAGCGCTTGTGTGTGTGCGCGCGCGTGCTTCCGGATGTGCGTGTATTGGGGAAGGTTGAGACTTGTTCTGTAGCCAATTTACTATAGACTATGCCACATAAACTAAAACATATTTTGCATGCAGACGTTTTAACCTACTTCTCTCTCTCTCTCTCTCTCTCTCTCTCTCTCTCTCTCTCTCTCTCTCTCTCTCTCTCTCTCTCTCTCTCAGTGTGTGTGTGTGTGTGTGTGTGCGCGTGCGCGTCCGTGCGTGCGTGTGTGTGCCGGGGAGGTGTTGGGTGATACTTGTCAGGGGAAGTGGCCACTTCATTTTCTTTGCCACCTGAATCAAGACATATATTTGAACACATCTGAATGCAGACTCACTTGTGTGCGCGCGTGTGGGGGGGGGGGGGGGGGGGGGGCAACGATACTGTGAGCCCTTCATGCATACCTGATCTTAATAGTTTACGAAATGCAACCTGTTAAATTGGCCAAGAGGAAGTAAAACGATTAAAACAATAAGAATTATACGCTTCAGAAAACACACAATTAAAAAACTGAGCATTCTGCTGAGTTTGTATTAAGATTCTGCACAGTTTGTATTAATGTGGAATGCATTCTTTTAAATGTTCTTAATTTCATGGAGTATCTATGATGATGCGGTGAAGTGTTCTATGTTGAGACAGAGACAGAGATACGTACAACGTTGAAAGCAAACTTGGTTATGGGAGCCGTCCAGAAGTACCGGCAGGCTTCGCGTCTGGGGATCTTTTTATTTTGGGCTCCGGCTTTGAAGCAGGATACCCTCATCGATCTTTGGACCGATCTGCATTCATCTTGTTCAGTAGGACTCTGCCCATTCTGGTCGGATACGCGGTTTTCCTTCCGGTTTGGCTCGTTGCTTTGACTTCCGTCTTCACTATTGACTATTGTAAATTTGAAGATCGGTGATAGAAGCAATACCGGAAATATGACGCAGAGAAATACCTGTAGAACATGAATAAAAACAATCATGATTACAAAAACAATTTATGAGTTAATCGCTTTTTAGTTATACATGGGCAAAAATAGACGTTTTCTGGAAGCACACTCAACCGCGTAATTTAAACCAAATATAGGTGTAAACAGGTCTGTATAAGGCGAAACATGGTATAAAACTGCAAACACAACTCGGAGAAACGAAACTTAAAACGAAGAAAAGTGTGAAAATCAAGAAGAACAAAGTCTAACGAAAGAAGCAAAGGGGACCTTTGTAAGTTTTGCGTCCACACACCCCACTCTGAAAACTCAAACAGCACACTGAACAATAATAGCTTAGTAGAAAACAATATTACCATTATGAACATTTTCTGGAGTAATTTTGCTTTCATTTTAAGTATTTTCTTCCAATATTCGATCACACTTGCTGTTCGGAATGACATTCAGCCTCGGGAAGCAATATTTTTCCTGCTTCAGACTGATTTGTCATAACTTTCAGATCTGGGTTTTCCCCCCACTGTATCCTTCAGAATCCGCCATTCTGCATCGTGTACGATGTCATTGAAAAACGGAGGAGCTACCGATTCACGACTGATGCAGGCGTAAAATGTGCGTTCGATAAGTTAACACAGCCTTTACATAAAATTAGGCATAACGAATCAGTGGCTTTTCAAACATCAGGTGCATCCCCAAAATGCACAAAAATGGAAGCAAGATGAGGAAACAATTTAGGTCAGTATAATAGGAAGTTGCCTTTTTCAGGGCCATTACTGCGATCTGTCAGAATAGTCTACCTGTAAAAGAAATGAGCCTGTAGTCTATGCCAGATTCTCTCTCTCTCCCCCCTTTTTGTTTGTTTTTGATTTTGGTAAGCAAGTCAGTGGCAAGACCTCAGCGTCTTGGTCACAACCCCCGAAGGGAGGCCGGGGATTTCTGCTGTCTCTCTCCTGTCTGGAATCTCAGGGCTGTCATTTGATTCCCTTTTCCTATCTCCTCTCTTCTTTTTTTTTCTCTCTCTCTCTCTCTCTCTCTTTTTTTTTTTTTTTTTTTTTTTTTTTTTCTTCTCTCTTTTTTTCTTCTTGTTTTTCTGCCTGTTCTTTCTGGCTTGTCATTTTTCTGCTAAAGGTCCATTCTCCTGACTTTTTTTTCTCTCTCTCCAGAAAACTCTCAAATATCTTTCGTTAACTGTGTCTCAGTGTCTCGTTCAAATGCTTTATGTCCAGACCTGAAAAAAACAAAACAAAAAAACGTGGCACAATAAATGATACCTACCTTCCAGGTCGGTGTGTAGATTGACAGTCGCCCGTTCCAAATCAAGGACAGCTTGGTTTGACATGCCGAGTGTGCAGCGAACTCCATCAGCTCGTACGACTCGGCAATGTTCAGCAGCGAAGGCCGCTCGATGGCTTTTTTCCCCTTTGTATCCGCCACGTCAAGTGCACGAGGGGCCCAGTGCAGCTGTTCTCTCGCCAGCAGTCGACGAGTTTTATTGTGGTCACGTGAGTGGCATTCAGCCAGTACGGCCACAGCGCGCTCCTCCCAGACACTTTAGGGGAACAAAGTTTAGTTTTTAGTTTGTTTTTGTTTTTTACTGCACGTGTGTTTAATGAGCCGGTTTGGCCGGACGGTAAAGCGTCGGTTCAATTCCCCATTTTGGCTCTCCTTTCTCTTCCAGAATTTTGATTTGTGGATAGTCCTGAGGCTTTGCCAATTCACAGCTGATAAAACATTAAAACAGTGAAACGGCTCTCTTCGCTGCCTATCTTAATACAGACTCATTCTTGTGGTGACGGTGTAGCGTTCAGTAAAGAAAATGGCCATCTATAAATGAGTCAAAATTTAAGAGAGCGCAACAACAGACGGACACTACTGATATCATAAACATTATTAGATAGAATTATATTGGTTACAGAAATGCGCTGTAAAATTAACAGTAGCTCACACATTCAAATATGATTAATAGGCTATATACGAGGCACAAGTATAATCACTGTTCTCATCCTGTCCGCCTTCACACCCATACACCATATCACCGCCTCCCACACATCCACACACACACATACATAGATCCACCATCATACCTCTCTCTTTCTCTCTGTCTCTCTCATAGATTGACACACATGCGCGGGCGCGCGCGCATACACGCACACACGCACACAAATAACTGACCAAGCCGGGTAGCCTCATAAATTATTCCTAAAACAGGATGAAAATCGGCATGAAAGTAGTGAAAGCTGTTACAGAAAGACAGACAGACAGACAGACAGACAGACAGACAGACAGACAGACAGACAGAATTAACCTAAACGATTGTACATAATTATAGTAAAATGTAAGGTAAGAGATCAGAAATTAAAAGTCTCAACACAGCAACACACTCACCCTCACATGCACACGACACTAGTGACACGTCAATCCTGCCGGCAAAACAGCCTAATCGGTTAATGCCGCAGTTCCTCCCCCCGCCTCCCTCACGCACACACATGCTCTCGTTCTAACAGTGGTATATACTGTAGTAATTAAACGCACAGCCGGTGCACTTGAATAAGATGGAGAGAAAAAAGAAAAGGAAAAAAAAAAAAAAAACGTAACCCCCCCCCCAACAACTTCATTCTCAACAGATTGGGCTGGGGATCATTTTCGAGTCAGCGCGGTGCGGAATACGATACTTTGCCTTTTTACTGAAACTAAATGACAGACGTTTCGTGGGATTCCTGGTTTTACACGGCAGTGATCTTTTGCGCCCATCTTGTCGCCGTGAAATGCGAGGTTTTCACTACTACTAATACTAGGGAAATTTATAGCTATGCGATCGGCCAGCAACCCAGCTGACGTGTTCCCCCTACTTCCGGCAGATTTTACACTCCAGTCCATTGCGCATGCGCGAAAATCTAAGTGAAAGGGGTCTGGAAACTGCGAGCAACAGTTAGATACCTGCATTTTAAATGTTTCTTTCTAAATTCATTTGTTGATAATTTTCATATTCACCGGTCTGATCTAAAATAGGCCGTTTGCCACGGAGCCGCCACGTTGACCTTGGCTTCGCACTCGGGCAGAGACGCGTAGTTTGTGGCTGTCGATTGAGTGTCAGGATGGTCAGCTAGCGTTGTACACAGGCCGTGTGCAACAATAATAATAATAATGTACATTTATCATGCGCTCATCAACGCCCTGATACATATTAACCTAAATATGATATTCTGTACACATGTAGAACATAGTCCTACCAAAACAATTTACATATTATACAAAAAAAATAAAAAAAATAAAAAAATAAGCACTACACACACACACACACACACACACACACACACACACACACACACACACACACACACACACACACACACACACACACAATGACTGTTGCAGAAACTGGGTACCGATATTAGTTAGGATGGAAATACTGTGAGAAGAGGAAGGTAGGTGCAATAAGTCGCGGTATTAACAGGCCGTTTTGTCTGGATGCCCACAGGGTAACTGATTAGCAGTATTCCTACTCAGTCTTTTGAGAATGAAGCCCTGACACGGCTGATCATGCGTCAGACTCTCTCTTTTTATTATTTTTTACATCCTCTGCAGTAAGGCCGGCTTTTACACTCATTCCGACTTCTTTTCCATAAGCATTTTCTTATATACTAAACCATATTACATCCATCCATTGCAGTTTCACATGTTTGTCATATTCTAATACAGTGTAATTCTTTCATCATGTGTGTGTGCGTGAGTGCATGCATATACAGAGAAGATTATAGTTATCGTCTTTTTGTAAACAGTATATTTCGTTCCACTTTTGTTTACCGTTAATCATTTACACTATATAAAAAATTAATTAAAAGGTAGATGTTTCAAATTTTTAATTTTTTTTATTTAAACAAAATTTTATTCAAGACAAAATAAAGATACAAAGAATCGTTATGTGCTCATCAACAAGCTGTAGCTTATAGGCGATGAGCTCATTATATTATAGTTGGAAAAAACGCACAATGTAAGGCGGACGAACAATTTCATTTCACTAACAAAAACTGAGTGAGAAATAACAATAAAAACGAAAAACAAGAGAAAACATTTAAGAGAGCATAACAACAGACGGACAGATGTTTCAATTCAGTGTTTGACTCATTTTGTAAACACCATTTCTTTACATTATGGAGAAAAAAAGTTTCTTGCTTTTCCATATGGTACAAAGCATTTTGATTTGCCTGTGTGTGTGTGTGTGTGTGTGTGTGTGTGTGTGTGTGTGTGTGTGTGTGTGTGTGTGTGTGTGTGTGTGTGTGTGTTTTATTACTGACAATCAACAGTATTAAGAGTAAACTCCCTTTTTTTATGTTTCTTGACATGTATATAGAATAATAGCGCATGAGTGCACTGTTTTGTTCATATATTGTTGTCTATAACGCCAATCGGATTTCTCCGCTTTTATTTTAACCTCCTAACTTTAAGTCCACAATGAAAAAGAAATTCAATTTATGCATAATTCTAATGGGGTGTTCTATTTCAACATATGTACACATATGTAATAATGTTACTACTATATGATTAATAAATCAGATTACTGTATCAAAGGGTTGATTGTTTCCTTTATAAGCAAGCAACATGTCTTCACGGTTAACTTCAGATTGATCTCAAACTTAAGATAAACTCTTCTGTTCTTTCAGTGATACCTCGGTGAGAAATCAATGGTTGAATGTCATCAGTGGGCTACCATTGTTGTGATCAATGTGCAGGGTTTTCCTCTTTTTCCCGGGCAGGGGGTCTGGCTACATCCATATATACCTATCCTTGTGTGATGTAATTGCGGCTTCTTTCATTCTTTTCCGTCTTTTTCTTTCTTATCCATGACTCGCCACAATTGGCCCATTGGCACAACTATTAAGTAATAGGGTACAAGTCTTTACTTTGGCTGCCGTTTCTTTTTCACCATCATTTCCTTCTTTTTTTGGTCTTTGGTTTCTTCAGCTATATGCCTGCCTGACTGCCTTGCGTTCAACTGAAATATCGTTCACATAGGTAGATAACCTACCTAAACACTGCTTCTTCAATCCTGTTGTACTAATTCCTCGTTTTCAGAGATATTGCTTAAGGCTGTCACAGTCTAGTTTAAAATATTAAAAAAATCAATAAAAATAAAATCGCATGTCACAACACTGTCTACTGCGTCGGGCACGGACGTCTTGCCCGAAATCATAGGAAGTAACACCCAAACGGTTTAAAAATAGCACCGTGGCAAACGGTCTAGAAGGCTATGCACACAAGCACGCCGGCTCGCACGCACACGTACTCTCACACACAGGCACAGGCACGCATGCACGCACCCACCCTCTAACCCTTACACACACACACACACACACACACACACACACACACACACACACACACACACACACACACTCACACACACACTCACACATACACTCACACACTCGAACTTTTGGGTCCGAAGAAAAGCTCAAAAATAGCTATTGGTTGTTGGTTACTACTAACACAACACACATACATACACAACACTGACTCTCTCATGCATACACACGCACGCACGGCCGTTATCATCCGAACCAGAGCACAAAAACAGCTTTTTGTTTCGAGTTATCCTCACGCTGAATGGCGCGCCAGACTTTGGCTGAGTTCTGCCATGTCCTTCTTCTCAGCCCTCGCCGACAGTCGCTTTAACAGGACGCTAGCACAAAGGGCACCGCCTGCAAAGAACTACTGCATTAAAAGGAAATATCTAAGTCTAAGCGATTTCTTCGTCTTTGTGATCTCATCATTAGCCTACTAAATACAATCAAGCTTAATTAAACGAACTGGGGGGGGGGGGGGGGGGGGGGGGCGCTTGGTTACGAAGGTAAGTAGGTCCTACTTTTTCACAGCTTTAGTTTGTGAAACTATAACTGCACAACAGCTAACACTAACGGGTTTAGACATAACAAAAATGAATATATAAATCGTACAACAGAAGGTAAGTAGGTTCGACTTTTTCACAGCTTTATTTCGTTAAACTGTAACTGCACAACGGCTAACAGCTAGCACTAACTGGTTTAGACATGTAGGGGAGTGGGGTGGGGAGTTGAGGGATAGCGGGTTGGAAGCATGAATGAAGAGTCACAAGTCAGAGGTTGCTATAACTTTTATTTGTACACCAACCAACCAGGAAACAGTGTAGGCTCTCCCCTGAGATGAACACCGGCCGCAACAGTAAACAAACAACCTGCAGGGACACTGGGGGAAAGGGGACGCTGCCGGCCCAGCACACAACTTTTAACACCTTAGGTAATTGGGCCATAAAACCCCCACCCAATCAAAAAAGACCGGAAAGAAAAAGTTATAGGGTCATGGCCCGGAACATGTATACAATACACTCGGTTACAGACATAACAAATATATATAAATCGTATAACAGAAGGTAAGTAGGTCCTACTTTTTCACAGCTTTATTTCGTGAAACTGTAAACTGCACAACAGCTAACAGCTAGCACTAACGGGTTTAGACATAACAAAAATAAACATATTTATATAAATCGTACAATAGAAGGTAAGTAGGTCCTACATTTTCGCAGCCTGGCTTTATTTCGTCAAAATGTAACTGCACAACAGCTAACAGCTAGCACTAACGGGTTTAGACATAACAAAAATAAATATATGTATATCGTACAACGGATGAAAAACTGAGACACTTTTATATTCAGAAAATAGCCCGAATAGAACTTCAGCCGTGAGCAAAGATTTTCAAAAATATACAATAATTTCTTTTATGTATCATGATACAAAGAAAGAGACTTGCACTTTCTTGCACAACGGCTCAAGTCTTCCAGAAAGCAAATGAATCCACGGCGATCAGCAGCAATATTGCCATAGTAACCGTGAAGAAAAACCTCCCGCCACACAATACTGACGGAAGATTCACGGAAACAAAGTTTCAGCTTCTGTTTGTTCCTTTCAAACATGTCTTTTCACTGTCTAGACTTTAGAATGAGTAAGCCAGCTTTTATACAGTAATACTCGCTTATGATTGTGCTTGTATAGTTTACAGGAACGGATAGACTGCATGTTGGATGCGCATGCCCTGAAGTAGAGTCAAAACAGAGATACTTTTAACAGCGAGATCTGTCACTGCTTCTTGACGCTACTGGCTGGCTCGCTCCACCCCCACCCTCTCCCAAGCTAGGAAGCTGGGACTTTCTTCGCTCAGCCACAGGGCAGTTAATGAACTGTTTGGTGCACGGAAACGCGGCTGGCTACCTCGTACTAGAAAATTAATGCCAGCAGCTGTAAACTCTGACCCTACGTTTTGAAGATTCTCTAATGGGATTAGGCCTAATATTGTTTTAGTGCATGGAAAATATTTAACAGCTGTGGAAACGAGGTTTTCAGTGTGTCGGAGAAAGACGGTATCTATACTATCGGTACATGTGTTAAATCATCACCCCCCCCCCCCCCGCCCCCTTTTGTGCATGTGTTTGTCCTCTCTCTCTCTCCTTCCCTCCCTGCATGAGTCTGTTCTCTCTCTGCATATACCAGTTTGTCCTCTCTCTCTCACACATGCACGTGCGCACGCGCGCACACACACACACACACACACACACACACACACACACACACACACACACACACACACACACACACACACACACACACTCTGACTCAGAGAACTTGAAAACTGGCCGAAATGTGAGCGAGGTACGAGGGAGCACCCCCCCCCCCCCCACCACCACCACACAAACACCCTTCCTAAAGTTCCTACCAGTAAAAGAAACAAAATATTCCCTGCACATGGTGTGTGTGGTTGTTTCTGAATACCGCCTCAGTACTTTCTGATCTAGAACAACTTGGACTTTCCTTTTTTATTTCGAGTCGTGTTCTGCAACTTCATTTTCATGTCTTTACTGAACTTCAAGAATAAAGATTTTATTTCGACATGTTTGTTGAAATTCAAGTCACACATATAACTGAAGACAGGAACCCGAAAGCCTATTGGTTCACCAGCTTTCTGTTCTGCCGGTGGCTGGAAGAGGCAAACTTTCTATTCTTGTCTTTCTGGAAGAAATGCAGTCTAATCTTTATGAACAGCCGAGGACAAAGTCCTTAAGTTTGCACAACTCTGCAGGACATTTAAAGTAAAAGTCCAAGGTTTTTACGTATGCAAAATGGCCATCGAAATGATTGACAAATGAGTCACTAGTTTCAGATTTAATGAAATAAAAAATAAATAAATTGGTTAATTGGGTTTTTAATCGATTTTATTTTCTGTAGGCTTCCCCGGAAGTGACGTCAGTCTGGGGAGTCAGTGCGGTTGCCATCTTAGATTCCTCAGTAAACTGTGTATGCGTGTGGTGACAAAAAAGTTAACTATGCCGCCCTACTGTGTTGCCGCGAACTGTAACAATTCGCAGACGACCCCAGGTATAACAATGCACGAGCTCCCGCGCAATCGACCCGCAGTGATGCGAAAGTGGATTAAATTTATACAATTCAAACGAGTTTTCTTGCTGCGCCGCATCACGCCCATTTGTGTAGCGAGCACTTCAGTGAGTGCGATTTCGCAAACCCCATGGAATACCGCATGTCGAAGCTGACACGATGTTCCGGTACTCTTTCAAAATCCTGCCTGACAGGTTCAAACTGATACGGCTGTATCCTTGTGGGTCTCTCGGGCAAAGTATCAGTTTCGTCTTCGGAGCTCGAGTTGGCCATTTTGCAGCGACTCCCCAGAGTGACGTAGTAGGCATATGGTCACATGATTTGGGCGTCATGGCGACTATTTCGGTACGACAGAAAATGATTTTTTTTTCTTCCCCCGTGCATTTATAACTCTCAGATCACAGTTTCACCTACATCATCGTTCTCAGTGAGCTTTAACGGAAATCGTGTCAAAAATGACCCCTAACCTTGGACATGTCCTTTAAGTCAGTATTACACCGTTTTCACTAAGAGCGTGCCACACCGGTGTGTTTTCCTTTTGCGTTCTGTTGGTGACGCGTGGGGCCCTAACGTTTACGTTACCAATGGCGACTTAGATCTAGCATGACTCGACTCTGCAGTCAAAGACAGTGAGCAAAAAAAAAAGCCAAAAAAACAAACCCACTGTACTCGTTCTCACTACTCTTCTCGTAGCAACGGCAGACATGTGAGTTGGCCATTGTGCTAATGTCTTCACCGTTGAGAAATTAATCAGTGCTGATCATCAGCCATTGGAAAATGGAAAGACATGTGTGTGGTTTTTTTTTGGGGGGGGGGGGGGGGGGGGGGCTAATCTTTGCAATCAAAAGCTGCACACCACGCTGATTTGTCTTTCTTAAATACGGCCATGATCGAGCACGTCGCATTTCCTTCACTGGCGCCAGGCGACTTGCTTTGCTAATGAGGCTCGCAGTATGCTTCAAGCGACAGCGCGAGTGACTATAATCTCATTGCTGAAGAATCTCTGATTAAAACCACACGCCATACAATGCTACAGCATTATGTGAGGCAGTGTGGCCTGGTCGTAATGTGTTAGGCTGGTATATATTCCGTTCAGGGCCACTTGTTATTTTGTCTTTGTCTCTTATTTCAAAATCTCAATGTGTGGCAAAGTCCGACTCCATTTTTCTCTTCAAATTGGTGGTTTATGGATATTCCCATGTAAATTTGCTCCCCCCCGCTCTAAAAACAAAAACAGAAACAGATTCCTTTTTCCTTCTCCCCACTCCCAACAGTTCATAAAACAATAAAATTATACACATCGATGCCCATCTTAGGCAAAATCATTTCGGTGGTGACAGTGTAGAGTTCAGTATGCACCCCCCCCCCCAACCCTCGCCCCAGGTCCCCCCTCCCACCCACCCCACACGCACTGAATCACCTGGGATTTCAAACCTATCTTTATCAGAAAATGGAACAGGACGTTAAACTGGATTAACAAAAGATGCAATTACAGTTATACATACCTATGTGGTCTCGGCCAGCTTTCCAGAAGCGCAGAGACAATTTCTCACGGTTGAAGAGAATTGCCCACAAAAACAACTCTCGCTGAGGATGATCGTAGAGTTTAGGTTCTTCCTCGTTTGCTACGCAGAAACAGAATTGTACAACAACAACATCAACTGCTACTGCTACTACTTCTACGACGACAACGACAAAGACGATGACCACCACCACTAGTACTACTACTACTGAAACTACTCTCAAGAGCGGCTTAACTACTCTTAACGCTACACTGTCACAATCAAGCAAGATTCATGGCCTCACAAAAAGGATAGTCCTTGTGAAAGTTGCATTTACAAAGAAGTATGATGGGGGAGGTTGTAGACAAAGTGGTCTGAAATAGGGGTCCTGTCAGGGTGGTCTTCTATCAGGGCTTCCACCGCACCTGAGTGCAGAACCGAGAGCTGGTGTTCTGTCCGTGACGCCAAACACACTTTAGTGACATGAAACTAAAATGCGGGAAGGAGCGTATACATTTTTATTTGATTTTTTTGGAAAGCGTCAGCGACTGACCTGACAACTTAGACGGAATGGTCGACGATACCAGCATGACCTAGCCTTATGTGCTCTTTTAACAGGGGTAATACTGAAGGGACTAACTCTTCGAAAATTTGTGTCTGATGTTTGTGTATGTATGTTTTATGTTTGTGAATTGATTGGTTTTGTAGACTGACTTGACAGAGGGTTAATATATATGTGAGAAGAGTTTAGAAATGTGTATTTGCTTATGACCTGAGTTTGACTGTCCTGAGGTGACCCTGTATGGTTGACAGGACATTAAAATCCAATTACTACTACTATAAAATCAGTATTAAATCAACGGTTTTTACAGTTGCAAAATTCTTACTGCGGATCACGTTTTTCTGAACAGCTCGTAGCACTCGGGAGTTATTTTCAATTGGAATCTGAGAAGGTTATTTCACTGAAGTAGAAGATAGTTAATTCTTATAAAGCGTCATGTTCATATGATTCTCTAACCCAAGTTAAACTCACTACGCTGTACAACCATTTAACTTAACAAAAACCACGTTTACATACAGTTCAGCAAAACAACCTTAAAGACTAGCCCGCGTGGAAAATGTTTTTTTGCTAAAACGTGTACTTTAATGTAGTGAGTTAATGACCGTGTTTACTTTTCGCAAAAAAACTGTTGCGTTTATTTTTATCTGAATAAAAACCGCACCAAGCGGCTTACGCTCACCCGTTCGAAATACAGAAAATCAGACACAGAAACCGGAAATACGTCACTTGTGTATCACGCTGGCAGTGCCTTCTGACCACGTGTACGGTGATAAGCAGGGATTAACTTCTTGATTAAGAAGAAATGTAAAAAATCAAAAAAAATCTTCGGTAAAGCCACTGCTGCATCGTTGGTAGCGCTTCGCGGCTTATCAAAAGCAGACGCGGGCTGAGGATCGAATACAGAACCAGGAATAACGAAGCCGCGGTTACTCCATTCCACCACTCGCATCGGGCAGCAGTAAGCAATCTTCTCCAGATTAATACGCCATTGTAGGTCACGAATGTCATCAGAGTCATCGAAACAGGGTAATACGAAGCGCATAAACCCAACAATTTGAACAAAAAGTGAGTTCTATTCCATATTTTTGTCCTTTATTGTGCATATACTCCTTTCAGACATTAGATCTGGATCTAGTTTGCGTGCATGCTTCCCAAGTGCTGATGTCGGCAAACAAATCTATCATGTACTCGCCCATTTCCAAATGC
This sequence comes from Alviniconcha strummeri, assembly GCA_963584105.1. Taxonomy (NCBI): domain Eukaryota; kingdom Metazoa; phylum Mollusca; class Gastropoda; family Provannidae; genus Alviniconcha; species Alviniconcha strummeri. The sequence goes on along the minus strand of OY757548.1, from coordinate 7,682,929 downwards.
TGCCTTCATTCGCTATATATGACCCGGTTTCAGTGATTGAGATGATATTTGTGGCACAAAATGGCGTATAAAATGTCCTAGGATATGTTTCTCTGAGGGGGGAAAAAAAATGCTCACCACTCGATACAATCCAAGCGACTGCCATGTTCGCAGTCCACCGGCGACTCTTCCTGATCACTGCTATCGTCAGTAGATCTGTTTTCTGCTGTATATGTTTCAGACTGAAACGGCTGTAGGCCATATTGTTTGCTAGCATTTTCTGGTAGTGTTTTATCTTCTTCAGAGTCGCTGTTTTGCAAGGTAAGCGCAGGTGATCGTCTTCGCTCGCCATGTTTTAATGATACACAAGTGACGTAACAAGCCGGAAAATCCTAAAGCGAACCGGAAGTTGCATTTCTACAGGTGAAACTTTCAATATTTCATGGCCGATATTGAGAGAATTAGGGCGAGTTCAGAGCTAGGGTTTGAAATTCGGTATTATTAGAGGTAGCTCTTCAATTCTATTTAATAAAAAAAATTTGTCTTTAAGTATGGTATTCTACCACAAACATATCACCTAGCAAACAATAGCTATTTATTAGGTAGGTCCAGCCAAATTTTAAAACCGAGACAATACAATCCATTCATATATCATATTAAAAAGAACCACAAGGAAAGTGGTGTGGTAAAATTTGCAGAAATTATGTAGGTAGACAGGTTTGAATGAGTAACAGAACCCGAAATACCCCGATGACCAACTTCGACTCAAACGTCTTTGATCTCATTACCAGTTTGATTGATTTTGTCAATATTTGTTACAAAATTACATTTAGATTTAAAGGTAAACAACGTTTTTCTATTATTTTGCTAGGTCATCAGAAACAAATATGAAGGGGGGGGGGGGGGGGGGGGGGGGTTCCGTTGCACGGGAACTCTTACAAGTTTCCGGGTCAAATGGCACACCGTTTTAAAGAGTGAATAATCACCTTTCGGGTGATATGAAATTTAATACGGTTTATGCATGCTTTCAGAGTGCAAATTTCCGGTACAAATGAACGTAATTTTCAACTTGTTTTTGTTCCAAAAAGAAACAAAGAACTTAAATCAGTTTGTACCCCGTTATTCTACAGGAATTTCTCTGTTTAAAAATAGTAACCAGACGTCTGTCCGTTATTCTTGCAAGAGTTCCTGGGCGATTTTCGAACGTAACCGTTTTCTGATCACGCATTTCTGACTTTCGACGTCAGAACCACGCTCAAGGCAAGAGCGATTGGGATGTTTGTTAAAACTCTTAACTCTCCAAACTCAGAATACGTCATTCAGACAAACAATAATGGCATATTCAGGACGTAAAATCATGTTTCTCATCACAGTAATTTTTATTGACAGATTGCACAGAATAAAAGAGACATGTTGAAAATGAGCAATGTTTACCTCGCGATGGCAATGTAACATTGCGCTAAAGAGAGGCTGGACCTACCTATATTTATACATAATTATATGTACACATACTCACCCCCACATACAAGGAAACACATTCGGGCACCGGTCTCCCATCGCCGACTCAAATACTCATTACAATTAGTGAATTACCAGTGCTCTCAGAAACTCCATTTGAGTATCCCACCCCCCCACCTCCCCACACGCACACACCCCTCGCCCCTTACCCTTTCCTTCCTCGCCCATCTCTATCCAACTGCTTCTTTCCGTACTCAAAGATAATAGACACGTCGTCTGTTGTCTGAAAGAGTAGCCTACTAGATTATTGTAGCATTCAGTAGGCTACAAAAACAGATTAGTTGAAAGCTAAATGAAACAGGTGAGTTTTCAGCTGAGATCTAAGGCAGGCAAACGAGGGAGCGTTTCTCAGATCAGCAGGCAGCGAGTTCCAGACACGAGGAGCCAAGAATGTAAATGAGCGCCGACCTCAAATACAACAATGACCCTATTTGATATGTACTGCAATCACTTTGTGTAACACTGATCACATTTCCAATGTCCACGAAATTCACGATGTTAAAGTTCGGGTCACTGGAAGGTCGGTCTAAAACTAATCCTTACTTTAAAACGCTTATTATTTGAAAGGAAGTATCCCCAGCCTAAACTTCTCGTGTGTTTTCAGCAGGTTAAAAGAACACGATCCGCAGTAATGGTTTTGCGATTAAACATGCCGTTGATTTTATATGCTATTTTTGGACACATCACTAACACTTGTTTCACGAGCTGATTACCGCGTTGTGCGCTCTTTTCCCGCGCTACATTCTGACGCCACCAAAACGTCTATGGCATTATGGAGAGAACACCAGGAAGCTATCAGTTTTGAATACAGGTCATGGAAGAAATACATGCGGATTGCAGTTTTTGTCACCAATTGTTTTTATCTCTCTGGAGTGAACTAACGCTTTAGAAAATAAATAAATGAAATAAATAAAAACTCCACGAGAAAAGATGTGTTCTGTTTTTTGTTTTTGTTGTTGTTCTTTTTAACCCCAGTCTGTTTTTAACTCATAACGATTGGTAATATTTGTTTTTAGTAAAATTAACCAGCAAACGAAAATAATAATGCAACAGACAAGTCACGAGTAAAATAACATTTCATACAAAAAAAAAGTTTTTAAAAAGTGGGTTTTTTGTTGTTTATTTTTATTTTTTGGCCATATCTGAGAAGGCTAGTTCCTTTAACAGGACAAGACTAATTTCCATCTGCTGGCTTCATTTGGTTGTTCTATCAACAGTTATGGAAAAAAAGTTAGTTCATACTTTTTGATGTTCTGCAGTTAAAGTTTAGCGATAGAACGTGCTGCTGCATTTATGTCGATTTTATAAGGTGATGTGCGTTCTTTCTCACACTTCATTTTGACGTCATAGAATGTCTCTGGCATCACGTAGAGAACACCAGGAAGCTCTCAGTTTTGCGTACAGGTCACGGAAGAACTGAATGTGGATTAGCAATCATTATTGTCATCGATTGTTTTTATCTATGTGGAGGAATGTTTGATGACGTATTGCAGCGTTCTAGAAAACAAGTAAGTCCACAAACAGATTTTTAGCTGACAATGATTGGCAATTTTTGTTGTTGGTAAAATCAGCTGGCAGATGAAAAAACAATGTAACAGACAATGACTAAAATAACAAATATTTAAATCTGGGAAGGCTAGTTGTTGTTTTTAGGCATACAGAAGAAATTGTCCAGACAAAATCTGGACACATGGGTATGAACCCCCCCCCCCCCCCCCCAGCTCGTTCCCCAGTTTACTTCGTTATGGGGGATGTACTACCACTGCTATAATAATAATAATAATGTACATTTATCATGCACTGATCGACGCTCTGAGCACTCACATGATATAACCTAAATATGATATTCTATACACATGTAGAGCAGTCCTACCAAATCTTTTTTTTACATAAAGTATTATACGGAAAAACAAACACACGCACTACACAGACACACACACACACACACACACACACACACACACACACACACACACACACACACACACACACACACACACTCTCTCTCTCTCTCTGTCTCTCTCTCTGTCTCTCTCTCTGTCTCTCTCTCTCTGTGTCTCTCTCTCTCTCTCTCTCTCTCTCTCTCTCTCTCTCTCTCTCTCTCTCTCTCTCTCTCTCTCTCTACTAAATAATATCAAAGAAGAAAAATATTATACGTGGGTAGAAGGAGAAGTGCGGGTCTTTGAAGAGATGGATCATAACTTCGTTGATCAACAGCAGAACATGCTTAGGTATTGTTGGGTCTGGCGCCGCTTTGAAGCGAGTGAATGTTCTACTGGGCTGTCCAGGACAAAATTAAAGTAGTTTGTACTTTCTTTAGTATAGCAAGAGCTTATGTCTGCGACACCGTTAGACTATTGGGAGTACGAAGGCGACCCCGTAAGTTTCTGGAGGTGCAAAATCTGGTGACGTCACACAAAAAATTCCCTGTAACAATACAGTGTAATGTAGTCATAGTTACAACACCCACTCACACAACCCAGTTCTAGAAGGCAAAATGTTTGGTACGGGTGACGGCTTTCCTGAAATTTTGAAAACGCCTTGACATACCTCAGTCAACATGGTATAGAGAGTGACACGTTTACGTGGGTTAGAAGGATGACCAAGTGCATACATTGCTGAGCGGGTATTTTAACAACTGGAGGTGACAGGAAATCTATACAAGCGCCCAGATCTCCACATCCAGAAATATGTGGGGTCCCTCGTACCTATCACCTGTACAAACAGTACCAATGCAGTTCTACTTTTTAAATATAAGAAGAAAAAAAAAGAGAAAAAAAGAAGAAAAAAAGAAGAAGCTCCTATCCGACAGGAAAAAAACAAAAAAACAGGCAGTGTTGTTAGCTGTACAAGTGACATTGACTTTGGCATATTCTCATTTGTCGACAGGCCTAAAGGCGCTGATACACGAACCAAAGGACAAACTGCATCCGCCAGCCAGTGACTGCCCTCCTTTTGGACTGAAGTCAAAGAAAGGCCGGATGTCACAAGCGATGGTCACTCGGCAAAGCTGGTCACCTTGCTTTAACCTATTAGTTTCGGCTGTATTGTGTGGCAGCCAGCACGTTTAATAAGGACGGTCGACCACATTAGGCCCAAGATGTCGTCCTCAATCATACGGCCTAAACTGCTCGTGTATCAGCGCCTAATGTTAACAGGCTACACAGCACAAGTGTTCAATATCGCCACAGTTAAGTATTCCATATTTGTTCATACTATAGCTTTTCCACGACACATACATCGCTAGGTTCTGAGCATGCTTTACATCAAATATTATGTGATGTAAAGCATGTTCAGAACCGTGCGGTGGATGTTTATAATTGTATGTGTGTGCGTGCGTGTGCGCGCGCGTGTGTGTGTGTGTGTGTGTGTGTGTGTGTGTGTGTGTGTGTGTGTGTGTGTGTGTGTGAAAAGTCACAGACCTTGGTAAAGAAGTGGTATGTCAGCAGTTCCTTCATATCATGGCTTTCCTTCATACACTGTGACACAAATATATTCAGAGTTAATCAATTTTGAACAGTTCAGACAATGATTTTCTGGAATCTTGCGAGCTTGAATGAGTCTTTCCGTGTCTCCTTTTCGGATATTTAAATGATGAAAATCGCTTTGCACGTTGTACATGAGTGCGCGTGGTACTGATAGCGGTGATTATGCACAATTATGCACGCATGCATGTCTGTGTATTTGTGTGTATATTTGTGCACTCGTGCGAGTGTGTGTGTGTGTGCGCGCGCGCGCATGTTTGTGAGTGTACCGGTGTATGCATGCGCGCAGGGAAATGCTTAGGCCTATAATTGGCCTCTTCGGTTTGAGTGTAGTGGTGATGGTGGCAGTGTGTCAGTGGAGTGTGTGTGGGGTGGGGGCGGTGGTATACGAACGTACTCCGTCGTACAGTTTCTTCAAGGTTTCTGTTTTGAGGAATCCTCGGAGTTTCACCGTGTTGTCCAGCAGGAGCTGAACGAAGTCGTCCTGGTTGTTGACTAGCGCTTCGAGCATCATTGCGTGCAACTTTTGTTCCTTGAACCAGAGACAAGCAGATCAGATGAATAATCCAAGTTTCGCGATAACAGTTAGATCCGGTCCGGGCGCATAAACACCATCTTGAACTGAACATGAGCAGTTTCATGTGGCACCAGCCATGCCAGCGCTGTAAGTACACCACTTTGGTGGATACTGAAAAACGCGCTATAAAAAGCTATTTACTCATGTAGAATCACGTGCGAGTGCAGTGAGACTAATCGAGAGCGGAGAAAAGCGCTATAGACCATTCCCACGAGCGAGGCGTGAGTTTGGTACGAGTATCGCCCCTTTCCGACTGGTACGTCTTTCAACAGCGGCGAGTTGACACGGTCATTTCACTCGACGAAAATTAATTTTTAGATTTAAAAGTATGGGCGAAGAAAAATAGACAGCTGATCAGGGGCACAAAGGCAGAACTTGTCCGTTGTAATCTATAATACTTTATTTTCCCACAATGAGGAGCAATTCCATTAGATGGGCTTCAAAAGGGAGAAAAAAGAAAGACTGAAGAGAGAACTCAAACTTGAAAACTTTATTTTACAAAGATTGTAGTTTAGGTTCAGTCAAAAAGCTAACAAGTAGTCCTTACTAAGCTACTGATGAGTAAATATAAAATTACAGGCATCATTTAGAGAGAGAGAGAGAGAGAGAGAGAGAGAGAGAGAGAGAGAGAGAGAGAGAGGAAGAAAATAAGAGTATATATATAAGGAAACCAGCAAAAAGAAAACATAGAAGTAAATGTAAATAAAAATACTGATGAAAACGAAATATATAAAATAAAATAGAGAGAGAGAGAGAGACACAGAGAGAGAGAGAGAGAGAGAGAGAGAGAGAGAGAGAGAGAGAGAGAGAGAGAATGGACACAGGTCAACAGGCATATTCACACTAAACACAGGGGTAAACAGCTGCTGTACTCACACTAAACACACAGAGAAACAGGTACAACTCATAATAGTTGTAGCAACAACCAAGTATTACACATAAATGCAGCACTGAAGACCTTGCTGCCCCACCCTAACTAATGATACAATTTGATCAAATCAATTCACATCCCAAGTATAATTTAATAACTAAGACTACATTTAAAATCATATGTTTATTTGTAAAATTAGCCACACACACACTGTCTGACTCAAGTTATAAGTCTTTTGAATGTGATCCTAAGCTGCTTGACTAATGATTCCTTCAAAGACAAAGGAAGAGTGGAAAATGTTCATCTTACAATAGTGACATAAATATATAATCACACATGACTACCAGCATTGACAAATTAGTTCATAAAGTTAATTCATCAACAGCCAACCTAACCTGCACTTTAACAAAGGGCATTGCCTATCAGTTTGTCTATATAAATTCTCATGAAGGATGAATATGTACACTGTACAATGTCAGAGAACACTGCTACTCTACTAGATGAACCTTTAGTTTTTGTCCCATTTATTTTGAAATTATGTACAGTATGGCAATATTTTTCTGCTTCTGCATTCAGTTTTGTAAGTTAAAGCCAAGGACTTGAACTGTTTACTAGAAATACAAGTACCCAGACACTGAAATAGTTTGCAATACATTTCTTATTATGACTGATCTAATTAAACATCTGAACAAAGTGACTGGAAGAAGATGTTTTCTCATAACACTGAGTCAGAGAGAGGAGGGAGGTGAGGAGGAGAGGGAGATTTGTACAATTTACAGTTTCTTCACCTTCACATTATTATAGAATTGTAAAGATGTATATCAACACTTTCAATATATGGACTACTTATGATAAGTTTAATTCAGTTAGTAATATTAATAATAAAGATATAAGATGGGTGTGTAGAGTGATTTACAACACACACACACACACACACACACACACACACACACACACACACACACACACACACACACACACACACACACACACACACACACACACACACACACTGTTAAGTGGTAAAGAAAATGAAGAGATTGAGCAAGAGGTTTAAAAAATAGTTTTTGAGCAGGTGTTTTATGAGGACAGTTTTAAAAGAGGAAGCAGAATCAGTTCAAGTCAGTCTCTTTATTTGCTTATTTAACAAAACCTTTCATAAATGGTAATAAAAATCAAGTAGACATTTAATGATTTATTCACAGTTACCTGTCAGTTAGTGTTATTTTCCTCTCACAACACAGAAGCACACATATGAATGGAACTGAAAAGTAAACATCATTAGCAAAATGTAAAACCACAAAACTACATCAATCACTGTGTGAGGACTGCATTTTGTGAATTGCATTTTTTTATTTTTTTATTTTAAAGCACAATATATGCATGCAGCGTGTGTGTGTGTGTGTGTGTGTGTGTGTGTGTGTGTGTGTGTGTGTGTGTGTGTGTGTGTGTGTGTGTGTGTGTGTGTGAGTATGTGTTGTTTTAATTACTGTACTCTTAATCTGTGGCTGCATTTATTTGTACGTTAATTTTTAAAATAAATAGAATGCATACATACTGATTGTGTGTACATATAATCTGTGTCTAAACTGACTTGCATATTTTAGCAGAATGTATGTATGTGATATATATATATATATACACACACATACAGTAATACTAATAGTGTGTGTGTGTGTGTGTGTGTGTGTGTGTGTGTGTGTGTGTGTGTGTGTGTGTGTAATCAGTAGTTAATGCACTAGGCCTACACTATTTGTTATAATTTATGTTTGTTTATTTTGCTTGTGGCCATAATTTGAATTTCCTGTGTTTACAGAGGACAAATGAATATTCTTGATTCTTAAAAAGCAGTATATGTATAGATATAAATTGTACTGCTGTACACTGTTGTGATTCAGACCTCTTTCAATTTAAAGAAATTTGATAATTTGTCTGAAAACAAAATGAAAAAATAAATGAAGTCAGAAGCCAAAAGGTAAAGCTCAAGCCACATTCGTTACACTAAGTTAGTAAGTAGCAGTGGGTGTAATATGAAAAGCTATATCCTGAACTACTCAAAGCTTTTTAGACAGAAAAAATAATTAAATGTGGTGCTTGTCAGTGGAAAGAAAATGTCATCAACACCACTGTCTCACTCAAACCTTATATTTACAATCTGCCATATAAAGGCACGAGCACACTCAAACACAGTTAGCATATATGCGCCAACAGGAGACTTTGGTCTAGAATGAAAAATTAAAGATTACAAAATAAATTAGAAGCACATACTGTTAGGGCTCGGATTAGGCCGCATGTCTCATTGTAGAGTAGAAACAGTAATGATAGCACATAGGCTTGGTGATTTTGTTGTGAATCCTCTTTAAATATACACCCCCACCCCAATTTTTAAAAGCATCAGGATACTGAAAGAATTATGTCCGAAATAAATGAAATAAAATAGTATAAAACAAAGCTGTGCGGATTATAGTAGCAAACATGCTGTTACTTTTTTGACCACTTTCACTGAGCGGCGACCACCTAACTTTCCGCAGTTAAGTTTCTTGTCGACAGTTAATCTGTGCAGCTTTAATTCACATCCCTCCACCTCCTTTCCTTTGTAGTTCAAACAGCACACACGTACAGTATCTTTCCCCGTGGTAGTTATTTTTTTAGTATTGCGGATGATCGAAACTATCTTCGCTCAGGCGACACCCAGTAGGCGGTGGATAGCAGACTACCCATAGCCGCCGCAACGTCCCAATCAACAAACTTCCGCCTTACGCAGAGGCAGAACACTCTAAAATTCCCTCTCATGGGAATGGTCTATATAAAAGCGATCATCAACAACAACTTATGTCAACAAATTAAACTGCTGCAGTAGCAACAGCCCCAGAAATATTCTTCTGCCACAGAAAATTCCATGTCCATCTTTAGCAGTTTACTGGTGAAAAGAAAAGAGTCCAACTGCCTGTGAGAACAAACTATTCTTCTTACCCGTAGAGTCCATCGCCGGTGCGATAATATTTTTCGCGTTGCGGCGTCACATTGTTTCCATTTCATTGCAAAGTGGAGTTGATCAGCGCTAGTAGTTTTTGAATCTGCGAAGAAGAAACAGTGATAATGTTGTCGGGGGCAACACAAACAAAAGACAAAAAAGCAGAAGAAGCGGACTGGGGCGAGTGTGGAAGGGGAGAGAAGGGGGGAGTGGAATGGAAGGAGAGCGGAGGGGCTTGGGTGGAAGGGGAGAAAGGGTGGTGGAAGGAGAGAAAAGGGATGGAAGGAAAGAAGAGGGGTGGCAGAGGAGAGGAAGGCGGGTGGAAGGGGAGAGAAAGCGGGTGGAAGGGGAGAGAAAGCGGGTGAAAGGGAGAGTAATGGGGTGGAAGAAAGAAGAGGGGCGGAAGAGGGTGGAATGGGAGAGAAAGAGACGTGGAAGAAAAGAAGAGGGGTGGAAGGGAGAGAAAGGGGGTGGAAGGAAAGAAGATGTGCAGATGGGGAGAGAAAGGGAGTTAATGGGGGTGGGAGGGGAGAGAAAAGGGATATAAAGGGGGTAAAAAGGGGGATAATTGGGTGGAAGGGGAAAGAAAAGGGGTGGAAGGGGAAAGAAAGGGGGTGAAAGGGGAGATAATGGGGTGGAAGGGGAGAGAAAGGGGGTGGAAAGAATTCTTTTGTAAAGGGCGTGGAAGGGGAGAGAAGGAGGTTGAAAGGGAGAGAAAGGGTGTGGAAGAGGAGAGTACGGGGGTGGGAAGTGGTAGAAAGAGGGTGGAAGGGGAGATAAAGGGGGTGGAAAGGGAGTGGAAGGGGAGATAATGGGTGGAAAGGGGGTGGAAAGGGATAGAAAGGGGGTGGAAGGGGAGAAAAGGGGGTGAAAAGGGATATAACTGGGGTGGAAAGGCATAGAAAAGCGGTGGAAGGGGAGATAAAGGGGGTGAAAAGGGATATAACTGGGGTGGAAAGGCATAGAAAAGCGGTGGAAGGGAAGATAAAGGGGGTGAAAAGGGATATAACTGGGGTGGAAAGGCATAGAAAAGCGGTGGAAGGGAAGATAAAGGGGGTGAAAAGGGATAGAATGGGGGCGCAAGGGGAGAGAAAGGGAGTGGAAGGGGGGGTGATGGGAGAGAAAGGGGGTGGAAAGGGATAGAAAGGGGTTGGAAGGGGAGAGAAATGGGGTGGAAGGGGAGAGAAAGGGGGTGGAAAGGGAGATCATGGGGGTGGAAAGGGAGAGAAAAAGGATGGAAGGAAAGAAGAGGGGCGGAAGGGGAGACAAAAGGGGTGGAAGGAGGAGAGCAGAATGGCGGAAGGGGAGAAAGCGCAGAATGCGGAAGGAGAGAGAACTCGAACTCGAAAACTTTAATAAGAATAGTAGCGTCAGGTCCATTTGGACCTATCTAACAGGCAGTCCTTGCTATACTACAAACACAGATAAGCACGAATAAGCAACCGATTAATGCATTCTGAAGTTCCTACAAATGTGCAGAAACAGAATTTCATTGACATACATGTACCCGACAATCACATTTTTAGGCAAACGCGTAATTCAAACAAATCGGTC
>OY757548.1:7648491-7671771 GCA_963584105.1 Alviniconcha strummeri | reverse complement strand
AATGGAGCAATGACTTAATGAAATGTGCAGAAATCTAAAAGCACTCGTCTTTACTGTCCTCGTGTTTCTTCTCATCTTTTTTTATATTTTATTTTTAACCCCATCTTATTGTTTTGCACATTGACGTTACTGTTTTTCGGTTCCCTATTGACTTTTTGCTGTGGAACAGCTACTATACACATCACACATTTGATTCAGGAGCCTTTTTAAAGCCCTTCGTAAACCAGTACTTGGAGTTTGATCACTACCCAAACCTTTCGGAGGGCGCTGACCGCGTCGCTGGACAGCTGCGCGGAGATAAAGAGTACCCTTCAGTGGCGTAACTAAATCTGGCAGAGTTTGGATGAGGCTGCCGGAAAGCGATGCTCGGAGTGTGGAGTGTTGCTGCCCCCTCTCCCCCCCCCCCCCCCCCCCATCCTCTATGAATCGGGCCTAAAGCGGTAGGCCGGCCTAAATCTCAAGGCTATTGACAATGGCCCCAAAATGGTAACCATGGACCGGGACTACACAAAAGTCCGGGCCGAACCTCGGGCCTAAACAGCCGATATTTAGGCTAGCGATTTCGCTGGACTAAAGGCCGTAGGCCCTGGACTATGGCTGCTTTTAGCCTTGTTATGCTTGGAAAGTTGGTTTTTCTTGTTGTTTTTGTCTGTTTTTTGCTGTTGTTGCGCCGTTTCCCCAGGCAGGCAACGTACGTTACATGGTGTGTCTTTGACCGCGCACACGGAGCTACTCCACAAAAATATTGACGCTTTGCTGTCGCGTGGCTTGCGGCTGTGGCGTGTCGCCTACGTCTGCGGCGGCCTTGGCTTCCTCTCTGGAGCCTGTTTCATGATGCCAGGAAAGTAGTCAGCATGGATTGCCAGGTCATTTTGTAATCAATAACACTGGTCGACTTTTGTTTCGCCCGTCTCAGATCACTTGCGTGTGGTCTAAGTTTTGTATTGGAGTCATCAGTGGGATTTATTCAAGATGGTTATCTCTCTATTGGGCGATTCAGGCAGGGTTCTTAACTCCCTTGACTTTTGCCCGGTATCGCTTAAGTCCCTTGGCTGCTTTTACTTCCGGTGCGTACTTTCTTCACAATGGAAGGCGGTGACAGTGAATTTGCGAATTTTACACTGCCAACTTTGAAGGCATTTTTGGAGGCCCGTAGTCATAATGTGTCTGGCAATAAGCAATAACTTGTTCCTCGCGCTACAGGATGCCCCAAAACGCATTTTTTCTACGAACTCGCGATCTTCCGGTCAGCAAAAAAACGACGCAAAAACACTTTTTTTTTCCACCCTCCACCCCCCTTTCCACGGTAATTTTTGCAAATGCAACAGTATTGGCATTTGTACTGCTTCGCGATTCTAGGTTCAACTTCCATTGTTATACACAGCGTGAAGCAACGCCTACTAAGAAATCGGCCCGGAAGTGCGCTTTAACCTCTCGCGACTTCTTGCGCGAAAATTACAAGAGCGCGTTCACTCTAGCAAACTCGCCCAATATTACAGACCGTTCCCACGGCGCGGACAGATGTTTGTGCAGAGTTGCGGGGACTGGCTTCTGGGAGATCGCGTCCCAAACAAAGGCTGCGAGTGAAAACTTGCCTCAGTTTTGACTCGATAAAAGTAACGAAAAAAGTACTTAAAATCCAGCGGAAAATTAATGACTTGGAACAAACGATAACTTGTTCGACGATCGAGAGGGACGGGTCCACCAGTTGCTAAGGCGGAAGGTAGGCGAAAAAGCGCAGACTCACTCAGTCATTGGGTGCACAACGACTGACTCGTGTTTAAAAAGGCTCCTGAATCAAATGTGTGATGTGTATAGTAGCTGTTCCACAGCAAAAAGTCAATAGGGAACCGAAAAACGGTAACGTCAATGTGCAAAACAATAAGATGGGGTTCAAAAAGAAAAAGAAGACGAGAAGAAACAGGAGGACAGTAAAGACAAGTGCCTGTTAGATTTCAGCACATTTCATTAAGTCATTACTCCATTGATGTTTTTGTATGTCATGGCTGTTTCCTTTCAAATGCCTGTAGCTCCATACTAAGACGTTTCTTATTGTAATGATTTGTTTAGATATTGTTAAAAACAGACACATTCCGTACCAGGCTAGTAATTATTCCGTTAATTCTCACGTCATAGTATTTTCTTTCTAAATGTCTGGAGTTCACACTGAGATGTGGACTTATGATTTTTATTACTTGATTTCTATGGTGTTGCAAAAAAGGGAAAGTACACAAATTAATTTAGCTGTCGTCATCTGCGATTTGGTTGTGATATCTGAGTGCGCAAGGTGTAACTTGGGTACAGATCACACACACACACACACACACACACACACACACACACACACACACACACACACACACACACACACACACACACACATTCACGCACTCTCTCTCTCTCTCTCTCTCACTCTCTCTCACTCTCTCTCTCAAACACACACACATACACGCACGCACGCACGCACGCACGCACGTACGCACGCACGCACACAAACACACACATACACACACACACGCGCGCGCGCTCGCGCGCATACACACGCACACACACACGCACACACTCACACACACACACACACACACACACACACACACACACACACACACACACACACACACACACACACACAATGATAAAAGATTAGTCCAAGCAAAAACAAAGTTGCTTTGTTCTTAACTGTTTCGGCCTTTTAGCTGTAATGCTTTCATGCTTGCTACAGTGAAAGGAACCGTGGTCTGAAAACGGAAATCTCATGTATTGATTTCCCTCGTGGGTTTTTTTATTATTCATTTGCTCAAAGCATTATTCAATTGTTTTCGAAGCACAAATTCGGAACACTCTGAAACAGAATGAGGGCCAGAGCTAGAGCGCTCGTGCAAAATCATCACACAAAGGAGATATTCACCGCCGGAAAGACGTCACACAAACACAACAACAAAGACCTGAGTCGCCTACGGCAACACTCACCTGGCATGCGAGGTACATAAACTCCACCAGAGTACCTTGTATTTACTTCCAGGTGAAGTCACGATAGGCGACTCCGGTCTTTGTTGCTGCGTTTGTGTGACAGCTCTCGTGCTCAAATTCGATAAACCTCAATTTTTTAGGGCGAGCAAATGCGTGAGAATCCGCACTCCTCCCCCAAACCCTCCAAAAATTGTCTTCTCTTTTCCCCGTCAGAGCGTGTATAGACCAGGGCCCATGTATGAAGAGCAAATAGCTCTAATCGAGTTTATCTTCTGAACATTGACCACACAGAAACAACAACAACAAACAAAAACAAAAAGCAAAAACAAAGAACCGGCATGTGTGAGTCGCAAATAGGACTATCCGACCCGCCGAAACGCGTAAAAAAAATTACATTTTTAAAATTTTATTTTTTACGTGTAACCGGATCAACCCCGTATAAAAATGACATCTTTGATGCTACCGCTACTGACAGAGGCTACTTTCTATTGAAAAGAAAATGAACACTTATGCAAACCGACGCAGTAACACGTACCTTTGAAGACCGCAATTCTTCAAGCAAATTTGGATTTCTGCATCAAGACACATGCCATTCAACACAGGCGGTGAGGAGGAGACAGGAACCTCTCGAATGGGAAGGGGTCTTTGGGTTACTGGCATCTGCTTCTGCTTCAATGGCAGCGAACCATGACCTTGAAACGGACACGGCTGTTGTCACACGGTATCCAGTCAGTTTCGAGTTTTCGACGTCACGCGTATTGTATTGTCAGTAAAACAGGGGACTTTCCCGATCTAAAAATAAACACAACCATCAGCTATTGGCAATAAAAATGTACTATCACAGTTGCTAAGATATGGTGCCATCCCTGCTGGTGTACTAAGGTGGACAGAAACACAAAGATCCAGACTGGAAGAACTTTTTTGTTTTTTTAATCAACCACAGTTGACACACACCTTCGGTGGTTCCAGATCCGGTTCTTACATACAGGCAGGTATTTGTCCTTGCAAAAACAAACTGATTCACGGTTTTGATCTTTTCGTTGCCAGGAGGACACCATTGATTATCTACTCTGAATTTGTAATGTAACACAGACTTTTGGGAATGACCTCCGGTTATACATCAAAGAAACTTGCCTGATTTACAAAACAGGGACTTTTCTGAAACCCTGATTTTGTTTGGGGTTGCAGAGAATGTACTATTACATAAAGTGCTAGATTTGATCATCTTATTTGCCACTTTCTATGTCTACAAATGTAAACGGGAAAAACGCAGACCATCTCTTTGTTTGTTTGTTTATCTTGTTGTTGTTTGTTTGTTTGTTTATTTTTCAGAATTATGAGTTATGCCTGTTGTCACAACATGTCCAATCAGTTCGAGTTTTCGACGTCACGCGTATTGTATTGTCGGTAAAACAAGGGACTTTCCCGATCTATGCGCAGTTGAAAGCCACTTGCACTGTCTCACAACAGACGATTTGACATGGACTAGCTTCCATACAAAACACTGTCCATCTAGGGATATAGGCTTTTCTTCTTCTTCTTTTTTCTCAACAACATGTAACGAATCAATTATATTTATGACGGTGGTAGGCTATATACGTGTACAAAGATGCACTGACTGGCGTTACTGTATACTAGTGCTGATCTATGCGTGCATAATCGATGTGCATGCGTGCATTAAGACACAATGAGGACTGTACTGCGCCTGCATTTATTGCGCCTCCCTTCATTTAGTCTATAAAAATGTCTCTCCCGCCCAAGATCCCCTCCCCGTGTCTCTCTCTTTGTGTGCGTGTGTGTTTGTTGTTCGATTTTCTATTACTTCGTGTCGTTCACTATGTGGCTTATCTATTAAATCTGTATCTATTGTATACAGTGCTACATGTATTGCGTGATATCTATATTGTAATGTGCTCTGTGGAATTAAAGAGAAAGAGCGAGAGCGAGAGAAAGTGGGTGGAACAGAAAAGGAAAAAGGAAAACATGCATCACAGACGCCGTTTTAGTATTAGTGGATGTTAGTGATTCAGAATAAATTGATCAATGTTTTAGCAGAATTGTCCGCGTTGTGACAGTTAGGCTAGCTTTTGTCGATGCCATGCAAGTGAAGCTCAAATAAAGCCAGTTTAAAAAGACTGCTAGTTCCTTTGAACAATTCAACGACAGTTTAACACAGAAAGCCACTTCTCTTTCTTGTTGTTGTTGTTCTTCTTCTTTTCTTTGTAGTGTTTGGTGTGACGTCTACATGCATGTAACCGGAATAGCTAACACTTCCGCAATGGTGCAACTCGGTCAGAAACAGAGAGCGTACCGATCAATGCTGATAACTATCAGCGATGGTCGCTGCTGTGATTTATAGCTTCAGCTGCGACATTTTGTCGCTAGAAAATGCACGTTTGCATAAGCCACAAATAATCCAATAATAATAATAAAAAAGGAGATTTACGATGGATTTTACAAATTACATGTGTGCACAAAGGCATACACTGTAACAAAATCAAGACGAAAAACATGCAATTCAACAGTAACTGGTAATACATTATAAATACATCATAAATCATAAGAATGCATAATTAGATACCATAAGTACACTCCAAATTTATACTCTGGAACCTTCGGTGAGACGGGGTGGGGTGCATATACATATATATATATGCTTTCCCGAGAGAGTAGATGACACCTTGAAATGAACTGAAGTGAACTTGCAAAAGTTACAAAGTTTTACAGCTGCAGCTCGACCCGTGGCAGTGACAGGCGGTGACGCGAGTGACGCGGTCACGGACACAGCACGGGGGTCGCAGCGTGTTGCGCCTGTTGGTGGTCCAGCGGAGCCAGTTCCATGCCATGGGTTCAACTGAGAGCATTTCAGTTGCGCGCCCAGCATGTCAAATGCGCGCTTTTTTAAACTTTGCAAGCGCGCACCCTAAATTCAAGTCAAAAGAATTGAAAACGGCACAATGTTTGAAGAGAGAGGGGGAGGGAGAGATATCGGGAGGGAGAGAAAGACAGTTGGTGAGGGGAAGGGAGAGAGAACAAGAGAGAGAGAAGGTGAGAGAGTGGGGGCGAGACAGAGAGGGAAAGAGAAAAAGGGAGAGAAAGAGAGAGGGAGGGGGAGAAGGGAGAGAGAGAGATAGATAGATGCTCTGGACAATACGTTTTGCTTGGCCTAGTTGTCTGTACTCTCTCTCTCTCTCTCTCTCTCTCTCTCTCTCTCTCTCTCTCTCTCTCTCTCTCTCTCTATATATATATATATATATATAACCGAGTGTATTGTATGTGTGTCGGGCTATGACCCTTTAACCTTTCTTTCCTGTCCTTTTCCTTTTTGATTTGGTGGGAGTTTTATGGCCCCAATTATCTAAAGTGTTAAAACCTGTGCGCTGGGCCCGCCGCGTCCTCCCATAGTTCAGGAGCTGTGTGAGAGTCGAGGTGGACGTCCTGGGCTCTCCGTCCTAACGAGCCTTCTGGTTTCCGTGGACGTAAAGATTCATTAAACCGTGCTTCGGCATTGGTCACAACTTGTCCCTAGTATGTCAAATGGCATCTGAGGACATTAAGCAACACTTCACCGCCGCGTCCTCTTTCCCCCAGTGTCCCTGCAGTAGCAGGCCGTCAGTTGGTAATCATTCGAGCTGCTGCCTATGCATCTCATTCGAGGGAGAGCCCAAACTCCAAGCACTGGTTTACGACATCTTTCCTTCAACTCTCTGGAATCTGTTTCAGTTCAGGTTGCTAGGAAAGCAGTCAGCATGGATTGCCAGGTCATTTTGTAATCAATGGCACTGGTCGACCTTTGTCTCAGATCATTTGCGTGTTGTTTAAGTTTTGTATCGGAGACATCAATGAGATTTATTTAAGATGGTTTTCTGTCTATATTACAGACCGTTCCCACGGTGCATACAGACGTTTGTGCAGAGTTGCGGGGACTGGCTTCTGGGAGATCGCGTCCCAAACAAAGGCTGCGAGTGAAAACTTGCCTCAGTTTTGACTCGATAAAAGTAATAAAAAAAAGTACTTAAAATCCAGCGGAAAATTAATGACTTGGAACAAATGATAACTTGTTCAACGATCGAGAGGGACGGGTCCACCAGTTGCTAAGGCGGAAGGTAGGCGAAAAAGCGCAGACTCACTCAGTCATTGGGTGCACAACGACTGACTCGTGTTTAAAAAGGCTCCTGAATCAAATGTGTGATGTGTATAGTAGCTGTTCCACAGCAAAAAGTCAATAGGGAACCGAAAAACGGTAACGTCAATGTGCAAAACAATAAGATGGGGTTCAAAAAGAAAAAGAAGATGAGAAGAAACAGGAGGACAGTAAAGACAAGTGCCTGTTAGATTTCAGCACATTTCATTAAGTCATTACTCCATTTTTTTCTTTTTTCTTTTTATGTCATGGCTGTTTCTTTTCAAATGCCTGTAGTTCCATACTAAGACGTTTCTTATTGTAATGATTTGTTTAGATATTGTTAAAAACAGACACATTCCGTACCAGGCTAGTAATTATTCCGTTAATTCTCACGTGATAGTATTTTCTTTCCAAATGTCTGGAGTTCACACTGAGCTGTGGACTTATGATTTTTATTACTTGATTTCTATGGTAATGCAAAAAAGCAGAAGTACACAAATTAATTTAGCTGTCGTCATCTGCGATTTGGTTGTGATATCTGAGTGCGTAAGGTGTAACTTGGGTACAGATCACACACACACACACACACACACACACACACACACACACACACACACACACACACACACACACTCTCTCTCTCTCTCTCTCTCTCTCTCTCTCTCTCTCTCTCACACACACACACACTCTCTCTCACACACACACACACACACTCACACACACACGCACGCACGCACGCACGCACGCACGCACGCACACACACACACAATGATAAAAGATTAGTCCAAGCAAAAACAAAGTTGCTTTGTTCTTAACTTTTTCGGCCTTTTAGCTGTAATGTTTTCATGCTTGGTGAAAAGAACCGTGGTCTGAAAACGGAAATCTCATGTATTGATTTCCCTCGTGGGTTTTTTAATATTCAGTTGCTCAAAGCATTAGTCAATTGTTTTCGAAGCACAAATTCGGTACACTCTGAAACAGAATGAGGGCCAGAGCTAGAGCGCTCGTGCAAAATCATCACACAAAGGAGTTATTCACCGCCGGAAAGACGTCACACAAACACAACAACAAAGACCTGAGTCGCCTACGGCAACACTCACCTGGCATGCGAGGTACATAAACTCCACCAGAGGTACATCCTCTCAGGGTTACAGGCGAGATCAAAAGATCAAGAGATCTTAGAGGAGGAAGGTGGAGCTGGACCCTCAAGTTAGCCCAGAAGAGATCATGAGTAGGGAGGTGGAGCTGGGCTGAGCAAGTTGGACCTCTTTTTGCTTCGAGTTGTCCAAGTTGTTCGTCAACAGCAGTGCAACGGACATTGTCTTTGTGACTCTGTCCAAGCACAGCAGTTAAAACAGCAATTGCGCAGTGCACAAGTCGCTGGGCAATGGCGAGGGGACACCGCCTCAACACGTCCATTGTTCTGGCGGCGGTCCACGGTCTCTCCGGTCTTTTTCGGACGATTTCCGTGGTCGAGCCTTCCTCTGTCCCCTTCCCACTCTGTCCCCATCCCTAATAAGCCATCTCGCTTTCGTGGACGTAAAGCAACAATAAATCAAAACATCCTCTCAAAAACAAAAGGATGACCCCCTCGCCCCCTCGCCCCCCCCACCCCACCCCTAACCCCAGTGGCATATATATATATAAATACCCTCCATTTCAGGCACACTCAGCGATGTATTTTAGAATTTGGAGGGTGTACCTCTGGTGAAGTTTATGTACCTTGTATTTACTCACATGCCAGGTGAAGTCACGATAGGCGACTCCGTTCTTTGATGCTGTGTTTGTGTGACACCTCTCGTTCTCAACTTCGATAAACCTCAGTTTTTAGGGCGAGCAAATTCGTGAGAATCCGCACTTCTCCCCCAGAACTTCCAAACATTGTCTCTCTTTTCCCCATCAGAGCGTGTATAGACCAGGGCCCATGTATGAAGAGCAAATAGCTCTAATCGAGTTTATCTTCTGAACGTTGACCACACTGAAACAACAACAACAACAACAAACAAAAACAAAGAACCGACATGTGTGACTCGCAAATCGGACTATCCGACCCGCCGAAACACGTTAAAAATTACATAAAAAAAAAAAAAAATTAATACGTTTAACCGGATCAACACCGTATAAAAATGACATCTTTGATGCTACCGCTACTGACAGAGGCTACTTTCTATTGAAAAGAAAATGAACACTTATGCAAACCGACGCAGTAACACTTACCGTTGAAGACCGCAATTCTTCAAGCAAATTTGGATTTCTGCTTCAAGACACATGCCAATCAACACAGGCGGTGAGGAGGAGACAGGAAACTCTCGAATGGGAAGGGGTCTTTGGGTTACTGGCATCTGCTTCAATGGGAGCGAACTCTGACCATGAAACGGACATGGCTGTTGTCACACGGTATCCAATCAGTTTCGAGTTTTCGACGTCACGCGTATTGTATTGTCAGTAAAACAGGGGACTTTCCCGATCTAAAAATAAACACAACCATCAGCTATTGGCAATAAAAATGTACTATCACAGTTGCTAAGATATGGTGCCATCCCTGCTGGTGTACTAAGGTGGACAGAAACACAAAGATCCAGACTGGAAGAACTTTTTCTTTTAATCGACTGAAACCATAGTTGACACACACCTTCGGTGGTTCCAGATCCGGCTCTTACATACTAGACTCATACCAACAGGCAGATATTTGTCCTTGCAAAAACTAATTGATTCACATTTTTTATCTTTTTGTGGTCAGGAGGAGGACACCATTGATTATCTACGGTGGTTCCAGATCCGGCTCTTACATACTAGACTCATACCAACAGGCAGATATTTGTCCTTGCAAAAACTAATTGATTCACATTTTTTATCTTTTTGTGGTCAGGAGGAGGACACCATTGATTATCTACTCTGAATTTGTAATGTAACACAGTCTTTTTGGAATGACCTCCGGTTATACATCAAAGAAACTTGCATGATTCACAAAGCAGGGACTTTTCTCAAACCCTGATTTTTTTGGGGGGGTTGCAGAGTGCTAGATTTGATCATCTTATTTGCCACTTTCTATGTCTACAAATGTAAACGGGGGAAAACGTAGACCATCTCTTTTTTTGTTCGTTTTTGTTTGTTTTTTGTTGTTTGTTTGTTGTTTGTTTGTTTGTTGTTTGCTGTTTCTTTGTTTTTTGTTCTTTGTTTTTTGTTGTTTTTTGTTTGTTTGTTTGCTTTTCAGAATTATGAGTTACGGCTGTTGTAACACAATGTCCAATCACTTCGAGTTTTCGACGTCACGCGTATTGTATTGTCGGTAAAGACTTTCCCGATCTATGCGCAGCTGAAATATACTTGCACTGTCTCACAACAGACGATTCTTCGAGTTTTGACATGGACTAGCTTCCATACAAAACACTGTCCATCTAGGGATATAGGCTTTTTTCTTCTTTTTCTTTTTAAACAATATGTAACGAATCAATTATATTTATGACGGTGGTAGGCTATATACGTGTGCAAAGATGCACTGACTGGCGTTACTATATACTAGTGCTGATATATGCGTGCATAATCGATGTGCATGCGTGCATTAACACACAATGAGGACTGTACTGCGCGTGTATTTACTGTAAGTAGGTATACCCCCTCCCTTCACTTAGTCTATAAAAATGTCTCTCCCGCCCATGACCCCCCCCCCCTCCCCGTGTCTCTCTCTTTGTGTGCGTGTGTGTTGTTCGATTTTCTATTACTTCGTGTCGTTCACTATGTGGCTTATCTATTAAATCTGTATCTATTGTATACAGTGCTACATGTATTGCGTGATATCTCTATTGTAATGTGCTATGTGGAATTAAAGAGAAAGAGCGAGAGCGAGAGAAAGTGGGTGGTACAGAAAAGAAAAACTGAAAACATGCATCACAGACGCCGTTATCGTATTAGAGGGTGTTAGTGATTCAGAATAAATTGATCAATGTTTTAGCAGATTTGTCCGTGTTGTGACAGCTAGGCTAGCTTTTGTCGCTGCCACGCAAGTGAAGCTGAAGTAAAGCCAGTTTAAGAAGACTGCTAGTCCCTTTGAACAATTCAACGACAGTTTAACACAGAAAGCCACTTCTCTTTCTTGTTGTTGTTGTTGTTCTTCTTTTCTTTGTAGTGTTTGGTGTGACGTCTACATGCATGTAACCGGAATAGCTAACATTTCCGCAATGGTGCAACTCCGTCAGAAACAGAGAGCGTACCGATCAATGCTGATAACTATCAGCGATGGTTGCTGCTGTGATTTATAGCTTCTAGGTCCCAGAAAACTGTCAGCTAACGAGCAGTTTTTTGTTGTGCTCAAAGAGTCAAACAGTAGTAAGTTTGTTACAAGTTTTGACAGTTTTATGGACCCTATGGCGTAACTAAATACGGCAGAGGTTGAAGGAAGGATGTCGTAAACCACTGCTTGGAGTTTGGTACGTTGCCTGCCTGGGGAAAGGGGGAACGGGGGGATGGGGGGGGGGGGGAGGGGGGCGGGGGGGGGGCAGCAACACTCCACACTCCAAGCATCGCTTTCCGGCAGCCTCCTCCAAACTCTGCCAGATTTAGTTACGCCACTGAAGGGACACTCTTTATCTCCGCGCAGCTTTCCAGGGACGCTGTCAGAGCCCTACGAAAGGTTCGGGTACTAATATGACTGTAGAAGCAACCTAGCGCCAAAGCACGCATGTAAACATGAGACGCATCTACCTCTGGCAAGAAAAAGAGTTCCGCCTCGATTCAAACGATTGTGGTTTTATTTGTGCTGGTGTAAACTTTGTTGGCGGCTATAAATGAAACGCCTTGTTTTATTTGAGTTGTTTGTAACAACCTTACTACTGTTTGAGTACCAAGAAAAAACTGCTCGTTAGCTGACAGTTTTGTGGACCCTATGGCGTAACTAAATACGGTAGTGGTTGAAGGAAGGATGGCGTCTGCGCCGGGTTAAAAAAAAAAAAAAAAAAAAAGAAGAAAAAAAGGTTCCATCTCAATCAAACGATTTTGGCTTTATTTGTTTGTGCTACTGTAAACAACTTGGGTGGTTGTGAAAGAAACGCCTGAAATAATTTGAGTTGAGTTATTTTGATTAACCCAATAACGAAACACAACGGGAAAAAAAGAAAGAAAGAAAAAAAAGAGAGTCCTTAGCCGTACATATTTATAACAACTTTGATTTGTGTTTGAGCATTTATTTATTTTTTATATACAAAGTGTGGTAGTTATTTATTAGTAGATCTCATGTACTTGTTCATAAGGAATGTCGTGTGCGAATGTAACTTGGCTTTCTAGCCCCCAGGGGCCAAAAGCTCAATAAAACCTTGAAACCTTGTTACAAACTTACTGCCATTTCAGCACCAGCGAAAAACTGTCCGTCAGCCGACAGTTTTCCGGGATCTACGGCGTACTCAGTTATGGCAGTGGCTGGAGGAAGGATGTCGTAAGTCAGTGCTTGGCGTTTGCAGCAAAGCGTCAAGATTTGTGTGGAGTGGCTCCGTGTTCGAGACCAAAGCCACGCTACAAAATACGATGATGATGTGGCGCTTCATGTGCTCGGATGGCGGGCTGACATATTAGGGACAAACTGTAAACGCTACAAAATGTGAGCCGGTTTGGCCTAGCGGTAAGGCGTTAGGCTGGTAAGCGGAAGGACCTCGGTTCGATACCGCTTCGGCTCTCCTTTCTCTTCAGAAAAGGTTGTGGTTCGTGGACACTGTCTTGTGACTTTGTCCATCACTTCCTACTGAAACATTAAAATGGCTCTCATCGCTGCCCATCTTAATGCAGAAGTCATTCTGGTGGTGACAGTTTAGCGATAGGTATATAATCTCCCTCTCCCCCACCTCCATGCCCCCTTCCCCCCCTTCTCCCCGTCCCTAATAAGCCTTATGGTTTCTGTGGACGTTAAGCACCATGTTTACTTAATTTACTTACGCTACAAAACGTAAGTAAGAAAACATGGTGCTTAACGTCCACAGAAACCATAAGGCTTATTAGGGACGGGGAGAATGGGGGAAGGGGGTATGGAGGTGGGGGAAGAGGGAGAGTATATACCTATCGCTACACTGTCACCATCAGAATGATCTGCATTAAGATGGGCAGCGATGAGAGCCATTTTAATGTTTCATTAATTGTGAGGGACAAAGTCACAAGACAGTGTCCACAAACCACAACTTTTGAAGAGAAAGGAGAGCCGAAGCGGTATCGAACCGAGGTCCTTCCGCTTACCAGCCTACCGCCTTACCGCTACGCCAAATCGGCTCTCCCGCTGCAAAACGTTGCTTGGCTGTGGTATATATAGAGATATAGATCCATAGTTAGGCTGCAGGCACTGAAAGCCGGTTTGGCCTAGCGGTAAAGCCCGTTCTTAATTGGGCGAATGTTTGTTCGCGAAACTAGTTGGGAGTATTCGGCGAACCTAGATGGTTATTAACTGGACGAACCTTTGCTCCGCGAACCTAGTTGGGAGTATCGTCGAACTGCGACGAAGCTATACTCGGGGTCCAAAAAGCTTCGCTCAACATGTTCTGGGAACATTCGCCCTAATTGACGAACGTTGCCTTTGATTGGCTGAGAGCAGAGCTCTCCTGTGGACGAGGAAGAAATAACAATAAAAATGGATGACGATGTCGCTAAGTTCTTCACTCGCTTCGGAGGGAATTATTTTTATTTGTTGACATGTGGGAGGCGCAGCCTTGTCTCGGAGACCCAGAATGAGATAGCAGTTAGTTGAATTACCCTGTGAGGGATGATCAAAGTATACTGACTTGACTTTAGCCTACATTTTCGATCTTGTTGTCTGCTGCGCGTCTGCCGCAAGTTCGGGCCAAAGCTTGTATCTCATTACAAGCCAATTGAGAATGAAGTAAAGTTCGTCAACTGTCCGAACCATGTTCGGCGAACTAAAAGTTCAGTTAAGGAACGAATCATAGTTCGTCGAACTGTCCGAAGCATGTTCGACGAACAAACATTCGCCCAGTTAAGAACGGGCTTTAGGCGTTAGGCTGGTAATCGGAAGGACCTCGGTTCGATACCGTTTCGGCTCTCCTTTCTCTTCAAAAGGTGTGGTTTGTGGACACTGTCTTGTGACTTTGTCCCTCACAGTTAATGAAACATTAAAATGGCTCTCATCGCTGCCCATCTTAATGCAGGTCATTCTGGTGATGACAGTGTAGCGATAGGTATATAATCTCCCCCCCCCCACACACACACACACCTCCATACCCCCCTTCCCCCTCTTCTCCCCGTCCCTAATAAGCCTTATGATTTCAGTGGACGTTAAGCACCATGTTTACTTACTTGCGGCAGGCGACACGTGTGGAAAGGCTGCTCCCACACTTCAAGCACTGGTTTACGACATCCTCCCTCCAACCAGTGTCATAACTGCATGTTTATGCCGTAGGTCTCGAAAACCTCTCAGCTAAAGGAGAGTTTTCGATTGTGCTCGAATGGGAGTATGCTTGTAACCGACAACTCAGGTTATATCAGGCGTTTCTTTTATAACCGCCCACTTTGCTTACACCGTCACAAATAAAACGAAAATCGTTTGAATCGAGACGGAACTTTTTTCTTTCATTTTTTCTTCTTTTTTTCTTTCTTTTTTAACTCGGGGCGGACGCGCTTCATTCAAAAAAATTAATTAAAAAAAAATGACGTGCTTGCTTGGACGCATAGTTCAAGAGCTGTGTGAGAGTCGAGGTGGCAGTTCTGGGCTGTCCGTCCTAACGAGCCTCATGGTTTCCGTGGACGTAAAGCAATACTGAACCATGCTCACGCATTGGTAAGTAAACATGGTGCTTAACGTCCACAGAAACCATAAGGCTTATTAGGGACGGGGAGAAGGGGGGGAGGGGGTATGGAGGTGGGGGGAGAGGGAGATTTTTTACCTATCGCTACACTGTCACCACCAGAATAATTTCTGCATTAAGATGGGCAGCGATGAGAGCCATTTTAATGTTTCAGTAGGAAGCGATGGACAAAGTCACAGGACAGTGTCCACAAACCACAACCTTTCTGAAGAGAAAGAAGAGCCGAAGCGGTATCGAACTGAGGTTCTTCCGCTTACCAGCCTAACGCCTTACCGCTAGGCCAACCCGGCTCACATCACGCATTGGTCTCAGCTTGTCCCTATGCCTAATATGTCAACCGACATCCGAGGACACTAAGCATCACCTTAAAGTAAAAGTCCAAGGTTTTTAAGTATGCAAAATGACCATCGAAATGATTGACAAATCAGTCACTAGTTTCAGATTTAATTAAATAAAAAATTAAATAAAAACTTAATTGGGTTTTTAAACGATTTTATTTTCTGTAGGCTGGCCGAGACTCGGGTTCTCCATTAATCACGTGACTTTCCCGGAAGTGAAGTCAGTCTGGGGAGTCAGTGCGGTTGCCATTTTAGATTCTTCAATAAACTGTGTATGCGTGTTGTCGACAAAAAAGTTAACTATGCCGGCCTACTGCGTTGCTGCGAACTGTAGCAATTCGCAGACGACCCCAGGTATAACAATGCACGAGCTCCCGCGCAATCGACCCGAAGTGAGGCGAAAGTGGATTAAATTTATACAATTCAAACGAAGTGACTTTCTTGTTGTGCCGCATCACGCCCATTTGTGTAGCGAGCACTTCCGTGAGCGCGATTTCGCAAACCCCATGGAATACCTCATGGGGTTTGCTTCGAAGCTGACACGATGTTCCGGTATTCTTTCAAAATCCTGCCTGGCAGGCTCAAACTGATAACGGGTGTATCCTTGTGGGTCTTTCGGGCAAAGTATCAGTTTCGTCTTCGGAGCTCGAGTTGGCCATTTTGCGGCGACTCCCCAGAGTGACGTAGTAGGCATATGGTCACGTGATTTGTGCGTGATGGCGACGCTTTCGGTACGACAGAAATTGCATTTTTTTCGTGCATTTATAACCCTCAGATCACAGTTTCACCTACATCATCGTTCTCAGCGAGCTTTAACGGAAATCGTGTCAAAAATCACCCCTAACCTTGGACTTGTCCTTTAAGGAAGGAAATGCTTAGACGCTATGCTGCTCCCACAGTCTCATTAATAAGCCTTTCGGAGGGCGATGACAGCGTCGGTGGAAAGCTGAGCCCAAATAAAGAATGCCCCTTCAGTGGCGATATAGTGATGATGTAGAGCTTAATGTCCTAGGATGTCGGCTGACATACTAGGTACAAACTGAGACCAATGCCTAAGCGGCATGGTTCAGTGTTGCTTTACACCCACAGAAACAATAAGGCTCATTAGGGCGGGGAGCCCAGGACGGCCACCTCGACTTTCACACAACTCCTGGACTCTGGTGGCGATGTAGATGATGATGATCGCTTTTATATAGCGCTGTTCTCAGCTCACGAGCAGACTCACTAAGCTTTTGTCGCATGTGATTCTAAATGAGTGACTGTATTTTTATTTTTATTTTTTATTTTTTATAGCGCTTTTTGAATATTCACCGAAGTGGTGTACGTACAACACTGTTTGGTTGTTAGATGGCTGGTGCCACGTGAAACGGCTGTCGTCTCGGCGCGTTCTGTGTACAGCATATAGTTATGCACTATGTTACGTCACTTCATGCAAAGCCATATACATACATAGGGTGTATGCGTGCTTAGCATCAAAGGACATACTGAGCAACAAACTAAATCTTTAATAAACCACGACTGAAAGACGAACTGAACAACAAAACACGTTAAGCCTAGATGGAAGAAAAACTGTATATCATAATTAAAAAAAAAATCTAAGATGAAAGAAAAACAAATAATAAAGCACGACGCGTACGAAAGAATAAACTGGTTAGGATAAACTGAACAATAAAATACGATAAACCACGACGAAGGGATACACTGAACAATATTATAATCCATCTGTTCGGTATGATATTCCAGAGACTTCAAGGGACACACAGATTTCAGTCACTGATGCTGAAAGGGAAGATCCTGCTTGTTACAGACATCCAATCCAGAACGAACTTTATACGGGACTAATTTCACGCCACGTGTTCACGAAGGGCGCTTTTCACGAAATAACGAGATTTTCAAACCTCTGCGCCATTTTCAAAACAATCGCTGAGAATGGAGCACAATCGTACTCAGCGAAATATGAAATAACCGGATTTGAACCAACAACACCCTCGGCAACTCCATTCCTCTTTGCCACTACGAAAAGGAGGGAGGGCTGGTGTGAAAGGTTTCACTGATTCTTGATAATCATTTAAGCCTGGCTAAGCATGAACGTAATATCGTGCTGACGCACGAGTCGCTGGTCGAATTACATCATAGAATCTTCTTGCTGTCGCGCATTGGAGCAGGATTCTGCCTCAAATGGCCAGTCTGATGTTTTGAATGACGGCTGTGGTCTTCAAAAAAAATAATAATAATCCAATCCAGAACGAACTTTGTCCATTGTATGTGTTTATACATTTTTCTGCAGCTTTTTGTACGGCGCATTGTGCCCTAGATCTTGTTTGGGATCATGCGCCATAGAAACGTCCATTATTATTATTACTTATTATTATTATTATCCACCTTGCCCAACAACTGTTCTCGGAGCGCTGTTCCATGGGTCCACTGCTGCTTTCTTTCTTTACGGAAAGAAGAGGGGGGTGGGGGAGGGAGAGACGTTGTCTGGGGACTGTGGTCTATACTGCCTGGCATGGGCAGTCTTCAGTACTAGAGCCAGCGCTTGTTGCCACATGCGTTGGAGCCGGCGGCAGTTTGCAGTCCCCCCCCCCCCCCCCCCCCCCCAAAAAAAAAAACCGAGAAAAAAAAAAGGAAATAAAAAAAATGAAGTAAAAGTTTGATTTACTGTTCATCTGTTCATCGCACGTGCTTTTTGAGTTGGAAGGGGTGTAGAACTAATACAGCTGTGTTTTTAACTGTGTGTGCACATGCGTCAGGATGTCTGCTGAGGATCATAATTTTCCAAGGGAGGGTGGGGGATGTGTGTACCTAATGATTATTTAATTTGAGAGTTTTTATGTTTTGGTTTGTCAGAGAAAGCATTATTCCAGGTAATTTTGGGTTTGCTGGGTATTAGTATAAAACCATTCCTTTAGTGCCTGCATACTGAGAGAAAGGCGGTGTATTTGTAAGAGTGTGTACGTGTGTGTGTTTCATGACTTTGAATTATTGAGATAAGTGAAATTCAGTTCTTAGTAGAGCGTTAATGTAAATTAAGATCGAACGACAGCTTTAATTTCCTGCTGGGATGAATAAAGTATGTTTTAATTGTTATTGTTACAGCTGATTAAATCGTAAGTCAATCAGACTGCGCTAAATATATCTTACTGCAGTTATATCGTCGACTGTAACAAAATCTAAACACATTTATCACCGTTTAAGTGTTGTTTTCTGGCTTTGAAAAGGGGGCCTACCCCGAAAATTTGGACATGTTTGTGTTGTCCTATTAAATTAGCTTTCTTAAAACTGTTTGGATCATGTTTTAGAACTCTTGAGCAATCTTCTATGTTTCAGACTTTTTATTTTCAAATAACAAAAATCTGTGAAAAGAAATTAGATTCCCCTCCACGGTCTTCCTTCATATGGCCTAGAAAGGGCCAGTGCCAATCAGACGAGCTGGCACAGAAGCATTAATTTAACAGTAATAGCAACAATGGTAGTAGTAGCAGAGCAGAGACAGCGGCGGCAATAACAGTGGCAGTAAGTGCAGTCAGAAGGGGTGATGTTGACAAGTCGCAGCAGACTGCTTCATTTTTCGACGATACAAGACATCAACTTCAACCGTTTCCGCATGCCTGCATGTGAAAATTGCCACTTCCCCCTCTCTCTCTCTCTCTTGTTTTTATATTCTTTTATTTTCCTTTTCTTTTCTTCTTTGAACGACCGCTTTTTCATCAGCACATTTGAATCCAGCAGCCAGAAGATTGGTTCAATACTATGCGTGCAGTGAAAGCCGTTCTGTGATTGGCTGACGATTTCACCACAAAGGGCACTAATCCTGGTTGTCGTCGCAATAGGTAACCGGCATCTGTGCCGTGGCGGCGGTAACGAGAGTTGACAAAGACCAGATTGAGAGGAGAGTGGATCGTGTGGGTTTGCAACTGTTCGCTTGCCACTCGTCGGCAACGTAAATGAGAATGGGAGCCACCATGACATCGCCGCACTTTTCAGTGTAAATTGCTTGGTACGTGTGTCCATCCATGCATGGTTTGCTTTATAAATTATTTTATGTAGGAAAAGAGGTTCCTTCACTGTAGGGTGTCAGACAGCGTTCAGCTGGTCACTAAAGCACGTAACTGACATATGTTACACTAACATGTGGTGATAACACTTACCACTTCTTGCTGGCCGGTAAGGTACAGTACAATAATCAGGCCGGAAAAAGCATTGCAGAGAACACTTTGAGTGTAATACGTTTATTTACTGTTTGCTAGGTGATATCTTTATGGCAGAAACCTGTTCTGTTTGTTGAAATGTGTGTAAATGTGGTTTTTGTCATGTTGTTTGTTTAGCGCAGTGAGTTTAACTCGTGACAAAGAATGGTGCTTTAACAGAATTACGTATTAGCCTATACTGGCGTTTCTAATTCTTGCCATCCCAGTTCTTTCAGCTTCTTTTTGTTGTTTGCTGCTAGTCATCTCCCAGAGTATATAAACGTGTGTCAAGCATTGCTACAGCGCTTTGGTAGTCCCCGCCCCCCCCACCCCCCATTCTTTTGTCTTCATTTTGCTTGGTTTTTTATTTTGTTGTTGTTTTGCAATAGCATTGAAGAGCGTACTCTGCGCCCAAAATGTCTACTTCTGTGTCTCTCCATGGTTTCGGTAAGTCCAGTAAGTCGTGCTCTTCAACAAATTTGTCTTTGTTTCTCCTTCTGGAACATGCAGCCGCTCATCTGAGTTCTTTCCCCCTTTTTGTTTATTTACTTTTTAATCTACTAATTTTTAAGAAATATTTTTATATACCCATTCATGATTTATTTATTGATTATCGATTTTTTTGGTTTGAATTTTTATATAATTTGTTTGTTTTTGTTTTTGCAGCTGTATGGAAAACCGACGCCAAAAGGACTTGTGGTTAAGAGAAAGATATTCTGTTGTGTAGTGCCGCAAATGGACTGCAGTATGAATACTTGTGGTACGATTATTGGCTTGACCTTGGCCTTGACCATGACCCAGTTTTTGCCTCAAACGGAAGGATCACAAATAAAAAGCACCTTGTACACTAAAAAAGACAGTTGTCGGGTGGACCAGTCTCAAGAAACTCCGCTGTGTCGTAATGGAACCTGTCGAGGGGGTCGAGCGTCGTGCGTTTATGCCTGCAGTACGCATGCGCAGTGTACCAGCGTTAACTTCCGGCCCAGCGACAGACTGTGCATGGGGGTTGGTAATCCTGTGTATGGTTTCCGATCGGTAGTTTCCACGGACAACAACTGGGAAAACTTCAGCCCGGCCACCGGCGATGGTAATACAGTCATGTTCATCATCGTTTTCGTCATCATTGTCATCATTATCGGCATTGTCCTCGTGATCATTATAGTTGTTGTTTTTGCGGCGATGAGCTCTAAGCCCCCCTTGGGCATAATTAGTTTTGCTTACATCTAGTTACATATTTGTGGGAGACGAGATCCAAACATATGAAAGGTTCAGAATAACGCTGTTTATTATGACTAAACACAATATGAGAATTTTCGGGGTAATGGTTTTATCAAGCTACAAAACGACACTTAAACAACAATAAAACGGTGAAAAACGATGAAAAATGAGATGGCGAGCTAATCCACTGATCTTTTTTTCTCTTCTTTTTTTTTTTGGGGGGGGGGGGGGGGGGGGGGTGAGCTGTGTCCAGTGCTTTTTGCATAGTTCACGTCCAAGCACTGGACATAGCTCACACCCCAAAACGATCAGTGGATTAGCTCTTCGTCTCATTTCTCGTTTTTCACAGTTTAATTGTTGCTTAAGTGTCGTTTTGTAGATTGATAAAGGCGCACCTGTTTAATAATTATTTCTAAACTGTTTTTCACAGCCCTGCCCATCCCCTCGTCCGACACTGTGTGTGTGTGTGTGTGTGTGTGTGTGTGTGTGTGTGTGTGTGTGTGTGTGTGTGTGTGTGTGTGTGTGTGTGTGTGTGTGTATTATTGTAAAGCGCCCTGTGCTGCCACCTAGTGTGGTAGATGAGCGCTCTAGAAATCCTCTTTATTATTATTATTACCCCGAAAATTCGCAAGTTGTGTTTTGATCTAATAAATAGCGTTATTTTGAACCTTTACGTGTTTGGACCTTCTTCTTCTTCTTTTTTTTTTTTTTTTTTTTCCTTTCTTTTACAACGCTAGTAGTCATTCTTGTTTCAGATATTTGTGGGAGACGACTCTTGATGGAACAGAGAATCATTTCGGTTCTGTCATCGACGAACTGATTACATGGCTTGACAGAACACTGTGTCGTCCATGGTCAAACACAGCAATTGCATCATTTTTAACAGTTTTTGATTAGGCGTTTCGCCTGCTTACATGTAGGCAAATGAGTCAATGGCTTGAAAGCGTTTAGGTAGGCCGGATAGTCCTATATACGCACCATTCAAGCTTCTTCTTTTTTTCAGTATCGTCAACGTTTAGAAGATAAACGCGATTAAGGGGATTATTGCTCTTCGTACATATGTGTCCAGGTCTGTCTTAACCCCCTCGTGAACGCTCGACATGCATCTTCGGCGTTCTCCGACAGAATGCCCTTCAGTTGTTTCTTCACTTCTGGGAACAGGAAGAAATGGCACAGAGACAGAGAGAGACGTCTGGCGAATGTGAGTGCGGCAACAGCTGCACCTCGCTCTCAGTCAGAAAGTCGACCATTGTTGCTGCTGTGTGCACACTGGCGTTTTGAGCATAAAAAATAATATATAAAAAAACGGCCGCGGAGTCCCGTTTTTTGGCGGCGCTGGCACCAAAGTTCGGGAGACAGTGGTTCACGTGCCCGTCCGTAGTGACTGTCTGTCTGTCCTCAAGAGGAATGGTGGCGAAGAAACAGGCACCTATTTTCATCTGTGCGCTTCGACACGTGTGCGTAATCATATAAATACTTTTCACGTATAGGATTTTTAACGCTACCATATTATTTAGTCTGCGTGTTTATATTTAGAGTAAATGTACTCAAATTTCAATATTACTAAGTCTGCCAATGAGCAGGGCATAGCGATAATTTTCTTGCAGTTTGTAGGATACTCTGTTAGTTTTAGGCGGTTCAAAGAGGGCAGTATTTTCGTCAACTCTGAGTTGCTTGCCATATTGACATAGTACATGTTGGCTGATTTTCTCCAGGGAGGTTTCAGCTTTTTTGCGGCATTTAAAATACGAATGTTCGCAATGCAAGTATTGATGCTACCGCAAATCGCCAGAAGTCAAGAAAGAGAATTACAGAGCTGATGGCAGGAATTGATCTTGTGGCTGTTTGGAGAGAAATTTACCCACACAAGCGCAAATATACATAGGGAAAATTCAATACAATTAAACAAGGGCATCTGGATTATATCTTGGTTTCTGATGAAGTTTGTCATAAAAGGAGCCTAGACTGAATCAAGCTATCGCTCAAACAACTGCCCCATTTTTACTGAAGTAAAAACTGGCCTTCTTTGGAGGGACAAAGCCCTTCTGGAAATATAACAACTCACTTCTATATGACGATAAGCTTACTGAGGAGATAACAGTAATACTTAATGTAAAACAAAAAAGAAAGAAAGAAGTATTCAGAAAATAATAATGAAGATCATATCAATAAAACCACAACTGCTAATCTATAGCTTGAAATCAGTGATAAACTTGATGAGGTTTATCGTTTCTACTCGGACCTGTATAGGCATCAAGACACAAGTGATGTTGACTTTCACTGCTGCGCCAAAACTGTCTCAAAAGCACAGTGACAATTTGGAAGGATAAACAGCAGAAGCTGAATCGCTCCTGAGATCGGCCAAATGAAGACCGACAAAAGCCCTAGTTTATATGGTTTTACCGCAGGGTTTTGTAGAGTGTTCTGGCTTGACATTCAGACGTTCTTGGTGAGATCAGTCAGCTATAGTTTTGATCATAAAATGTTTGTAATTCAGAGACAGGTGGTTATTACACTTTCCCAGACAGAGGGTAAATCAAAATATTTGTTGAAGAATTGGCGCCTCATAACTTTGTTGAATACAGCATAAAAGGCAGATTCTTCATGCATTCCTAACAGACTAAAAATAAATGCTGCCACTG
>OY757548.1:7575991-7638491 GCA_963584105.1 Alviniconcha strummeri | reverse complement strand
CTTTTATTCCTCGGGTTTTCATAATTATTACCTAATTTGTATTTTATTTTGCATGCGTGAAACAGATCACCATCGTGCAAAACACATAATATATATACACACACATAAACCGAGGTCCGAGTTGGCTAGGAATAAAAATAAAAAAAGACATGATTTTATATAAAATCAGTATTCATTTTAATAAATATAGCGCAGTAACGGAACATAGAGCGGTACACATCATCCGCACATTGAATAATGGACATATACAAATATACATGTACAATATATGCACACATAAGAATTGTGATATATAAAAAGATATGCATGCAGATACACAGGCAGACATACATATATACAGACAAGCAATCGTACAAGTACATTAGAGTCACAGACAGGCAAACATTTGCCTCGTATCACGTGCATTGAGTGACTGACTCAGTGTGTGTCACATGTGTGACCATTCTAAATCTAAAATAAATACATACGATGAAACTATCAGTTTTCTTCTGTGAAAATAGGCTTATATCAAAACCATTTCAAGTTAAAGGTGGACAGTTGTCACTGCTCATATTTGATTTGTAGTCTTCTGTTTTGTGTCTCTTTGTCGGCTGTTGGAGAAAGCAGGAAAGAGATAGCGAGCACTTGTCGAGTTTGCATAATTTGTATACGAAATGCTTAGTTTGAAGTATGACTGATCAAAGACTCTGTCAGTTTTTATATCGGTGTCTGTTTTAAGCTTTACAAGGATTTCGGTGAAATGACACCATAATTTGGGGTCTTTTTTTTCTTTTCTTTTTTTTTTTTTTAATAGGAATAAATCACTGATCTAGAAGCACATGGATAGCTGCTCGCCAGTCGAAAGTGTTGATCAGACTGATGCAAACAATCCGCCATGTTGAAGAGTTCAGCTGGTCTCTCGCAGACTACTTGCAAAGAAAGAAAAGAAAAAAGAAAAAAAAGAAAAAAAAAGCGGATTTTTACTTGGAATGACGTCCCTGATGTGACCTTGGGGTTGCGGTTACTAAGGATGCCCAGCAGAGAGGCAAAAGGGATCCACCTTTCACAGGGGAGTGTTTTGTTGGTCATTATTTGATGGTTTAATGCACGGTATGATGCCAATCATACCTGAATGTCTTTTAGATCCAGAGCTAAGCTCTTCTGAAGGCCGTACGTGTGTGTGTGTGTGTGTGTGTGTGTGTGTGTGTGTGTGTGTGTGTGTGTGTGTGTGTGTGTGTGTGTGTGTGTGTGTGTGTGCTTAAGTAGATCTGTAGGTGAGACATGCATCATGGCACCCTCTCAGCTTCAGCCTGAGCATCACTTCCGCTATCCATGTATTCCAGATCAGTGGGAGTAAATAGGGAATGCGCGAGGACAGCGACAACGAAAATAATATAGAGGGTTCCGGGCTGCCAATCACCCGAGCACTTTAGCCAATCAGAACGTCTCACTTATTATTTCGCGCGAAAAGCCGAAAGTGTTGCGCCGCTATGCTTTCCTCACACTGAATATAAAGCATAGCAAGAGAGCGAAAGGTTAGTTGATTCGATGCAAAACGTTCCAGAATTAATAGGCAACGGCGCACAGCTAAGGACGACGAGAGCTACATCAGTTCTAATCAAATGAAGCAAACTACGTTTATCTGAATACTGGAATCGGGCTGAAATCAGTCGTGCATTCCACCAGTCAATACAATACCACGTCACGTCGGCCAGATCGAAAGTGTGTGAGGAAAGACGTAGGGTTTAGAGCTCAGCGCAGAACCCTCTGTCCAAATCTTCAAGCATCGCTTCACGAAATCTTTCCTCCTTGGAGGAAGGGTATGGAAAGGGGAGGGGGCTAAGAGTGTCATCTCCATCTCCCTGTGTCATCTCATTTTCGTTCGCACGGAAACAACAACGCTCTATAGTCCAGGAGCTGGGTGAACAGGGAGGTGGTGCTGAGTTGACGTAGCTGGGTGGGTTGTCTCGCTGCCGAGTTGTTCCCAACAGCTGTTTCTTGACTAAGGGACACCCACACGCCTGACACACGGGTCGACCGTGTTCGTGACGTCACATACACAGAATGCCAGCGATCACTGCCGTAATTTCGCAACTTTCAAACGTCAATAAAATTGAAAAAAATTATATAAAAAAATGAACCAGATCACCAGTCGACTTAAAATGCTGCTCTGATTTGAGTCTATTTTTCTTTTCTTCTTCCCAGTCAATTTATTGCGTGTCTCGTCCAAAGTATCAAAAGAATCTTGTCCCATCCTTAACCATGAAGAAGTTCGTAAGTAAGTAAGTAACTTAGTGTTTTACGCCCAGTCAACCATTGCTGTTATTAACTATGAAGAAACAAAAAACAAAATGACAACAACAAAAACAAAACAAACAAAACAAAATAAAAAAGGGAGGGGGGCAGGGGGGGAGGCGGATTTCTATGTCGCACTGCCTTGTCGCTGCATGCACGAAATGTCAGATATTAAATATATGCCAGGATGAAGTGTTCTTGATTAATAGAATCCTGTGTGATGACAGTAGAATACACGCACTTCTGTCTGTTAATGTAAGTATAGTAGACTAAGTATCTGTGGATTCGGTGAGAACTAAAACAAAAAGCACCGAGGAACAGGGTTCGCGGTAACCGGTAATTTCCGGTATTTTACCGGCCAAGATCAGCATATACCGGAACAAAAATCAGCAATCGGTCAGACCGGCTGTTATCTTGTTTGACCGGTTATAAAATTTTAAAAAAGTAAACAACAACAACAACAACAAAAAGCATCACAGTGAGAACGTGCGTGCTCGCTCGCGTGTGTGTGCGCGTTCCAGACGGGAAAAGGTGCAGCTCTAGTATCACTATAGACAGCCATGTATCTGACCGGTTACAATGATCGTGTGACAGTTTCCGCGAAACACTTTCACCACCTTATAGATGTTACACCAGTCTCAGAAATTCTTCGCGCGATCACTGGGGCATGATTTGGGTCATCCCGTGGGGTGGTGCCCACCCTCCGGCACAGGCTGTCGAACACATTCCAAGTCAAGTGGTTTATTTCAGAAACCCCAGTGGGGGTACATGAAAGAACATCAATGAAAGAACATCTGGTATGACACGGCAGTAAACATAAAATACAAGTGAATACAACAAAAAGAAACAAACGGCAACAAAAACGAAAACAAAATCGTACGCATTTCCAAAACAAGAAACAACGAGAAACCAGAGAAAGGTCATTAACCAAAACAAAAGCTGGAGTAAAAAATGAAAATAGATGGGTACAGCAAACACACACACTCACTTACTCACATACACGACACGCGCTTGCACATCCACCCACCCGCCCACCCACCCACACACACCCCCCCTCCCCCAAGATTTGGAGAAAAGGAGGGGGAAAGGGGGATTCGACAGGCATACATTCTCTATAAAAAAAAAAAAAAAAAAAAAAAGTTTTACATTAATAGAAGAAAAGAAAAGAAAAAAAAAGGGAGAAAAAAAAGGAGCTGTTATCGCTCTACGTACTCATGACATCAAAATTCACTCATAATAAATTTGAAAAAGTGTGCTAAATTTACTAGTAATCGTTTCTTTTTACTGCAAAAAAGAGAGCAAAACGACAGACAATGCGTCTTTTCGGCTGCAGCTAATATCATATTTGTTTTCAACTGCTTAGTCATCCCAACTGTTACTGTACATTAACTGTCAGTCCGTTGTGTAGAGGAGAAACGAACGCTTTCCAAAAACGTGCAAGCTTTTCACATTATCCCAACAAATCAACAACAACAGCAAAGAAGAAAACCCATTCTACTGAACCTTTCGTGTCTGGTTTTCTTTCTTTTCTTTTTGGGGGGTGGAGGTGATGGTGGTGGTAAATTTAAGATCAAAACAAGTGCAGAGGTGTATATTGCTTTTACAGTTATGTTGTACTTGTGTATAAATCTACGTTGTACTGCCTCATTGATATATACGTCCTATTCGATTTCCGCCATAATTATGTTGGCTACGGTCCACATGTATACATGTAAAACCGCTATCTGAATAAAAGTTCCGTGGAAATTATGGCTACTTGCAAATTGAAAATCCAAACAAAACAAAGAAACTGTTCTACGATGATGTGATTACTGACAAACAAAGAAGAACAAAGATTTGGTGAGAAGAAACACACATTTCTTTAAGCATGTACTCTTGAAGAGCAACCTCCCCCCACCCCCCGAAAAAGAAAAAAGAAAAAAGGAGAGACTATTGTTTTCTGAGCAGCCTGTACATAAACAAAATAATTTGATCATATTAAGATGCTGCTGTTTCATTACAATTTTTTTTCATGAAACTCCAGTTATTGCTTCTTGCAGTGTATATATATATATATGTACAAAGGCTATAATGCTTACCTTAGTAAATAAAGAAATAAACGGAGGTAAGTGTTTGTTAATCATACTTGCATGTATGCGTTTGATTCTATTTGAAGATTCAGGTCTTTGTAATAAGTTTAAATCTTCCTCCCTCCACTATGCACGCATTGCAACACCAACAGAACAATGTCCTTGTTTCTATTTTTATTGTCAAAATGCACATAGCATGAAATAAATATGCTAATAGTGTAATACCAAAACAGATTTGAAACATAACTATTATTTTATTTTTATTTTTGTTGTTGTCGAAGAAAGGGTAGAGTAAGTTACGTATTTTCAGGGACTTGTATCTTTCATAAACAAGTAGCAGCATGAAGAAAACTGCTTGTTTCCTTTTGAGACTGTTTCCTTCTGTGTTTGTTAGCATTCCTCTGCTAAAAGTAAAACCCTAAGATTGATCCAGTGGTGTGCGATTGTTTCCCCACAAATGTACATACTGTTGCAGACATGAATACAGGTGTGCAGTGTTGCCCGCCACTCAGGCAGCTGCGCTCCGACTTGAGGGATTTCAGTAAAGGGGTCTGTCATGTCATAGGTCACTATAGCTAAAAGTAGTAGACGATCTTCGGAAATCCAGGGGACTGCACTCGGTAAGTGCCTACGGGCATGGACCGGTGACATAGGTCCATGCCTGCGGGTGTAGCGCAGAGTAGGTACGCTTTTGGCAGGGGTAGTGAGCACGTGGGGAAGATGACGGGTACCCGTATACAAAAGGCATCAGAAATGTCGATCAAACACTGTTCGTGGGGAACATGCAGTCTAGTATAAATTATAATAGGTCCATGCTTGAAGACAGAGCTCAGGTGCTGTCTGAAAGTCGAGGTGGCCATCCTGGGCTCCCCGTCCCTAATAAGCCTACGGTTTCTGTGGACGTAAAGCAACACTCAACTCAACGCCTGAAGATCTAAAATTGTCGCAGATCTGCCGCCTCCATTCAAGGGACTTCACTCTCCCGGCGTAAGAAAACCCCGTCAACTTATCTTCGCCTGTTATTTTTTAGAAGTCTATTCTCACGTGGTCATGGGACTTGCTCTCCACAACCTGACATAACCCTGTGTGGTTGACTGGGCTCAAAGAACCAACTAACTCACACCACACTAAGAATTTGGCTTTAGTCCCAATCCTCAAGCTACACAGTCAATAAATGAATAAGACTGAGATGAGATGAGATGAGATGAGTGCTAATAAGATGACAATAATTACAATGCCAGTAGCCTGTGATTGGAGCCCATCAGATTTTACAAAGGTATAATGTGCATGGTCATGAACAGTGGAACCCCAGTGAAACAGCCACCCTAAAAATCACCACAAAGAGGGCTGACTGTCATCGAATGGTTGATAATTGCATTATGAATGTGATGTACTTTTGGTGAAGTTTTTGTACCATGGCCCATGCAAACCAGTTCACATTAAGATTGTCAGAATATGATGTACTTTTGGTGGAGTTTTTGTACCTTACAAACGAATTCACATTATGAATTTTATATACTTTTGGTGGAGTTTTTGTACCTGATAAACTAATTCACATTAATGATTAATATGATGTACCAAGTTTTTGTACCTTACAAACTAATTCACATTGTGAATATGATGTACCTTTGGTGGAGTTTTTGTACCTTACCTTGTAAGCCATCTGATATGCATGCATGCCTGGTGACTGTTACCAAAGTTGATTCAGGTATCTGTCAGTTGCTATGTATGTGCAACACTTGACACTGCATCAGTTCCCTTTATCTCTGTTGGCTTCAGTTGAGAAGCAAGGAGCATCCAACTAAGGTCTTAAAACAGAGGTGGCCTCTCACCACTCATGAGGGTGGTTCTCTGTCAGGG
Organism: Alviniconcha strummeri; assembly: GCA_963584105.1. Classification (NCBI taxonomy): domain Eukaryota; kingdom Metazoa; phylum Mollusca; class Gastropoda; family Provannidae; genus Alviniconcha; species Alviniconcha strummeri. Next base: position 7,632,288 of record OY757548.1, on the reverse strand, counting down.
GCAATGTGAAGACGACAGCATGGAGACTAGCATCATCCCAACAGGCTCTCAGCCTGGCTTTTTAATCAGTGCTGACTTGGGAAGCGGCAAAAAAGCCACATGAGAGATCTTGGACATAGTCCTCTCTCACTCTGGTCTCCTTTGCTTCAGTTCACTCAGCTGTGAGGGCCATCATCAATCAGACAAACGTTGGAACCATCTGAAAGGTGATGCTGGGGAAACTTCTGGGAGATGGGGTGGAGCACTTATGGGCTTTTCTGAGCACATAGATACCATCTTGAACTGAACTGAACTCAGCTGTGAAGGAGTGCCCTGGAAGGCACAATGCGGCTGCCTGAGTGGCCAGGGATACTGCGTATGACTGTGACGAAAATAATGCCCGCATGTGTAATAAACTAATATGTACAAATTATGCACAAGGCAAATCTTGGACCCTGCTCTGGGTCAGTCTGCAAATTCAAATTCCAGCAGAGAAATGCCACCAACTGATGCTTCAAAATAAAATTAAAAAAATCACAAATCCATCCTCCCTCTCCAAGGACACATATGTGACAAGAATATATATATACATGTATTACTTATACTGATCATTAATATATATGTATGGATATGCTAATAGAATACAGTTCAAAACATAAAAAAATAATAATTATGCCATGGACAGTAAATAACACTTTTAAAAAACACACAAACAAGAAGAGCTGAACAGATCACTCTGCCTGATAAGTGTGCTACCTCAGATAAATTATTAACTTAACAAAGTCAACATCAAAGTCATTAAAACATGCACCAAGTCTAAGGCAGTCAGAACAGTCTGCCTCCAGTGACTGTGGCTGCTCAGGCTGATGACCAGAATGTAACCCCCCTGTGTAGATCATGTAAGCAGAACTGAAAGAACACAACTAGATTTCTGCACATATTTTAATGTCACTTAGTGAATAAATATCCAGTTGTACATATATAGATATATAGAATATATATATATCCCCGAAGTCTGCATTGAAAATTTCAGATCTGTTCCTGATGACTGTGGTCGTTCGTACTGATGGCAAGAATGTTACTATCCATTGTGGACTATGGATACCCAGATCAGCACTGCTCATCTCTGAACACGCACAAGGTCACTTCTTCAGGCTGATGACCACCATTGACTATTCAGCCTGGATCACGCTGAGATCAGCAGTGAACATTTCTGAACACACCTAACACGCAGATCAGGAACCAGGCTGTTCCCAGTCCCAGCGGTCACTCAGACCAACGACCAGAATGTGACTGGTGTGCATCACTGAGCATCCCAGGACACACTACGGCTAGATCAGAAAGCAGTCTTTTGGTTTGTATGGATCATGTATGCATCAGTGAGATCTGCACTGAACATCTCTGAACACGTAAGAGATACATTAGATCAGTAATCAGTTTGTTCCTGAAGACTGGTCATTCAACCTCATGACCAGAATGCAACTCTCCCTGTGTGTCTGTATGCACAGAACTGAAGTCAGCACAGAACATCTGTGAACAGCATCAGGAATTGGCCTGTTTCTGATGGCCTGTTTCAGACAGCTGACTGCAATGCAGCTCTGTCCTGCATGGATCAGTTTGAGGGTGGAGTGAGCAGTGAACCTCTCTGAACACAAAATCAGGAATCAATCTGTTCCTGATGACTGTGGTCGTTCAGACTGATGACGAGAATGTGACTCTGACCTGTGTGGATCATGTTGTAGGTGGAGTTGGGGCGGATGCTGAAGCTCTCCGAGCACACGTCACAGTTGTAGTGTTTGCCTCCGAGCAGCTGGGTCAGGTGCTTGAAGGGAAGTGTCACGTTCCCTTCCTCCACGCTTCCCCCTTCCCCTTCCGAGAACGCCCCGACCACCACACTGGTCCCTTCGTCAGGGTTCACGAAGGCCTGTTCTTCTGTCACCTCCACTTGCGTGCTCCCCCCATTTTCCACCTTCATGCTGCCGGTCAGCTCTTCAGAGGTGCTGCCGCTTGTTGTCAAAACGGTGTTTCCCTCTGCATCCACCAGTGCCAGTCTTTTAACTTCGCCATCATCATCTCTGTGATTGATAATGAACTCAATGACTGGTTCGGTTTCATTGGTCGCATCCTGGACCACCAGATGCTCGGTGACGTCTGCCACAGAGTCGACAATGATCTGCTGCTCTGTTCCAGCTGGCTGAGAGGCGGCACTGTCGTACATCATCACTGTCTCAACAACACTGCTGCCAACGCTGGTGGCAGGGGATGCTGGCAGTAGACGCTCTGTACCTCTGTGTCTAGCTTGTTGTTTAGCCTGTTCAGGAAAGACAAGAATAAAATGAAAGCTAAGAGAGGGAAAGACGGAGAAACAAAAGTGGTTTATATAATTCCCATACATATATATCTGCAGTGTAGACGGATATTATGCAGAAAAAAGAATGAACAAAGAATCAGGTGCAGTCAAATTCTGCGCCGCAAACTAAGTGTCCAAAGAGTTTTTCAGCTCATTAGGAATGGGAATGATACATTACTTTCACTTTGTACTATCACAACTTCATTGTTGCTTTTTTTAAATCTCTGTGGGGTGTGATGTGTGTTGCTGTTCCAGTACCTAAGTGAGTTTTGCAAGACATGCATTCATGCTCATCCTAATATATCCTCTACACAAGAAGACCAAACTGCAAGGCAACTTCAAAACTACAAGTGGGGGGGGGGGGGGGGGTAGAGGGGGAGATGGGGGTTTGCAAATGGAGCAGCAGGCATTTTGCGAAGGGGGGCAGAAAAGGGGATGGGGGAGGTTGGGTGGAGGAGGCAGAGTGTTTGGTTGCAGCTTGCTGTGGTACACTGCACAGTGAGGGTGGGAAAACAAGAGAGCTGCAGCCTCATTCTTTTGTTGTTCCAGAACAAAATTCTGAAACAAGAATGACTGCCAGCATTCTAAAGTAAGATCCAAACACATAATTCCCTGAAAATTTGCATGGTGTTGTCTGTGTCATAATAAATAAGCGTTCTTTTGAATCTTTTGTGTTTGTTTCAGATCAGTTTCGATGTAACAGCCACACTGACCTTATTTATACCAATTTTGTTGTTGTTGTGGAAGTAAAGTAAAATCAGTGAACAGCACAACAATCCCATGCCTGCCATGCGACAGGCAGAGAAACAATTGAAGGACTAAAGGAAATCTGAACAAACGCAAGGAAAGTGAGGTAAAGAAAGCCTAGTCTTACGGTGTTGTGCGTCCTCAGGTGCCTGTGCAGATATCGGCTCTGAGAAAACACCTTGTCACACAGCTGGCAGACAAAGCGCTCGTTGAGGTGTTGCTGCATGTGCATCTTCAGGTGGGAGGGCACACGGAACCCTTTGTTGCACATCGGGCAGGTGTGTGGTTTCTCCCCACGGTGACGCATCATGTGGTACCTGCACAATGAATGCATTCAAAATGACTGGACTAATGGGGGCAATTATGCATACCCTTAAAGGGGAAGCAGGACTGACTGAGTCTTCACATCTAGTGCACAGTCAACCACAATGATTTGTATCAGGCTGAAACCATAAATCACCTAACTACAAGTAAAGAAATCTGGCTCATATTAGTTCTAGACACAGTTAGTTAGTCAGTGACTGGATTTTAACATCCTGCCAATCCCATAGGGTCACCACCGGAAGAACAAACATTGCCAAATAAGTCAATACAGATTTAAAACTCTTCCAGAGCCTAAACCTATACCGAAGTCAGCTCATACAAAGTCACTCTACAAAAGACAAGTGCAGCAAGTGAAACTACACAAGAGGCCAGGCCAGAAAGTTACTCTCCCTGACTAACAAGTGAATGTGAGGAAGGGCTGATGATCTGTTGTGACAAGACTATATTACCATAAAAAATAACCACCACCACTAAATTGTGATAAAAATCACACCATATCAAACCATACCATAACACGTTACAAATACATGTATCTAAAAGCCAGAACAGTGTACAGACAGGCTTTCACATAGGCATTGGACACTGAACTGATATGAAGTCGCAGTTTAACATACCAGTACCTGACAGGAAGTCACCCATCTGATAGAAACGAATGGCTGAATCTGTCTAATGGACCTCCTGTTCTTGTTTTGCCCTGATATAGCCATACTTGTTGACTGGGCGTAAAAAAAGAAACAAGTTACTTACTCCTGTTCTTGTGAAAGATCAATCTCAATGCTACCTGGCCACCAGTCTCCATCACAATGAGTGATCTCTTGTGTTATAAAGAAAGATTTGTGTAAGGGGAATATCCAAGCAGAACACTGGATGATCACAAGCTAGTGGTAAATACACACAAAAAACGCACACAAGGCTGCATATGCACACAGGGCACATGAAAATGTGTTAAAGGACACAGAACTGTTTTTGTTTAGCGTCAGATTCACAAATCTAGCCATGGTCAAAAAACGGGAAGAAGAAAGAGGAGAAACAAAGGCTGTCAGTGCTCTTCAAAGAGTGATGCCGTCAAAACAACAACGTGGACATTACTTGTAGTTGGACTGCTGCCCAAAGCCATGCCCGCACTCCTCACAGACATAGGGTTTCTCCCCTGTGTGCACACGGATGTGCTTGATGAGGTCGGCCTGCCGCACAAACTCCTTGTGACACACACGGCATGGGAATCTGGTCTGCAGAGAGATGCATACAATGAGAAATCAAAATTGGAAAATTTGATACGCTCCTTCACACCAATGCAAAACATAATATATGTATACTGGCAGGACTGGATAGCTCTGCTCTTGCAGCTGTACTAGCCTTAAACTTTAATGGGGACGCAAATTTCCCATAAATCAGAAGACTGATAAAATACTGATTAGTTTTTGTTTTAATCAAACACGTGTGCACCTGCCTTAATCTTGTCAACTGGTTTCCAACAATTAAACTGAAGTTAACTCCATTAAAAAAAGTATATGTTTTATTTTATATGAAATATTTTGTTCTTGAGCAGTTCTGGTGCTGGAAGATGAGAAAGAACCTCCACATTTAAGTCTTCAACTGTACTGTCAGTCTACATTCCCTGACACGGAAGTTACACTGATACAACCTCTGAAACTCGGACAGAGTCTGACAGCAAGGACAGATGCACAACATAAAATTCAGGCTTGATGAGCATACACTTTAATAACAACATATTTTATTCATTCCAGCGGGAAATTAAAGCTGTCATTCGATCTTATATATTAACGCACTACTAAGAACCAAATTTCACTTTTATCTCGATAATTCAAAGTCATGAAACACACACACATGTACACACTCTTAGAAATACACCCCCTTTCTCTCAAATCTGCATACACTTTCTACCACTTACCAGCTTCAAATGTCGATATTTCATGTGCCTGTTGAGGTAGGTCTGCAATGTAAAGCCTTCTCCACACTCCGAGCAGAAAAACAGCTTTTCTGTCTGGTGCGTCTGTTCGTGGGCAAAGCGGGAACTGTCCCGGGAAAATCCTCGCTGGCAGATGCTACACTTGAAGGGGAAAGCTTTGGGATGCTTGGACAGGATGTGCTCTTTCAGAGGACTGATGAAGCGGAACTTCTCTGTGCAATACAGGCACTGCAACTGCAGCCACAAACACATGCAACACTTGAAGGGAAAAGTCTTGTGATATCTGGACAGGGTAATATCCTTAAGCACCAATGCCGTTACATAAAAAAAATCCACAAAAAAAAAGAAGAAAAAAAAAAATCAGAAGAACACCTACTGCTGCTATCATAATCATATGTTGAAACTTAGCTACTTTAGCATCACAAAATAAGTCTTGAATGCTTGCCACAACCCCATATAAAACTTTCAGGAACATCTAAACTTCCAATTCATAAAAATTTCAAAATTATGACTGACATCATCACAGCTTAACTATAATCAGCTGTATCACATTAACTTAGCCAATCAACATTTATGTAATATAATTATGCAATAAATTTCTGAACAAAGCAGAGCACACACACAAAATACACATATGAACATGTACAAACAATGTCCACACACACATAATCATATACATCACACACAAACAAACACTAACACAGTCAAACAATACCTGAACAGAACAAGCCTGGAGATATCTGGCAAACTTACACCGGCTTGCTGCACCTTTCTGGGGCCATCAGTGTCCTCCCCAGCCTTGAGATGGGACTGCTCGTGGGCCTTGAGGAAAACCTCTGACGTAAATGTCTTGTCACACATGCTGCATTCATGGTTTGCTGATCGACCGCGGCTCTGCCCTCTCCCTCTGCCGCGACCACTCTTGGGGGTGCCTGAGTCAATGGCAACTCTGTACAAACCAGGCATGATGGTCAAAAGCCAAGTGTTCTGAAGCCACAGGGCTTAGGCTAGTGTTACTCTGAAGGAAGTTTATAATACCAATAGCAAGATCTTGTGTTTTATATCACAATAACTGTTATGGAAAATCACAGCATGGACAAGCTGATGAAGGTGATTTGGAAGGAAAAGAAATGAGTTTCAGCATGCAATCAGATTATAAACATGTGCTTCCCCCCTCCCCCCCAACACTCACACACACACACACACACACACACACACAAACCCAGCAATAACAGTACCATGCAATCAGAAAGACTGGCGTAAGGTATCAAACAAATGTTTTTTTCAAGCATTTGTATTTCCACCAAACAAAATCAAGAATTGATTATGCAAATCAAGAACTAATTCTCAGGAGGAAATCTAAGGCATGGGCAGGGTCAGGCAGCATAAAAAACGACTAAAAGAATCAGAAATTTTAACATTATCACATGACTACGTAAATTAATCGCTAGGAAAATTTTCTTGTGCTACACATTAAACCAGAATACGAATTATGAATAATATACCGGTGAAGGATTTTCACACACAGCACACAGAGTTGTGCACAACCATACAGAGAAATGTATACAATGTATGTACACACATGCATGTGCACATCCACACACACTCACGGGCAAACATATGCAAACACACACACATGCGTACACAAATGTGTGCACAAACACAGTATACTAACACACTTCCATCTGGCTAATCAGTACCTGGTGAGACAGGTACGAGCATGACTGCTGAGAAGTGCTGCAGAGGAGAAGCTTTGTGAACATCGTATGCACTTGAAGCTGATCCTGAAACATAATCAAGTCTCCACTTCATGTGTACATGTGTGTGTGCATGTGTGAGTGTGTGTCTGTTGTGTGTGTGTGTGTGTGTGTGTGTGTGTGTGTGTGTGTGTGTGTGTGTGTGTGTGTGTGTGTGTGTGTGTGTGTGTGTGTACAGGCATTCATGTGTGTGTTTGTGTGAGTATGTGTGTGTGTGTATGTGTAGTCCAAGTCCAGATCTTTTTCTTCTTCTTTTTTAAGCCTAAAATGTACGCAGGACAACACCTGGCAGCTGACTGTGACACACACCTGCTTCCTGGCTTCTGATGCAGATGGCTGTGGTTCTCCAGCAAGGTCTTGGAGGTGAATGACTGGGAGCAGAGACGGCAGGAAAAAACAGCCCCACCCTCGCTGTGTGCTTCTTTGACATGCTGGCGCAGGTAGGCAGCAAAGGGGAATGTTTCCCCGCACTGGCCGCAGGTGTGGACAGGAGTTCCGGTGGCCGAGGTCAGAACTGCAGGATGGGGGGTGGAGGGGGTGCTGATGTCCTGCGTGGATTCTGTGTTGTTCTCATCTGATCAGATGGGGTATCATGGGTTTTATTTGTGTAAGAAGAAAAGGTATCCACAACACACACACACATTTGAATGCATGCAAATACACAAATGAACACAATGTCCACACACACATAATTATATACATCACACACAAACACTCCCAGAACAAAATCATTATAATAAATGAATTACACTTCTAAGTAATAACATTAATTAACACTAACACTGCAATAGCAGTAATATTACCATAACGTTAACAGACAATAGTAAATTAATATTACCAAATTATTTGTGTTTAGTATACAAAACGCACAACTGTCTACAGTAGTCAGTACGCATTTTGATGCATTGCGATAGCTCATTTTGTCACACAAATTACTTGATGCTACGCACTCTGCTTTTTCACACAGTACATTCAAGTCTAACCATTACCACACCAGTTAAACAAAACTGCTTGATTACCTTCATTATCAACGTCATCAAAGTCCATGTCTTCGTTCTCGCCTTCTTCCTCATCGTGCTCAACAGCCATGTGCAGCTCCAGATCCTCCTCGTCCTTCAGCGGTTCCCCGCAGGCATCGCACACAAACTCCTCCTCCTCTTCCTCATCCAGGTGCTGGGTCACATGCTGAGCACGATCCTTCTTGTTCATGAGCTCTCCACACACTGTGCACGTCCACTGGTCATCAGAAGTTGCAGCTGCTGCATTTTGAGGCGGAGACACCGAGGTCAGAATTCTGGGTGAGCTTCCTCTAGTGGAGACGGTCACCACTGTTGAGGAGGTGTCTGTCTTGGATGGGGTGAGAGTGGTTTGTTGGCTGTCAGAATCTGCTACAGCTGGAGAAGTCAGGGTTCTCATGGGTGACTGTGTTGCTGAGGTGGCGACCAGCGGAGTCTGAGCTCCCGCGGTTGTAGGGTAGGCGGCTTCTGCCAGCAAGAGAAGGCTGGCGGGTGTGTCACTCTTACTGGTGGAACTGCCGCTTGGTCCAGACTCTGAGACAATGGTGACCGTTGCCAACTGTCCTTCTTCCATTCCAGACACCGACTCCACTGTTGCAATCTGGTCAGCGGTGACCAGGTTGTCAGAGCCATCGTCACTAGTTATCGCTGTCAAAATGTAGGATGTTGTTCCATCCTCTTCTTGGGTCACTCTCAGCTCCTGCTTCTCCTGGCCAGCACTTTCACTTTCAGCTGCTGCCAGCAGCAGTGCTGACGAGAGCTCCATGGGTGAGGACAAGGATGTTTTCATGGCCTCAGAGAGTGAGACAGAAGAACTGATGACATCTGACTGAGACACGGAAGGCCAGGACACTGACGGGCATCTGTTGACTTTGGCTGAAGTGTGGATTTGGACTGTCGATGCCAGTCTCTCCTGCCTCTTCTTGATGCTGCGGGGGAGTAACTCTGGCTCCAGGATCAAAAGACTTTTGGGAACTGCCTTTGGCCTGGGGCCAACATCAGGCATTAAAACCTCATCCTTGGACAGCCGCGGCCTTGGAGTTTTCTGAACTGCATCTTTTCGATGGGAACTGCCAGACAATGCATGGCCAGGCTTAGAAACAGGCGCAGCATCTTGGGGTGTCTTTGCCCTCTTCCTTGTCTGGATGGGCTCGTAATTGGGAACAAACACTCCTCGTGGGCTTCTGGACAATTTTGCATGACTCTGTCGGCTCGGTGTGGTTGCAAATTCATCTTTTGTACTGTCTGACTCCTCTTTGGTGAGGCCAAGAGTCTCCTCCACAGATGTCTCAGCACCTTTGGGTGAGCTGGCAGGGGGCTGTTCTGGAGATGCTGGTGCTGGCCGTTTCTGCGTCCTCATTCTCCTGGCTGAGGTTGGTGATTCTTTGGACGGAGATCCAGAACCTGCAGACTCTTCACCTGCCTCCCCTTCCAAATGGCCGCCTTCTTTGGGCATGGACTGTAGATCAGGGTGTGATGGCACAGAGTCAGGCAAGGCTGCCACTTTCTGAGAGGAACCCTTTCGTGTTGCCCTCTGTGGCGAGGACTTTTCAACAGGTGAGTCCTCCATGTGGACCTTACTGCCAGGGCTGGTTCCACCTTTCAGATTGTTTGGGGTGCTCTCTTTCACTCCTTCCACAATCGGTGACACTTCTGCCTCTTCACAGGTGTTCTGGTCCAGTGTTTGTTTGGTGGAAGACATATCTGCTTTCTTTGCCAATATCTTAAAATAAAAACACAACAATATTAATAATGATGATGATGAAGATTTGTCAAGCATGGATATATTATACGATCATGCTGCAACAGCATCCTCACTGTGCTTAAAGAAGAAGAAAAAATAGATAATTAAATGAAGAGTCACTGGTGCACAGTCTGAGCAGATCTAATTCTCTGAGAACAATGAACAGGTAGATGAATAAGACAACTGAACCCCAAAAAGGCATCAGACAGAAACTACAAAAATGGAAAAGACACATCAATCTGTATCTGACACTGCCACTGGTGACAGCTAAAACTAAAACTGTAAAAGAAACATAATGATCGGAATGGTGATCATGGATCAAAGAATAAAATTATATATATAATTTTGTGTAAATAATAATGTGTGTGTGTGTGTGTGTGTGTGTGTGTGTGTGTGTGTGTGTAATTTATCAATATCATCATGCTAAGTTTGATTTTAAAAGATCTCAAATGACAATTTTACAGAAGTAAAATTCCATATATTTTTTGTTTTCTATCATCAAATAAATGCTAAAATTTCAGTATAATGCCAGGAAAGAGTAAGTAAATAACATGGTGTTTTACGCCTAGTCAACCATTATGATTATATCAGGGCGAGAAATATGATACAGTGATTGTGTGTTTGCAAGTATGTGTGTGTGCTAATTATATACTAAAATATAGTAATCAGTATCAGATTTTCTGTCATGTAAATTATGCGTTATTTTCTGTGACTCACACTAGTCACAGTGTCAGTGTATCAATTATCAGTATCAGAATCAGTGGTAAGTGTTGTATTGCTGCAAACTGTAGGAGTGTAATATGTGTGTGTGTGTGTGTGTGTGTGTGTGTGTGTGTGTGTGTGTGTGTGTGTGTGTGTGTGTGTGCGAGTGCGCGCACGCACGTGTGTGTATGAATGTGCTAACAGCAGGGCACCACTGTTTTCCCCAAGTACTGTTACAGTGTTACTGTTAGTGTTACTACTGTTTACTGTACAAAGTCAAATTTTTCAGGCATCAGAAATGGAAGACAAACAGGACAAAAAGAGGAAGCCGTGGATGAGAGAGAGAGAGAGAGAGAGAGAGAGAGAGAGAGAGAGGGGAGAAAAGAAAACAAGAAACCGATTTAACTTTAATTTTTAACTACAACTTAGTACAAGTACAAATGTCATTCGTATTCAGTTTAATTCGCATATGGATCATATCTGAAGTTGAGCCGGTTTGTCCAAATCTTGACTTTGCAAAACCAGTAACTTTTTTCCACGCAGTTTATAGTAAACAACACATACATATATACATTCTTTGAAAGAATGCGATTCTTGATCAAGGAAAAAAGTGTGTTTCGGGTCGCATGCACATATTTGGTGTTAAATTTGCAAACGGCAGAACACAGTCAAGCCCACCGTGCGACTACAGACAGTTTACAGACATAATGAAGCTACTCCAATACCTGAAACAAGATATTTAAAACTAACGAATTATTCAAACGAAATCACTACTAAATCTAAACTGATATAAATGGTGCATAAAAGTCAAAATGAAAACAGCCTATCTGCAAAAGAGTGACTCACCTAGCCTGCGCTTTAGCGATCAGTTCCATCTGTTTAGCTTTGACTTCCGGTGCAAGCCTCATTCTCAAAACTTGTATTGTACCCGACGTACGAAGAGAAAATCTTTATAATTTGTTCATTGAAGCTACTGAAGAAGAAAGAAAACTAAATTAGGTGTGAAATATTTTATAATATTTATTTCTGACTATTCTGTTATTGATGTTAAAATTCTTCAAGCAAACATTTTTTGTTTTCAATACCAATTCCCCCTAAATATCCTATTTGCATTTTTGAGACGAAAACAATTTTGAAAGTTGTACCATTTCTGGTTTGCATGTATGTGCTAAAGCACCCGTTGGACTTGCAGAGAGAGAAAAAAAAGCTAAAACAAACAAAAAAACGGGCAATTCTTGAACTAAGGTAGCTCATTAAATATAATCGACCTCGATTTCTTGGTTGTGGGTCGACAACAAAAATTAAATCCCACTGTTATGACAAGATTTGTTTATGTTCAGGTAATGTCCACATTCCCAGTTCTTTTCCCTGCTTCAGTGCTTGTGTGCGTGTGCGACACGTATCATTAAATAAACTTACTTACGGTATCAGTGAGTATGATTCTATGAATTTTAAATGTTAGTTATTTTGACATGACCAGTTTACATACATTAATTCCGTATTCCGCGTATGCATAACGTTTAAGCACATGAAACTAGAGCTAGAAGTAGAGAAACAACCTGAGTACCGAATTACTATTTTTATTATAAAATATAATTCACATGGACTGAATCACTCAATCAGTGAATGTGAAACTTTTTCCGTCCAGGAACATCTTTAGATTCTGCAGAAAGTTACCTGGACTTTGGAATACCTTTGTGGTCTTAGACATGAGTGGAGAACCAGCAGTAAAGAAGCAACGCACAATGGTTAAAATTGGCACACACAATGGACATTTCCACTGCGATGAAGTGCTGGCCTGCTTCATGCTAAAACAGCTTCCATGCTATAAAGATGCAGAAATCATCAGGTAAAGTACTAAAGACCATCACAAGATTTTTTAGATTTTTCTTATTCCTTCCTTCCCCCATTAGGAATAGGATTATAATAAATAATTTATACAATCATTTTGATTATTTATACTAATAAAGAAATATTACTTTATTAGTAATAATGTATTATAAAATTTATAGTACTTAGTATTAAAACTTATTAAAAATATATGATTAGGTGTTTCCATGCCACTGGCCATAATTAGGCCTTATTAATAATAGTAATTATTATATATAATAACAATATTACCATTATTAGTAATAATTAATAGGAATACATTTTTTTTTAAATCATGTTTTCTGCCCCTTTTTTCAATAATACAATTTTATGGCAGTCAACACTGTAACACTAACAGTAACATACCTGTTCTGGGGGGAGAAATCAGTCACTCAGTATCACTCAGTATATTTTAATTTTTATGTCTGTTCACAGTAAGGTGATATTAGACAAGTTTGGGGGAGGATACAAGTTGCATATGATATATTTAATCATGTGATTGTCAGTGCTCATAATTTACGGTTCCCATACCATCTGAACAGGCTCCACATTTCAGCCGGAAGGGCTGATCTATCTAGTGTAATGACTAGTGTGCTGCATTTCCATGTGTCTAAAGAGTGGTATGGCTGCCATTGCCAATACTTAAAGCCTCAGTTCCCTTGGTGAAAATTTGCGCATGCGCACCAATGTCAATCTCAATTTGGGCAAAGGGGCAGGGCTTATCTATAAACAGCTGAACACGTGTTAATAGAATGTAAGTAAACACATGCAGGAAGTGTCTGACCACGTACCTCATCAGAGATAAATTGCTGTGTACTCCTGCCACACTGTGCCCCAAAAACAGTACTTCTTGTCCTCCAGCCTCCTGATAACACTCTGACGGCATGGATTTCTCTGATCAAGCTGATGTTTTGTTGAAGTCATTCGCCTGCTGTTTACATGGTCGTTCCAGTCAAGAACAGACAAGTCTGTCCGAAACGTGTAGAGCTTTTCTCCAAAGTGACTGCCAAGTCGCTTGTCATGGTATTGCAACATACTGTTATTGAAACACTCAACCAAATATGTATCCATGCAATGAACAAAATCTCCTGGCGATTTGTAAATTGGCGTTTTCTCCAGAACCTTGCGTAGCAACAGTTCAGCATTGCTATCACTGATGATGGTTTTAGATGGTTCATAGTTCACATCCATTTTGCAGCGAGAAGAGGGATGGCAGTCTATGTGGTTGTTTTTGTAATTTTCAGTGATGTTTAGGATCATAGACTTCAGTTTCAGAGGGTCTTGCTCGCAGTTTTTCATACACCAATGGAAATGTGTTTTCACGCTGGCAGCTTTGTCCGAAAGTTGTGGGTGCCAGGTCTTGCCCTCCAGGTGACGAGGTCTGGCACATACTGAGCACACTTCCTTTGCCACATTCTTGGCCACATGCCAGGTGTCATTTGTAGACTCAGTATCGGGTCTGTTGTCTCTGATCCATTTATTTACAGATGTGTTTCGATCATGACAGTGTACACGGATGTGCACACTGCCATTTTCTTGACTTTGAAGGTGGTTGTATATTCTCTGTGTGCCCAATGATTCGTGTCTCTGCGCGCACGGATCATCACCCCTTGTCACAGTCTCGTAGTGCAACACTTTGCGGGAGTTAGCCCCAAGACAAATGACATCTGTGTACTTGGAATTTTTGCGGGTGGCATGGCACGCATCTGTCAGAATGTTGATGCCATCCATGTCTTCGTAGGTGACAATTTCTTCAAGCAAAGCGTCCCGTGTCGACTCTTTGGCCAGGGCTTTGACACACTCACTGTAGGACTCAAAGAAAGTATTGAGGTAGGCGTTACCTAGTATGCCGATCCCCATTGCAGTCATGATTCTTTCATATTGATTCGGAAGAATTCAGGAAATGAAGTAGCCATGTGCCATGCGAGAATTCACCAGATATTTGTCGCCAAGATATGGTGATGAATGCCAAGAAATTCTGTGGTCTTTGGCACACTGTAAACGAAACACTCCTACGTGGCCAGACAGTGTCACTGCATTGGTCTCTAGAGGCTGGTCACAGACTTTGGAGTGCAGCTTAGTACGTTTGACTAGGTTGTCAATTGATGACGACGCACAGACAAACAGCTGTTCCTTTGTTGATGGCAAGTCAGTGCATTGGGCAAAAGAGCAATCAACGAAGTGCGCAGGTTCTGCAGAATCCATGTTGTTTCTCTCAGGACCACATTCCTCAATGTTCTTGGCAATGTAAAATCGAAACACTTCAGACAAAAGTTGTTTATTTGTACACAAATTTGGATTCCCTCCACCAAGAAAGGTTTTTACTTTTTGAAGCAGCAAGTTGATTTCCTGTATCTCTTCCATAGTTTCACATGAATAAAAAAGTTTCCCTTTTGGTGCTTCATGGCCTTGTCGTCGGGCTGCTCTGTGCTTGGCAGCTTCCTCATTGTCTTTCATGTATTTTCTTTTTGGAAGGTTTATGACATCCATGTCAAGAAAAAAGTCAGCCTGTATGCTTGAAATCAGACAGAACGTCAGTGTAGAACCCTTTTCTTTTGCTTCCTAACACAAGACCCGTTGAGGCGCAATTCACTTTTCAACCTCCCACACATTTAAAAAAAAAAAAAAATTGTCAGCACAAGAGTCAGCTGACGTGAGGGTGGGGATGGGGGAGGATGAGAGGAGGGGTGAACTTCACTGAGTGGGTCAGATCATTATGGGCATCAAGGAAATAACGGGGACCAAAGGACGTGACTTCAGTCAAGATTGTCCTTTACCTTTTGCAGCCTTGCACCTCTCTTGCATGGTCAAAGCCGCAAGCAGCTTCATATACATGGGCACTTACTACTTTTTGCCATTCATAGCTTGATTTATATTCACATCCTTTCACCCCTCGATCCAGTTTTAATTGAAAAGCCCCAAAATGATACAGAAAGCATCACGCAGGCACGTGATAAAGAGGCCTTGTCGAGGTTTTATGTGACCAAATTGTCCATTGTTTTAGATTCGTGCAGCTATGGAATACCTGAAAGTAAAAACATGGGGTGTCCCTTTCTGAACCCCTGGTACCGTCAGCGATCTGGCGCGAAGCAGAACTGTTGACAGCCAGGGCCACAGAGTTGAGTATGTGTAGTCAGTGAGGCCCCACTAAGTTTCATGTGAGCAAATTATTCTACTTTCAGTGCATTTAGTCCTCTGTCCAGTGCTGAAAAACTGAAAGAAAAAAGTGAACATCCCTGTCTGTACCTCCAAAATTCCTCTTCCGACGCCAGTTGGCTACTTCAAATCCAAGCTGGGGAGACTAGGCTATTACTGCTCCAGTTTGCCAACAGAGAATCTGTGCAGACCGATTGTGCTGTTATATTTGTACATCAGCAGGTTTTTGGTTGAAATGAGTTTTCATCTGACTTTGAGGGGCATAAATGATGAACAGAAAGACGCAGTTCAACAGCTGTTTGAAAGTAATGGCTGGCCTTGGAATGTTGAAGTGACCGATGTGTGTAAAACTGAAAGCACTGCCCACTCTTCGCGGCTAGATGATATTCCCAGGTCACCTTTGGCACTGCCTCTGAATTGGCGACCTACATTTCCTCTGCCAGACTCTAGGGGAAGCGAGAGTGCTGAGTGTGAGTTTTGTTTTTGTGTTCCATGTGTCACCACCAGCCGTCAGAGTTGGCTTGGGATGGGGCAGTCAGCCCATCGACGAAACTCTGGGATTAGGAAAAAGATGTACAGAAAGTTTTGGAGCATGCTTGAGATGCGCAATTCTTGGAGACATCCAGCATATCTTCAGAAAAAGTCGGCTGTTATGGAACGAGACGGTGTTGATGAAAGTGTTGTGGAAGTGCTAAGGGAAATAATGCTGGACTGTGTGTTGTTACTTGTGCAAGAGCTGTATCCAAATCCTGTCGGCGTCCCATATCTTGGACATAAGTGGTGGTAAAGGTCAGTTACTTGTTTCTCCATTTTGCTGCCTCATTTATCTTTTGCTGTTATGAACCTGATCTATGGAAGCTGGAACACGTGGCTTTTATTTACCTTTCTGACAGGGCCACTGTCTGTCACTAGATAAGCCCCGCCCATTTGTATTCAAAATTGCCCTCGCTTCGAAGCTTTTGCGTCTCGAAAAAAGACAAAATTCACTTTCATCACCACAATGATTTAGCAGATAGAAAGCTGAGAGTGAATTTAATGTTTGTGTCAAGCGTCATGTTTAAGCGATGGTCTGATTTCCAGATATTTGTGATAAACCAACAGTGATGTGACCGTGTCATACGTTGAAGAGAATTTGTTTCAAATTTCCCGGCCCGCTATTTATAGGCAGGCCGACCCTTTAAGGCTCATTTAGATTTTCTCATATAACATGGGCATGGATGCATTGTTACTGCATGCAGTTGTGCACAGTGGCTGCACAAAACATTAACTGATTAAGAATAGGAGAGTGGACCAAAACAAAACAATTGAGAGGGAAGGGGGGGGTGTTGGGGGAGGGGGGATTGTTGGTCAGTATCTGTTATTATGTGTGCAGAACACGAGACCCCAAGGTGCTGGAGAAGTGTGATGTTGTAGTGGATGTTGGAGGTGTGTATGATCCTGACACTCATCGCTATGATCATCACCAGAGGTTAGTGTAGCCATGGCGTGTCACGTGTAGATGTAGTCATACTCATAGTCTCATACATAGTATGTGTGTGTGTGTGTACATTCTGTTGTGGTGTACATCACTACATGTAACATATTATAAAGATGATGTAGAGCTTCATGTCCTCAGATGTCAGTTGACATGTTAAAGACAAACTGTGATCAATGCCTAAGCATGGTTGAATTGGTTCAGTGTTGCTTTATAGTTTATAGTTTACGTCTACAGAAACTGTAAGGCTTATTAGGACAGAACGCCAAGGACGGCCACCTCAACTTTCACACAGCTCCTGAACTCTGATATATTTATAATACTTTAATAGCTTACAATGTGGTGATACTAGATTTAGAGTGTGCACACAAGTGTGTATTGTTTTAGGAATGTGTGTCTGTGACATTGTGTAATGTAATTTGTGATCATTTGGCATTGTATTTTTTATTTTATTTTTATCTCACTACTTGAGCCAAGAAGATGTTTGTACTGTAAAAAGCGTTAAGTTTTTACTGAAAAAAATGTAACACTGGAGGACAAAAATTTTACTGTTTCATTTCAAGCATTACGTCACGTATTTTGCTCACACAGAACTTTCAAGGAGACCATGAACAGTTTGCGCCCAGAGAAGAAGTGGGTGACGAAACTGAGCTCAGCTGGTTTGGTGTATGTCCACTTTGGGCAAGAACTCATCTCTCAGCTGCTGGAACTCTCAACCTCAGACCCTGTGACTGACCTGATCTACAACAAAGTCTATGAGAACTTTGTGGAGGAGGTGGATGCCATTGACAATGGAATCAACGCAACAGATGAAGAGCCGAGGTGAGCCCGACAGCAATCAGTTGTTGCAACATTCCCCAGCTAAACGTTCTGAGGGTCACCAGGTAACATGCAGTTCTGCATTGCAATCCATAGGGTAAAGTAATTGTGCATGTTTTTTTTTTCCTTTTCGCTGCCCTGCTCTTGTGCAGGCACACGCCTTCTTCAGAGGATCTTTCAACATTTTTAGAGGGTGGATGCGGTTAACTCTTTCATCCCTGAAAACCGCTACAGCGGTTGAGAGAATCTTTCCCTTCATTCCTGAGAACTGCTAGAGAGGGGCAGGCATAAACACTCCCTTCCTTCCAGTGGGCCGCTGCAGTGGTTCTGCCTTCGAAATCCGCGCCTATCTGTCACATGGTCAGCACGTCAGTTCCCCCTGGCCAGTGTAACGGGACCTGAGGAATGTTTTGATAAGCCGCGCAATGCTTTGATTAGCCATGCCTGGCCACTGCCAGAGTGTGGGAAAGTGTCCAGTGCACAAAATGTGTCCATTTCTAGGGATGGGGTTAGGTTATTCTGTACAGTTGGAAAGATGGATGCGGATGAGTACAACGACAGTGATGAGTTCTCTGACATATGATGTTTATGACAATCTGGGTGAAAATGATTTTGATCTGTTTGAACTGACAGAAGAGGAGAGAGCAGAGCTTGCAAATGCATTTAAAGATGATAGTGAAAGTGGTGATGAATTGGATGATGAAAATCTGCCATTGTGTTCTACCGGCTGAGCCACGTTTTGAGTGGACAGGTGGGGGACACTGCTGTGACACGAGACATACCTCTGATGTCCAATGCAGATGTGTACAGAGACATAGTAAATATAGTTGTACAGAGTTACGGTGGAAACATTGTGTATATATATGATAGAAACGGCGTATGGATTACACTAAAATGAAACAATCATACTGTGAACTCATGCTTCCTACTCTTGTGCAAACCGTCACCTTTTCATCACCATTTCAAGGACACAGACAATGTGACAAACTGAATTTCTGGAGACAGTTTCTATGTGGATGTTATCTGGGACATCAGACTGTAAGTAGGGAGCATGTTCCATTTCTCTTGGCATGTTCTGTGGGCCTGCAAAACGTTGGTTTCGTCTGTTTGTCTTAAAAAAGGTATGTGTCACTTTTATTTGCACCTGTGTGTCACCCTCCTGGTGACAGTGACTCTGAAAGTGTGACCATTGCCTTCTGACTTCATTTACCTACACAGCAATATATAGGTTGCCATGGTTTTACTAAGAGCTTGCAGACACAGATGACTCAAACCCACATACCCTCGTTCATACATTTTTTCCTTATGAAAACCCAGGAATGAAAAGACTGTTATGTACATAGGAACATAGGAATCAGGGGAAGTAATGCCAAATACGAAACAGGGATAAAAGAGTTAAAGTGTTATATTTATAAGCAGTTTATCATGGCTGAAGAAAATCTCCACATAATATACAGTTCATAACAACACTTTAATGTCATCATGGTATTCTTGCTGGTGTTCTTGTGTTGTGACCGCCCAAGCCAAAGCAGACTGCAAATGTTAAGCATCAGTCTGACTGCTGCAATCAGTAACCCTAACCAGCTCAAAGACTGATGTTTAACCCTTTCAATGCTGAGGCCTGCGCAGCCTCAGCCTGCTCAGCTTAGACATTTTTACTGTGTGGCTCAAAATTAATGCATGCTCCATTAGGTCAAATATAATCTTATGTTTTTCACTAGTTTCAGACTTGTTTTCTTTACCTGAATTTTTAACACAAGACTTGGAGGCGCTAAATATTCTGGGCCATAATTGCTGTCTTTAAGTTTAACAGCTGACACTTCAAGAAGAATTTGCCTCACAAAAATCATGCTTGTTTGCTCAAAGTCAAACAAAATTGGAGAGAGAGAAAAAATTGATAATTTTATTCAGACTATGCCATGAAAAGGATGTAGCATGTTTCAGAAGGAAATATAATAATAATGCTTGCAGTAGCCTCCTTTTACTCATTGTTCAGGCATAGTTTTGTCCCGCTCCTGAGCACTGCTCAGGTGTGGGTGGACAGTAGGTTCAGTGGCTCCCTATTCTGACATAGGACTGAAAGGGTTAATATTCAGCACCCTCTCAGACGTGGAGGTCATATCCAACAAAATACTCAAGAGATCATAAGTGAAAATATCCACAGTTCATGTTGGAAGAGGGTTGTGGAAAGGAAAGTTTGAACGCACCAGGGAAGTGAAAATTAGAAAGGCAATTGCAGCGGGGGAAGCATGCATGGCTATGACCTGGCTTATTCCAGGCTCAGAAAATTTCAAGAAATAACCACTGACACTGTGACTGACAGCTCTTTGTTCTGAGCACAGGAGACCTTAATTTCAGCATCCACGATTGGTACCCCAACTAGGAATCTGTTTGGGGATCCAGGTTTAAAGTTAAACTGTCTTAATTCATATCTTAATACTTGAACAGTGTCAGTCTATATAATTTCTGTCTCTCAACATACAGATTTACACAGGACAACTCACTACTAGTCACTGGAGCTGGCCACTACAGTGTGATGATTTGCTTTGCTGTGTCCTGGGATAAATGATTTGAAAAAGGAAACTTGTGTGGAAGACAAAAATGTCTGTGGTAATTTTGGTTCTTTGACTTTGGTAAAGTTTTAGCTGATCAAATGGATGAATTTGTAGTGTAATCAGAATAGTTGATTAATCTTTTTTCTGTTGCTGTTTCTCAGGTACAGAATTTCAACCACCATCAGCAGCCGAGTTGGGGGGTGCAACCCAAAATGGAATGAGAAAAATGTTGATGAAATGGTATGTCTAATGGGGTCAACACAGGATCACTTTGCATCAGAATGCAAGTGCTATATGGGGAAAAGTGCATGCTTTTGTCAGCTGGCATGGCTGAATTTCAGATACAGTTTGCTGCAAATATAACTCCAACTCTTAAAACAAACTGCACTAGTTCATGAAATATGCACTTAATTTTTGAAAACAGTGGAACTTATTTTTAATAGACTTACGAGCACATTATCCTTTTTTTATGATTGAAACATTTTTCTTTTTGAATGAGGAAGTACAGAAGGTCATTATTAATACATGCGCCTAAATTTCACAGCAGTTGTGAAAACATTTGAATCCTCTTGAATGCCTATATTGTGAAAGCATTTGACTGATTTTTTTAACAATAGGAGTTAAAAAAAAGAAAAAAAGTTCCGCTTCAAGAAATGACACTCCTCTGCAATAAAGTTGACTTGGTCATTTTTTAAATATTTATTTCTCATTGTTTTTACAAGGCATCAGCCTGACATAACATACACTGTCAGCTGGGCATTCATTAAAATAATCCTCTGTCTTCCCAGGAGTGTTTCCAGCGTGCGCTGCAGATGGTGGGTGCCGAGTTCCTGGATCGCGTCGACTACTACAAGTCAGCCTGGCTTCCTGCACGTGACATTGTGCTGAAGGCTGTCAACGCCAGGAAAGAGGTCTGTAGCAGACTTTCAGGATGCAGTCATGTGTACATACAGTTCGCTTTCTCACCCTTTTGCTGCTGAAAACAGGAATGTGAGACTGTGTCACTATCAGTACAGAGATCCGTGATCATGTCGGCCGCTAGAAGACGGCCAAGCTGCCAGCATGAGACATTGTGCTGAAGTCTGCCAGAACCTGGAAGGATGTCAAGAGCAGACACTTGCTGATTTAGAATATAGTTTGACTGTGTCACTATCAGTACGGAGATCTGTGATCGTGTCGGCCGCTAGAAGACGGCCAAGCTGCCAGCATGAGACATTGTGCTGAAGTCTGCCAGAACCTGGAAGGATGTCAAGAGCAGACACTTGCTGATTTAGAATATAGTTTGAGTCTCATTTAGGTCACGTGTGCTTTGGATTTTGTTTTATCAGCTGAATGACATTAGGGTTAGGGTAGAGAATGATGGTGGGTGGGTTGGAATTACCTTATTTTAACTGTCTTAGATGCTACTTCCTAGATTAGCTGCATTCGGCTGCTGATGTTGCTTGAGGAAGCATGGCTACTAGACCTTGTAATGGAAGTATGTGTGCAGGAAAAAACATCTACTGGAAAAAGCATAATAATTATACTCCATACCTTTATTGTTTGTTACTGTTGTGGTTCATTTTCAGAGTGACAGCAGCAGGAAGATCATGTTTGTTGTTGTTGCGGTTAATTTTCAGATTGACGGCATCGGGGAGATCATGTTTGTTGTTGTGGTTATTTTTCAGATTGACCGCAGCGGGAAGATCATGTTTGTTGTTGTTGTGGTTAATTTTCAGATTGACAGCAGTGGGGAGATAATGTTTGTTATTGTTGTGGTTAATTTTCAGACCAACAGCAGTGGGGAGATAATGTTTGTTATTGTTGTGGTTAATTTTCAGACCAACAGCAGTGGGGAGATAATGTTTGTTATTGTTGTGGTTAATTTTCAGACCAACAGCAGTGGAGAGATCATGTTTGTATTTGTTGTGGTTAATTTTCAGATGTGATTAATTTTCAGGTTGACAGCAGCAGGAAGATCATGTTTGTTATTAGGATTAATTTTCAGATTGACAGCAGTGGAGAGATCATGTTTGTTATTGTTGTGATTAATTTTCAGATTGACAGCAGTGGAGAGATCATGTTTGTTATTGTTGGGATTAATTTTCAGATTGACAGCAGTGAAGAGATCATGTTTGTTATTGTTGGGATTAATTTTCAGATTGACAGCAGTGGGGAGATCATGTTTGTTATGCATATTGTTGTGATTAATTTTCAGATTGACAGCAGCAAGATCATTTTTGTTACTGTTGTGATTAATTTTCAGATTAACTGCAGTGGGGAGATCATGTTTGTTATTCATATTGTTGTGATTAATTTTCAGATTGACAGCAGCAGAGAGATCATTTCTGTTACTGTTGTGGTTAATTTTCAGATTGACAGCAGCAGGGAGATCATGTTTGTTATTCATATTGTTGTGATTAATTTTCAGATTGACAGCAGCGGGGAGATCATCTGTCTTGCAGAGGGTGGGGCTCCCTGGAAGGACCACCTCTTCACCATTGAGGAGGAACTGAGCATCTCTCCACCAATCAAATATGTTCTCTATCCTGACAGCAGTGGTGCATGGCGAGTTCAGTGTGTTCCTTTGAAGCTGGGCTCCTTTGACAACAGGTGGGTTAGTTAGCAGCAGCATTTAATTTTGGTTCAGTCCACCACACAGTGCCACCTCAGGACCATCAAACTCTCTTAAGTCAACATACATTTTAAAGAGATTCTTGTGTGTAACATAAATTGATGAAAATCCCACAACAGGAGGGGCTTGTGTAGTAATGAAGAACCCCAGCTGAACAACCACCCTTAAATCACGAAAACAAACAGAAAGTGGCATGTACTCTGTAGTGCATACAAACAGCCATTGTTCACAATTCTTCACACGCATGTGTTAACGTATTGAGTGCTTCTGTACCATAATTTTACGCGTTGAACGTTTTTGATGCAAGTGCATACTTCTCTTTTACTCTCACTTTTGTCTTCTGGGTCATATTTCAGTCTGTCCTCCTCAGATAGGAGTTTTATTATGTTTCTGCTCTCACAGTTCTGTATAAGCAATCAGACAATCCTTTACAAAGAGTGGTGAAGAGTGCTTGGTAAGTGTTCTGTTTTGACAGTCATTACAAAAGCAATGGTAGTTTTTGCCATGTTTTTGCTCTTGCACTTGTGTCATGTTTCAGGCTGGATGAGTTGTTGGAGAAAGTGTTCCCTGTAGCCATGTTCCTGCTCTCCCATTAGCATGTAGTTGGGACGAGCACATACCAGAAGGGCGGCAAATAGTTTTCTCCAAAAAACATCACACTCACAGGGTGCATTTTGCCATTTCTACTCTCAGACATGTTGGATTTTGGCCACTCTTTACAAGAAGACTGTGGCAGGGTGTTATTCTGGTTTTACTTTCACAGTTTTGTGTCATGTCATTATCACCCTCTTTACAAGAAGACTGTGGCAGGGTGTTATTCTGGTTTTACTTTCACAGTTTTGTGTCATGTCATTATCACCCTCTTTACAAGAAGACTGTGGCAGGGTGTTATTCTGGTTTTACTTTCACAGTTTTGTGTCATGTCATTATCACCCTCTTTACAAGAAGACTGTGGCAGGGTGTTATTCTGGTTTTACTTTCACAGTTTTGTGTCATGTCATTATCACCCTCTTTACAAGAAGACTGTGGCAGGGTGTTATTCTGGTTTTACTTTCACAGTTTTGTGTCACGTCATTATCACCCTCTTTACAAGAAGACTGTGGCAGGGTGTTATTCTGGTTTTACTTTCACAGTTTTGTGTCACGTCATTATCACCCTCTTTACAAGAAGACTGTGGCAGGGTGTTATTCTGGTTTTACTTTCAGTTTTGTCACGTCATTATCACCCTCTTTACAAGAAGAGTGACAGGGTGCTATTCTGGTTTTACTTTCAGTTTTGTGTCACGTCATTATCACCCTCTTTACAAGAAGAGTGACAGGGTGCTATTCTGGTTTTACTTTCACAGTTTTGTGTCATGTCATTATCACCCTCTTTACAAGAAGAGTGACAGGGTGCTATTCTGGTTTTACTTTCACAGTTTTGTGTCATGTCATTATCACCCTCTTTACAAGAAGAGTGACAGGGTGCTATTCTGGTTTTACTTTCAGTTTTGTGTCACGTCATTATCACCCTCTTTACAAGAAGAGTGACAGGGTGCTATTCTGGTTTTTTACTCTCTCACTTTTGTGTCACATGTTGGCCTGTCTTTACAAGAAGTGTCAGGGTGTTATTCTGGTTTTACTCTCAGTGTCTCACACTTTTGTGTCACATATCAGCCTCTTTACTACAAGAAGTGTCACAGGGTGCTGTTCTGGTTTGACTGTCTCACTTTTGTGTCACATGTCAGCCTCTTTTACATGAACTTGATGAAGAGTGGCACAGTGTTATTCTGGTTTTACTCTCTCACTTTTGTGTCACATGTCAGCCTCTTTTACATGAACTTGATGAAGAGTGGCACAGTGTTATTCTGGTTTTACTCTCTCACTTTTGTGTCACATGTCAGCCTCTTTTACATGAACTTGATGAAGAGTGGCACAGTGTTATTCTGGTTTTACTCTCTCACTTTTGTGTCACATGTCAGCCTCTTTTACATGAACTTGATGAAGAGTGGCACAGTGTTATTCTGGTTTTACTCTCTCACTTTTGGATCACATGTTGGCCTCTCTTTACAAGAAAGGTGGCACAGGGTGTTATTCTGGCTTTAATCTTACACTTTTATGTCACATATCAGCCTCTTTTTACAAGAAGAGTGGCACAGAGCAAGTTACTGTTTCTTTGGTTCATTCAGACTGTTTACCAGGGTGAGTTATTCTGTTTCTACTCTCATAGTTCTGTATATTTTCTATTTTCAGACTATCTCTACCAGAAGAGTGGCAGGGAGTGAGAGACGAGGAGCTGAGCACAAAAAGTGGAATCCCAGGATGCATCTTTGTCCATGCGTCCGGGTTCATTGGAGGGAACAAAACATATGAAGGTGCTCTCACCATGGCACAGACAGCCTTGAAACAATCAGGAAAGAGTGAAGTTTAAATATATTCCAGTTCTGAAGTCAAAGAACTGTTGTAAAAGTCCACAAACTGCTATTAAACTACTGCCAGACATCTGTAATATTCAATTTTTGTGTTGGAGTGATAAATTTAGTTGTTGATTTTGTTTCTCTTTCTCTCACACACACACATGCATGCACACACACAGATTCAAACAAAGCACACACACAAAATGGATGAAAAATTGATGTATTTTTGTCCTCGCACACGTACATACAGACAAAACCAGACACATGAAAGCAGATGTTTAAAAAGTACAAAAATGGTAGCCTGAAAGCATGATGAATAAATAATGAAATGACATGAAAACTGACGGCCTGCCAACTTCATTCTGAAACTCAAAACCTGCACAACAACTGCACAAACAACATGTACAATACCGACATCACTCGACTATAAAATTGTGAAGATGAAACACCGCAACTAACAATGTGGTGGAAAATGTACCTGCCTGATTTTGGATAGTCACATAACACAATCTGAATCAATGGTACACAGTCTGCTGTATATTTCATAACTCAAATGCTTGTGAACATTTTCTGGGTTCGTCATGGCCTATGACGAGTATCTTCAAAATGGCAATGCAGTACTTCATGTGGTAACGTGCGGCATTTCAGCGGATGAACTGGAGGATGAAGGGCCAGAGTTAGAAGTGAACATCTTGAGAAGTAATAATTTAGAGCACTGAATCTTCTTAACAGCCAACAATGCATTTGTAGAACCAGAGGGTACAGAATCAAATATTTGGCTTTCACGATACACATCAAACTATTACTTAAAAACTACCATAGTGGAATATGTTCCCTGATGCTCATTAAGCATTCTTAAGCACATTTCATTCACCATGATGTCACTGCCCATCTTTCCAGTATCATCCTCTAGACATGTGCCAAGCCGAAAGTTTATTTTATTTTATTTTTTAAAGCAATCCACCCTACTGATTTGTTAATCTGGAAGAATTAAGAATTTATTTTCCTCCAGCTTCCAAATTTGCCACATAAAAAACAAAGTTATGGGGGGGGGGGGGGGGGGGGGGGGAGAGATGTGGTATACACACTGAACAGCCAGGTTTTGATGGGGGGGGGAGAGATGTGGTATACACACTGAACAGCCAGGTTTTGAGGGCAGTTTTGAAAGAGGAAGCAGAATCAGTGTTGGCACATGAGTAAAGCTGTTCCAGACAAACAGGCCAGAATAAGAAAATGATCTTTCACCAAACAGTTTGGTGTTTACACAAGAGGTGACAAAGATACAAATCAGAAATGTTGGGGGTGGATCCAACTTGGCATGATCTTCCATCGCTCGCATCCATAACTGCTTCTTTCCAATTAAACAGTGTTGGACAGCAAGTGCTCTTAAAATCAAAACAAGCTTTCAATGTGCCAACTGTGTGCTCGGTCCACGTTTACCAAAGCGTTTGCCTCTTTCCTTACTCAGAAAAATTGCAGCTACCCTCATGATGACATTTTCTCTGAGTTGTAATGGGTGCCAGTGGCACAGCAGCAAATGCTCCACTTCAGCCGGCTAATTACTTGCAAGCGATCAAAAGCATCTTTGAGGAAGAAATTATTTCTAATGATCAACAGCATCTTGGACAAAGAAATTATTTCTAGTAATCAACAGCATATTGGAGGAAGAAATGATTTCTCAGTACAATGACATCTCAAATTCTCAACTCCTTACAATTTGTTATGTCATGATTATTGCTTTTATGTGTGGCCCAATGAGTAAACTGTTTTAGTCTGTATGCACGTCACAAATACACAAAAAGAAATGGAAACAAACACACTGAACATCATGTACATACGAAACAAAATTCAGATTTACGAAACAACATAAAATCTATATAAACAAACGAGGTGACAAACATTCAGCATCGTATAGGACATTACAAATTGTCATTTTTCTTTGTGGTTTCTGACTTTGGAACGAAGTCAAGGTCATTAAAATGGTATACAATTCACTGCTGACTGCCAAATACAAAACATTGAAATACCTTGCCTTAAACATGTCTGAGAAAATACCAGTGCAAAAAGCTTTCTCATGCAAAATCATCCACATTTTCCCCTTTAAATACAAGCCACAACCACTGGGTGTGGTAATAGTAAACATTAATTGTGTTTGTTTATACAAAGACTAAGCTCAGAAAAAGAATAGAAAACCACCTTTTCAATATCCCTCTAGCCTTCAAATTACGCCATGGCCATTGTAACTAGCTGGTATCATGTACCAGGGACTGTCATCCTGAAAACATCTTAGTGATCTGCTTGAACATCATCTAAATACTGAAACCACCACAAGATTTAAGGTTTGTGCAAGAAGCCGCCACGAGAGCAAACACTCCTGGCAAAGACAACTTTTGACAAGGCAGAAATTATATACAACACAGCCGGTAAAATTTGAGACCAATTTCTGCAAACATACACTGCAACATGCATTTTCTTTCATAAAAAAATAAAATAAATAGTCGACCTACAATCACCAAGGGCAATACTGTGTGATGTATTACCAATAATCTGATTTTTTTTTTTCTAAAATACATGTAAATATGTGTGAGCAACACAGTTTCTCCCTTTTCAAATTTCCTCGTTTTAGGCTTCTACAAATTCCTTATTTGCAAATGAGGGGTGAATATTTTTAAAATGCAAAAAAAAAAACTAAAAGGTAAAACTGGTCTCTGAGTCTATCTAGGCCAAGGCAGATTACTGGAACACCTTGTTTAAGGGACCAGATCATGCAGATGGTCAAAACCCCATCCACTGAAGGGTGTCTTCTGTTGTCGCTTTTTCTTTCTTTTTCTTTCTTCCCCCCATCCTTTCACTTGCTTTTTGCATGCTGCGGACATGAGGCTGTGATGACATCAAATCAGTGGACCTCAGTTCACTGTGTATCTACACATCCAGAAAATGTATGTGTTCCATTTGTCTTTGAAGTTTCCCTGTGTTGCTACCCAAACACTTCAAAAGCATGAAATGTCTGAAACCTTCAGAAGTCCATCTCCCACACATCAAAATAGTAAGATTTCCAGGTCCTAAAAATAGGAAGTCTGTTTATGAATTTCACAAAGACTCTCCTGCCATGTCACTGTGACCAACAGAAGTCGGGCTCAGATTGAATGAGTAAAAACAAAATAATAATAATAGTTAATAATAATATAACCAGAAATTTCCAAACCGTGGAAACCTTTATTTTTACAATTTGGTTGGATCACTCCTGCTTAAATGATTCTGGACATTCCACCCATGCTTATTTATTAAGAACGGCAGTTTTAAAATGTTAGCTGCACGTGATGACACATCATAAAAAGATTGAGAAAACTACAGAGACAAAAACAAAACAAAAAAATGTTTGCTTGTTCTCTTACACACGCAGGTGCAAAAAAAAATAAAAAATCATTCACTTGTTCTCTTACACACTCAGGTGCATGCACATCCAGATCCTCTGTGCGCAGACATTCCCCCCATGCATACATTGCCTTAAGCATACTTTCTTCATGACTCAGTATCACACAACGCATGAAAACAGGCATCCCAAGTACAGAAAAAGTGCCAGCTACAATATGCACTTTGCAAATTCATTAGCATAAGTACAGCACTGTGTGTGCCAATGAATTCTTGACAGATTCAGTAACAGTAGAAACAGATGGAGTATAAACTGCAAACACCTGCAAGAATTTATTGGCACCACCAACGAAAATCATCACAATCAATTCACCTATAATTATTCTTTATTTTTCCTCAAAAACTGGCCGCTTTTTTCTTTTCTTTTTTCACTCTCCCAGTTTCAACCTTTATTAATTGATTAATCTATTCATCTGTGGTGCGTTGTAATAAATCTTGCTTCATCTTAAAGAGAGCCCCCTTGATCTCCTTCCTGTACACCGTCAAAGTTTCTTGGACCCACTCTCTCATGTCAGGTGCATTAACCCTTTTTTCTTGCAATCATCACCTAATCATGCATGTCTTTACTGGTGGAAAGGTTTTCTGGTGTTTTGGACTGCATGTTACTCCAAAAAATGTGCACTTACACTGAGTTGGATCACTGTGTATACTTGCATTGTTTTTGCATCAAAGGTTCATTAAAAACAATCAAAAATCAAAGAAATGTACCACCCACACCTAAAAAAAAAAATACTACCCCCCCCCCCACATCATGTCAGGTTTGTTTACTGATAAACTTTTAGGGATAACATTTTCAGGTCATTTTTAACAATTTTATTTTGATTAAAAACACAAACAAAAATCCTTTTCTTTTCTTTGAAGCAGTCACACAAAAATGTGTTCATAAAAAAATTCAGGTGCACCTCCAAATAAACCTTGACACAAGAATTTGCATTGCTGATTGATCTATCTCACCTTGACCCCACTTTACTTTGCATCAGCTTTTTCTTATGAACAGCACCGTGTGAGTTTCACTTGCACACCCACGCCAAACTGCGTTCATAAGACTTCAGGTGAACCTCGAAATACTTCCTGGACACAAGGGTTTGCTCCATTGAGAGCCCAGCCTCATCCGACCCCACAGCATCGGATCCTTCACCACCGTATTCAAGCAAGCTCCCCATCTACAGCATTAAAGCGAGGTTCACCTGCATTAAGTGCCTCTGCACTCAAACTTCATGTTTTTTCTGACACAGAAGGAAACAGCAAGAGCAACGCTCAGTTGACTCACATTCAAAACAGAAAAAAAGAACCTCCTTCTTTGAAACAGGCCCTCATTCATTATGTCCTTGAAATGACAGGTTGGGTGTCACAAAATCTGAGAGATTAAAAGAGCTGCCAACATTTTTCTGTGAGAGCAAATGTATCAGTTACCTCCCACAAATACACTTCAGTTGATTAAAATGAGCACGCATGGTACTGTCCATGTATTTACAACAGTACACAATTTTAACTAAATAGGGTAAGAAAGAACTTCAGTAATAAAAAAAACCCCACTAAATTTACATTACTTTTTTCAGTTTTACTTTAATCTTTTAGACGTGGCTGTGATCTTGCCCTAAGGCCAAGATCATCAATATTGGTATCAAAGCTGAAACAAACTTTTAACGTTTTCTTTAAAGTCATCAAAACTAATATCAGCATTATCTTGTTCACTTGACATGTCTGTAAAAACCATACAAACTTTGTGCTTAGATGATGCAACCAACATGTTGACCTTTCAAACAACCCATTTGTAATGCAGGTCAAGGTGACCTGACATGGTCTGTAAAAATGTAAAGGCTGGTAAGAGAACCATACAAACTTTGTACTTAGATGATGCAACCAAGAAGTTGACCTTTCAAACAACCCATTTGTAATGCAGGTCAAGGTGACCTGACATGGTCTGTAAAAATGTAAAGGCTGGTAAGAGGTTGTCATTTCTAATACAGCCTCCAAGCAAAATCGTCCCTTAACACGCTTGTCACAGAAGCAGGGCTCCTGCATGAATATTGATCATAACACAGACTTACATTCTGTCATGCTGTTCACACTTCTTGCTCTCCCTATCATAGTCAAACTCTCAAGATCTCCATGCAGTTGTTGTAACAGATGGAGATCCAGTCGGGCTGCGTTGATGACCACTGAATCTGGTTGATTTCTCCCCCAGCAGTGTAGGCCAAAATCGGATCTTCAATGGCACGCGGCATCTGCTGGATGTCCCATATCAGTGCCTGATGGTCATCACCTGCAATGAACATTGTAGCTGTGAGTGAAATTGCAGTCAATTCATGATCACCAGCCTTCAGCCAAAGGCTGTAGTACCATAATGCAATGAACATGGGCTGATAGTGAAACTGTAGTCACAATGAACATGGGACTGTGAGTGAAACTGCAGTCACAATGAACATGGGGCTGTGAGTGACACTGCAGTCAATTCATGATCACCAGCCTTCAGCCAAAGGCTGTAGTACCATAATGCAATGAACATGGGGCTGTGAGTGACACTCCAGTCAATTCATGGTCACCAGCCTTCAGCCAAAGGCTGTAGTACCATAATGCAGACCAGCCCTCAAGCTGCGACACTGAAAAATCATCCAGCCATGACATATCTCATGGAAACACTGAATGTAAAAGCTCCCAGCAAGCCTAACCTCATTAAATTCTGATCCAATTAAAAAAAAACAAAAAAACAATTTTGCCTCATCAAAGGGTAACTCTGACCCGATCAAATTTTGTTCCAATTCTCAAAAGTCTTCTGCTTCATTGTAAAGTACCATGCTGAAATAAAAGACACAGGACAAGCTATGTGTTGACTCCATGACAAGCAGATGCACTCCCTGGGCAAGGTCACTGTCATCCACGTGACACAACTGCCAGGCCAAGGTAATGCAAGATGCATTCACCACCCTACAGAGTTTTACTTTCACCGAAAGCAGTCTGGGTAGATCAGGGGAGTTAATTATCACTTGAGAGACGACACACATGCACGAATTGCTTCCCTTGTGTGTTGATACTGTGCAAGCGCTCTGGGCCTCATTCTGTTTCAGAGTGTGAATCAAGAAAAGGGGACACTGCAAATCCACGTCCTCCTGTACATGATAAAAAAAAGTTTTAATTTGGAACTGAAGTTATACCTAACCGTGATCTGATCTAAAGTCCTCTAAATCCCAAGTCCAGCCATTCAGTCAGGCCACCTTGCATGATCTGCACAATCTGACCAGGTGGAAACCACAGAGCGTCAGAGAGGAGCAGAAACCAAAAAAAAAGACTGACCAGCAGTGCAGATGTGGCAGCTGGAGTGAGGGGCCCAGCCGATGCCGTTCACACACGCTCGGTGATTGTTGAGCCGCGCCACCGGTGTGCAGGGCACTCGCACATCCAATATGATCACCTGCAAATTGAAACATCAGTGTCAACGCACAGTTTGTCAGTCTCACAATCACTGCTGAACTAGGGCCTGGCCTCAGGTGTCACCATCACCAAGCTAGGGACTCAACTCAAGTCTCACCATTGCTGAGGCAGGGACTCAAGTCTCACCACTGCTGAGGCAGGGACTCTAGTCTCACCATTGCTGAGGTAGGGACTCAAGTCTCACCACTGCTGAGGTAGGGACTCAAGTCTCACCATTGCTGAGGTAGGGACTCAAGTCTCACCATTGCTGAGGTAGGGACTCAAGTCTCACCATTGCTGAGGTAGGGACTCAAGTCTCACCATTGCTGAGGTAGGGACTCAAGTCTCACCACTGCTGAGGTAGGGACTCAAGTCTCACCACTGCTGAGGTAGGGACTCAAGTCTCACCATTGCTGAGGTAGGGACTCAAGTCTCACCACTGCTGAGCTAGGGATTAAAGTCTCACCGTTGTTGAGCTAGGGACTCAAACTCAAGTCTCACCACTGCTGAGGTAGGGACTCAAGTCTCACCATTGCTGAGGTAGGGACTCAAGTCTCACCACTGCTGAGGTAGGGACTCAAGTCTCACCATTGCTGAGGTAGGGACTCAAGTCTCACCACTGCTGAGCTAGGGATTGAAGTCTCACCGTTGTTGAGCTAGGGACTCAAACTCAAGTCTCGCCACTGCTGAGGTAGGGACTCAAGTCTAGTTTGGCCACTGCTGAGCCAGGGACTCAGCTCTAGTTTGGCCACTGCTGAGCCAGGGACTCAACTCTAGTTTGGCCACTGCTGAGCCAGGGACTCAACTCTAGTTTGGCCACTGCTGAGCCAGGGACTCAGCTCAAGTCTCACCACTACTGCCTGTTTAAACACATAACTGAAGCATAATATATCAGAGTACCCATACCCATGCTTGCTCTTTGAATTGCATGGGTTTTAAGTCATCCATAGACTGCATGCAAAATACTCCACAGCACCCAGTACGATTCAAAACAACAACAGGAAACACAAACGAAAAACCTGGAAGAACACTTACTTCTGAAGCATCCATAGCCATGGTGGACAGATAGTTGGGATCCTGCTTATTCCATGCTAATCTCAACAGAGGAACGTGGGAAGGGTCTTCATAGATGATAGTTGAATGTTCAAGGTGGCGGAGATCAAACATTCGAACTGAGCCATCAGCACCTGAAGAAGCAAGAAAAGACACGCATCTTTTTTGTCTAATTCAAGTTGTACAAACACAAACAGTGAAGATGCTTTAGGACATTTTCTATACAATTTATGGACTCAGAAAATGGAACACAGCTGCCTAGCAGGGAACATCACATAACAATAAAAAATACAACTTTGTTTTTTAAATCATAAAATTGTAATTGCATGCAGAAAAAGAGTAAATATGACAAATACAATTTGATATTAAGTTATAAGAAATACACTGAGTCGAATAGAAAACATCATGCTGTGATAAGCAATCAAACTAGCAAAACAAAATGCATACTACAAACAGACAAAAGACAGTGATTTCAGCAGTGAGACAAGCAGCAGTGCCTCATGACCTTACCGACACTGGCAAACATGTCACGGCCTCCCCCTGCACGGCTGAAGGCGATGTCATAGACTTCCTTGTCATGGGCAATCAGCTGGGTCTTCACATGACCAGACACCATGTTCACACGCCCCAACACCTGACCTGTCTGTGAGCAGAGAAGTTGAACACATTATGGGTATGTTATGACATGACATCACACTGTGTTCACACACCCCAACACCTTTATGGACACATCATAACATCACTGCATGTTCACATGCCCCAACACCTGACCCATCTGTGGGCAGAGAAGTTGAACACTTTATGGGTATGTTATGACATGACATCACCCTGTGTTCACATGCCCCATCACCTGACCCATCTGTGGGCAGAAAAGTTGAACACTTTATGGGTATGTTATGACATGACATCACACTGTGTTCACAAACCCAACACTCGATCTGTCTGTGGGCAGTGAAGCTGAACACTATTGGTACCTTACAACATGACATCATACTGTGTTCACACACCCCAACACCTGACCTGTCTGTGAGTAATGAAGGTGAACACTGTATACATTATGACATGCCATCACTGCATGTTTGCATGCTCCAACACCTGACCCATATGTGAGTAGTGAACACTTTATGGATACATCATGACACCACTGCATGTTTACATGCCCCAACACCTGACCCATATGTGAGTAGTGAACACTTTATGGATACATCATGACATCACTGCGCATTCACATGCCCCAACACCTGACCTCTCTGTGAACAGTGAACACTTCATAAGGACATTATCTCATGACTACATGTTATATGGTGTGGTTTTGATTTTGCACAGCCACTCCACAAATGCTTTGCTCTTGTGTGGCCCAAGGCTAGGGTGTGTTGCTTATGTCTGAGGGGACCTTAATGACCCCACAAAATGAAAGACATAAGCATGAGAAGAAAAAAAATGAAGACATAACCACAGTGGGAAAATGCCCCATGAAAGATCTGACCAATAATTCACAGGTTTATCATACTGTAGGCATGTGTGTGTGATTGACTACATCATTCTGCGAACATAAATCTTTATGATGGCAGGCATAAATCGGAAGGAGAAAATCCACGCTAACTAAACTACAGAACTCATCCCACCTCCAGCCCCCAGATGGTGCAAGTTGTGTCGATGGAGGACGTGCCGAGCAGATTCGGATCCACTTCATTCCAGTCAAAGGATGTCAAAGGGGCACAAAAGTCTGAATTTTTGTTCTGAAGAAGAGAAAATAAAAAACTAAAATTAAAACACATACATACAGACAGGACCAGTGATACATGCATGCACACACACACACACACAATCTGTCATAATGGTGAGGTCATGATCACATACATCAAAAAGGAACATGGTCTCAGCCCCAAACAAGTGCAGTAGCACCTTCTTAGTTTTAATGTAAACACACTCCACATGAACATTTGATGAATTTATGTTTCTGTTTGGGCTGATGAAGTGAACTCAACTCACGTTGTTGAGCAGACATTCCAGCCTAGTTTCCGAGTCCCCGACCCTCCACACTCGTAAATAATCCCCGCTGGTGGCCATCAGGTCTGGAAACACCCCTTTCTGTCAACACAAAAACAGTGGCCATCAGGTCTGGAAACACCCCTTTCTGTCAACACAAAAACAGTGGCCATCAGGTCTGGAAACACCCCTTTCTGCTAACACAAAAACAGTGGCCATCAGGTCTGGAAACACCCCTTTCTGTCAACACAAAAACAGTGGCCATCAGGTCTGGAAACACCCCTTTCTGCTAACACAAAAACAGTGGCCATCAGGTCTGAAAACACCCCTTTCTGCTAACACAAAAACAGTGGCCATCAGGTCTGGAAACACCCCTTTCTGTCAACACAAAAACAGTGGCCATCAGGTCTGAAAACACCCCTTTCTGCTAACACAAAAACAGTGGCCATCAGGTCTGGAAACACCCCTTTCTGTCAACACAAAAACAGTGGCCATCAGGTCTGAAAACACCCCTTTCTGCTAACACAAAAACAGTGGCCATCAGGTCTGGAAACACCCCTTTCTGTCAACACAAAAACAGTGGCCATCAGGTCTGAAAACACCCCTTTCTGCTAACACAAAAACAGTGGCCATCAGGTCTGGAAACACCCCTTTCTGTCAACACAAAAACAGTGGCCATCAGGTCTGAAAACACCCCTTTCTGTCAACACAAAAACAGTGGCCATCAGGTCTGAAAACACCCCTTTCTGTCAACACAAAAACAGTGGCCATCAGGTCTGGAAACATCCCTTTCTGTCAACACAAAAACAGTGGCCATCAGGTCTGGAAACATCCCTTTCTGTCAACACAAAAACAGTGGCCATCAGGTCTGGAAACACCCCTTTCTGCTAACACAAAAACAGTGGCCATCAGGTCTGGAAACACCCCTTTCTGTCAACACAAAAACAGTCACTGCAATGGGCTGTGATTGACAAGAAGACTACAGCAGGCTCAAAAGATTCAATAAAAATCAAAACTGATTACAAAAGCACAATTAATTGCTATGATTTAAGTGCATTGTTTATAGCATACAGTACCATTTACTTCTACAGAACAAATGGAGTCATAATTTTTTTTTTTTTTAAAGCACAGCAAGACTGACTTCACAAGTTCTACTAACTACAGTGATCTGATCACACTGCTGATATACTTTTATCATCTGAGTCTACAGAGGGAAGCCAAAAAACAACAACCGAAAAACACTGCACAGATGAGACAGCTTTCTTAAAAGTCAATACTCAAAGAGCTGCTTTCTAAAGTTTTTGTATTTTTCTCTTTTTTATACATACTCTTTATTGGTATTTTTACTAAATTCATCTTTGAATTCAGTTCTTAAAATGTTAAAGCCTAATTTTTTGTTTTTGTTTGTTAGAGTGAACATGCAGCAGATGTTTTCTGAGGTATGGGATAAAACACTGACTGTAAGTTACACTAAGTTACAGTGTAATGCAAAACATGAAGGTCACATTTTCCTGCTGTTAACCCAACTAGATTTTTTTTTTTTATACAGGAGCACTTACAGAATCTGGAATCCACATGATTTTTGTGGTGGGGTATGGATGGTCAAAGGTGCTCTTGGATGTGAACTCTGAACTCTCTTCATCCAAGGATACAATCTGCACCTGTGTATTGACAGAGACACACATGCATGCAACTTCAAAAGAAGTGATGATCTAGTCAAAAGATATGCATTGCATAGGACCATCCTGTGTCAAGAAAGAAACATAAAGTGATAAACGTTATCAAGAAAGAAACGTAAACAATCAAAATACAGAGCTCTCTAAAACAGTAAGCCTTTCACACCCATTTTTTGTTTTTGTCTTTATTAACATTACAACTAGTCTAAATCTGAATCCATCTAAAACAGTAAAAGTACTAGTACAACTAAACCTGAGATGAACCCTACATATTTAACTCCAACAATACAAACGCAAGACTCATGGCTTTTGCCCCTTCTCTTGCTTTGGACCCCACATTTGGAATTCACTCCCATAAGACCTTAGACACTGCTCAACCCTGTCACCTTTTAAAGCCAAACTGAAAAGCTTCCTCTTCTCACAGTATTGCCATCCTAACTAATATCAGTACCCTGTTTCTGCTACAGTCATCAAGTGTGTGTGTGTGTGTGTGTGTGTGTGTGTGTGTGTGTGTATGTGTGTGTGTAGTGTAGTGTGTGTGTGTGTGTGTGTGTGTGTGTGTGTGTGTGTGTGTGTGTGTGTAGTGTGTGTGTGTGTGTGTGTGTGTGTGTGTGTGTGTGTGTGTGTGTGTGTGTGTGTGTGTATAGTGCATTTGTGTGTGTGTGTGTGTGTTTAAATAACACTTTATGTAAATTGTTTTGGTAGGGCTATGCTCTACATGTGTATATATCATATTTAGGTTAATATGTATCATGAGAGCACTCAGGGAGTTGATGAGCACATTATAAATGTACATTATTATTATTATATATCCCCCCCCCAAGTATGTTAATAAGATCAAAAAACAAAGGGAGCTAACAATAACAGCACATTTACTGTTTGTGTCACATGTACATGTACATTAACCAGGGAAACAACAGCAGAGGTCCACTTGAATCAACTACAGTGTACAACAGTAACAAGCATCACATGGCATACAAGTAAAGCATGGTAGATGAAATCCACCAATAAATAATATACACTAATAAAAGCTAATACTTAGTAATAGTAAAAATAACTTCAAAGTTAATCAATCACAGCACAAGTGCTTGATATCAAAAAAATCTAGTAACTCAAAACACTTTCATATGTGAGACTAACAGTAACACTGGATCAGTGAATGCTAAAACAAACCTTATTGTTATACTCTTCTACAAAGCTGCCGAGTGCCAGACGAAAGCGTTTATCCGGGCGAATGCTCCAGTTCATGCTGTACACGGTCCATGGTGCCTCGTACTTGTAGATTTCCTTCCTCTTGCCTGGGGGGGCTGCATGCACGGCCATGCTGCCCTTGCTCAACGCACTGAAAATGGTCATCACATCGCTCATTAGTCTTCCTTAACTTATCGCATCATCTTCCTGTCTTCCGCGTAGCACCCAGTTTCAACATGCTGAAGACTCTGACATTTTTACTAATTTTAGTTTATGCTGGGTTATTTTGTTGTTTCCGTAATCTAATTTCCCATGAACTCTGAGTCTGACATGGACTACAGGATCCTTCACATTCGTAAGTGTATCTTTTTGCATGCTTTTTGTATCATGTAACTGTATACATAATGCACACCGGGGATCTCTGTTAGTGTTATACAGTTTATAGTCTCATCTGAAGGAACTTTGCAGGATCTGCACAGAATTCGACTCTGGAGAAATCTCAGATACGGCAAAAGGCACAGCACGTAATGATCACCCATCTATTTGGTGACCATGCTCAATCATGCTCAACTTTGGCTTTTGAGAATGAGAGAGAGAGAGAATGTGTGCATGTGTGTGTGTGTGTGTGTAAGCACTTAGAAAAGCCTCTTCTGACAAGACTTTTGAGCTTTATAGTTTATAAATTATACTTTAAGTTTAATTATTTCACAAAATCTCTGGTACAGACATTAATGATTATGTCTTTTCGATGTTAAACAGTTGTTGTCTGGCATTTTCATCAACCAAGCTTACACAGGTCACAGTAAATGATATTAAATTGGACTACTCTAGATTCTAAAGCAGTAAAGGGGCAAGACATGAAATAACTGTCAACTTCCAATTCCATGATCCTGCCTAAATAATTTTCTGACACCCTGGTATCCAGTACTTTACACTGAAGCAGGCTGCGGAACCTTTTCTGATTTCTTTTTCATGAGTCCGTACTTCTCGAAATTGTCAATGCCTCTATTTCCTCCGCGTGCACAAAATACCTGGCTAACAATGTAACAACTAACATCTCACTAAATTGAGCAAGATCGTTGCGCATGTTAAAGACCAAAGGACGATCTTTCGGTAAGACTAAGGCCTAATGATCGATGATATGGAAGCACACATGTACCGTTTAACAGTAAGAGCGTAAGATCCATAAACTATAAAGGAAGGAGAAGAACTCAACTGCTTTGAGTTGGGCATTCGGGAACAAGAGAGAAGTTAATCGAGGCATGATAGTTGATACTCATCTAAACTGTCTAATCCTCCAAAAAATCCAGCTTCATTCCCTGTCCATTACAATGTCCACACCAAAATCTTCAACAGAATCTCCAACACAAACCAAAATTGTGGCAATCATTCTTAATAAAGAAAAACAAGGGAATGTTACCTGCAAAACTGTGCTAATTTTCTTTCGACACCACAGAACGATTGTTGGTAACTTTGCGACAACTTTTGCAATAGACACTAAAAACAAAAACAAAATGAATATCACTGATCAGTCTAAGAGCTCTAAGTCAGCGTAAAAGATACACACCATACATTTCAATATTTCGCACAGTATGTTCTAATTTTGAGGACTTCAAGAAACGACTTGCCGCAAATGCATAGACTTGGCAGACCGACCTTTTTTTAGTTGATGTGGCGGAATGGCTAAAGCTCCATACTGGCCTTGAAGACCGTACCTAGGGGAGTCCTGCTGAACTGGGATTAAAACCCTTCCTCTCTCCTTATCCCATCTTTGCATTGCTTAAAAGCACAAGTGTTCGAGAGTACATCAGTATTTTAGTATCTCAATCCAAAGAATATAATTTATGCTGTGTGTTTGCTTGGAACAACGACGAGTCATGACAGTCACATTTCAGTGAAGCTGACACACAGAACTCACATCGAGATTTAAATAAGGTAACAAAATCTGTTATTTATATTTGGCTATCCGGTAGTCTCCCCACCCCCTCCCCCCACCCCATCCATAAAGTTAGATGGAAAGTTATCTTCAACCCAATCATTTCACAGATCAGTAGAGTGTGCACAGGGTAAGAAGGCACATGATAAAAAAACTAAATGTACAAAAGATTTAGCGGATATCTCGCTAATTCCAATTGAAAGAATGCAAGTTACGCTTCAACATCGTGTGCGTTAATCTTGCTGAATATATGGTTACAGCTAATCGGCTTTTGCCTCCTGCTTATTATTAATTTTTTGGGTGTTTTTTGTTTTGTTTTTCGCATAATGTGTTTGTTATGGGACAACCGAGACACGAGGAGTTCTTTCTAGCGGGAAACAAAGATACTACCCAGCAACTAAGGTCTTGCTGGGGCGCGTTTTCTGTGTTTTCAGCGATCAGACATCGAGAATGGTTGCAGATCAAAAAGAAAAGCAGGAAAGCAAAACAGATACACCCCAAGACGTGTTCAAAGACGTTATTTATTTCATCG
Source organism: Alviniconcha strummeri (assembly GCA_963584105.1). Taxonomy (NCBI): domain Eukaryota; kingdom Metazoa; phylum Mollusca; class Gastropoda; family Provannidae; genus Alviniconcha; species Alviniconcha strummeri. The sequence continues at coordinate 7,591,637 of OY757548.1, read as the reverse complement.
TCGGGGACGTGAGCCAAGATGTAAGCCTGACTCATGTGTCTTTCTACTGTCGGCCTTCTGCTGTTGTTTAGTATTACTATTACTGTCGTAGAGCTCTAGTTTCAGAATGAAAATCAACTGCACAGTAAACCTCTAATTTTTAAATCAGTTCACAGTTGTGATTTAACTATTCAGCCATACTGCATGCATCAGTATTACATCAGGCTTGGTATGGAAGAGACAATCTGACAAGAAACTATATATTGGCAAAAACAATATATAGTAAGTCGGGGACTCGATCGTACTAACATGTGGAAATTTACATTCACTGATTCAGTAAACGAACATGGAAGCATCTGATGCTGTGATAGCGAATGTCAACTGACCAAATGTGCACAAAAATTAACAAAATAGACCAGCTCTAGAGAAATGTACTTGCCTATACGATGAAACACAAGCTGACAAGGAACAATTAAACACAAACGCTTTTGACAGAGTCTGCATCAGGTGTAAGAAGATAGATTATTTTATTATTTTCTATCTATATTCTTACACCCGACGAAGACTCTGTCAAAAGCATTGGTGTTTAATTGTTCCTTGTGTTTCGTCGTATAGTTGAGTACATTTCTCTAGAGATGTTCTGTTTTGTCAACCTCACCAGCAGTTGTTCACTCATTCCAAATATTAACACTTCCAAACATCTTGTCAAAGAACAAATAATAACACTTTTAACAGTCCCCTGTCTGTGACATGAACTGTTGAAGTTGAATGTTTGAAATCCCTTAATAATAATATTAATTATAATATCTCAACTATTAGTATCACATGTCATTGTTGTGCCAACATACCTCCAAGCACTGAACAGGAAAACAACATAGCTCAATGAAAAAAGAAGTTATTTTGCTTATAATCTCATTTTTCATTGTTTTTCACCGTTTAACTGTTATTTAACTTCCAAGTGTTGTGTTGTAGCTTGACAAAGTCAAAGGGGATTACCCTGAATATTTGCAGATTTTGTGTTTGTGTCCAAATAAATAAGCATTTTTTGTTTGTTTGTTTTTACTAATTTTAGCCTTTAAAATTTTATATTTTTATGTGTTTGGAATGGATCTCAATTATGATGAGATGTAAAAAGTTACAAGACTTACACTTGTATTGTTGTAAGTTACAATCAAATCCCTATCACAGTATCAGCTGAAATGACCTGAGCTGCTGAGCTTAAACTTTTTAAAGTTTAAACATAAACTAAGAATAGCATTAGCACTTGGGCCTGATTGCTTGGAATTGTTTTACAGCTGTGAGACCTTCACAATGCTGACTCATACTCATACAGTCATAGACTCATACATTAAAACTTACTCTTTTTTTTTTAAAGACAAAAAAGGAACTTTAGTGAGTGTTTGGGCACCCATTCATGCATGAGCATATATGTAAACAACTTCAACTTTACCAGCCAGTTTGGCACTTACTTCCTTTAAGTTTAATGGGAGGTTTTTATATGTGGGCATTACCATTCCTCTTGGTCTTGCAGACCCAAATGACTGAACCTGATTGCTAACTGCTATTAAGTATTATTATCAATGTTTACCACACTCATCTGAATGGTAAGTCAGAAAAGAGCCACACCTCCCTGCTTTGTTAAAAACTGTGTTGATGTTTACTTCCTCTGTCTTTCTCTCTGAGTCTCTCTCTCTCTGTCTCTCTCTCTCTGTTCCCCTTTTATTTTTAATTTATTATGAATATGATGTAATTTTTTTTTACATTTTCAGGTCATAAAGCTGCTCGACTCACATGGAGCAAAACGGGACTCCTACCTCAGCGACATTGTTAGCCATGTTATTGCTGACAGCACAAAGCCTGATGAATACTCAGAGGCCAAAGAACTCTTTGAACGACCTGTTGTCTCTGTAAGTTCTCTATTAAGTATTATGTGATTTTTAAAATGTTGTTAACTGTTTATTTATAATTTGTTTTTATTTATGTTTACATATTTTACCTTATTATTATACTAATATTATAGAAAATCTGTATGAATAAAATAATACTATTATTATTTACCATAATAATAGTATTATGTGTGTGTGTTTCATTTCATTATGCTTTGGAATGGATGAATAGACTGATACTAAATAGTACTAGTACTAATACTTAATAGAGCTCTGTAGTTATCTTTATCATTTTATGTATTATGGCATTCATTTTGTTCTCTGTGTGGACTGGTTACCTGTTTTGTACTTTTGTGTAACAACTTGTGTAAAGTTCTTTGACAGAGTTGCTGTAAGTATTCTGCAAACTGTATTAATTGTTATATTAAATATTATTAATTTCTTGAAATCTTATAATTGTTTTGGATAATGTGCATGAATTTAAAAAAAATGAGTGCTGTCACTAGTATCACTATCAGTATATGATTTATAAATTGTGGTGCAACAGAATTTTGAAAGCGCTCAGTGTCTCATTTTCTGTTCCAGATTTTGAATATTATATGATTATGAAGTATTACTATTAGTAATATAGTACTACTACTGTCATTATGTCAGATCTGTCTAAATTTATCTGATGAAAATATGCTTTGTTTGGAGAAATATCTGTCTTTGGACTGGTAGTGGGAGAGGTGAAATCAGGACTAGTACTGGCAGAAATTTATTAGAAATAGAATTGTCACAATGTCACATTGTCAGTGGATGAGTGATATGATACCGTTCTTTTTTTTTTTTTTTTACAGAGTCAGTGGGTCACCCTGTCTGTAAAATGTGGAAAACAGCTTCCGTATCCTTTATCTTGGTACTGTTGAATGTTTATTGCGCTCTGATATTAATATTTGTAAGCATTGCTCAGCTTCGACTTCAAATTAAAACTGATGTTTACCCAGTGCTGGATGCTCTCATTTGCCTGCATCTACACATACTGTCATACATGGGATGTATGCAACTTGCAAGTGCCTGTGATACCACCACTCAGACAGCTGCAATCTGACTTTTCAATGACATGCACACATTAAATATCCTGGAGTCCACATCAGAGGTCACTGTCCAGCAGACTGTGGAAATACTGACGTCGTAATCCACCACGTACTGAAAAAACATATGATGCTTAGTGAGTCTGCTTCAGAGAGGAGAATAGCACTGTGTAAAAGTGATCAATAATAATAATAATGATAAAAGTATGTTTTAATTATTATTTTTTAAGTGTAAAATTATCAATAATAATAATAATGATAAAGTACCTTTATTTTTATTTTTTATGATGGGACTTTATTTGAATAATGAATGAAAATGTTGAAAGTTTGACACATACTCTATGAATATAATACAGATGAAAAGACCCAGGACTGTGGAATCTGATGATGGCTATCCATTTCACATTTGTGGCGTCCCGAAAAATGCCTGACATACACCCGGCACAGGATGTGGGGCATAGATAATATATATATAATACATTACAGCATATGTAGAGAGACGTAGTTCAGGAGCAGTGTGAGAGTCAAGGTGGACGTCCTGGGCTGTCCGTCCTAACGAGCCTTCTGATTTCCGTGGACGTAAAGATTGATTGAACCGTGCTTCGGCATTGGTCACAACTTGTCCCTAATATGTCAACTGACATCTGAGGACACTAAGCAACACTTCAACCAACATATGTAGAGACAATATTATAATATTATTCATCCTGAGTATCATGCAGATCTATATGAAAATGACATTTATCCTTAACAGCTTACCAGTAAAGAAGCATTTGCATTGGAAGGCAGACTGTTTTCTGGAGTTCGAGTCTGCCCCCATCAGGTATAGCCATCAATTTTTAAAATTATTTATGGTGCCTCCTGTGGCAGTACGAATCAACTGCCTTTTCTTCGACCACAATCTTGAACAGGGGACTGATCTGGCAGTATGTGCATGTTGTATTTTATGTTCTTGAATTTTTGCATTGCATGGAGAGAGAGAAAAAACCAGCAGCTGAGGACTATGAGTACAACCACAATACAGTTTAACTCTTACAAATGCAGAAGAAGAAGAAAACTACCTCAGAACCCCAGAGAATCTTGTAAACGCAGTATTTTCACCCAAAACACTACTTGTGTCTAATTTAGTCATTATCACTGCATCAATTGATGCTCTCCATTGGCAACCTTGCTCAGGAATGAGAGGTCACTTGATGCAGAAAACTGGCAATGAGTTAATGTGCAGTAAAACCTCATCTATTGTTTCTTGTGTACCTTTACTGTTGGTCTTTTGCCAGGATGCAGGCATTTATACTGAAAATTTGCATGTGATTTGCTTTTGTCCTGTTATAATTATATAAACTAGACAGTTATTTGTTTTTTTAACCTTTGTGTGTTGAGTATTTATAAGCAGTCATATATTGTGATTTTTCTCCCATCTGCATTTTTTTGAGGGTGAGAATTGTAAGTCAAACTGACAGGTTGTTGCTTTCAGTTGGATGCAGATGATGCTAAGGCATTATGGGCCATGGTGACATATCATGGAGGACACTGCCAGTTAAAGTTAGATAACTCCATCACACATCTGGTCACGGCTTCAACTTCTGGGGTGAGTTACGGGAACTGGTGATTTTTGTTTTTGTTGTTGTTGTTTGCTTTCCAGATTGTCATTGTTATAGTTTATGCTGAAGGACAAAAATAAAAGCACAGCTCAGTTTTGATTTTACTGTTTTTAATGTCTTACTCTTAGTCTTTACCTGCAGTGTTCTTTTCTCAGCAGTGTTAGTGACACAGTTTCACTGTTTTGAGCAGGTAAAAAAGGAAACAGCCTTGCTATTTTGTTTTTAATGCCTGAGCCTTTATTATCAGTGTTCTTCTCTTGGCAGTCTTAGCGACACAGTTTCACTCTTGTGAGCAGGAAAAGTATGAAACAGCCCTGCGCCACAGCGACACGATCAAGGTGGTCACACCTGACTGGTTCACAGACACCATCAAGAACAAGCACCACATGGAGGAGAACATCTACCACCCCAAGCTGATCATCCCACCCAGGTGTGAAACACCGCCCAGGCCCGACCCTGCGCCGATCCCTGATCTCAACACAATGGTGAGCTGTGAAGGGGCATGTCAACTTTTGTTAACTCCCTACCCCCCCAACTCCATCTCCCTGCTTCCACACCTCCACCCCCTCCTCCCAACCTCTGCCCCCAGTCATGTTCATTTTGCATGACGGAATATTGTGGTATGAGTGTGTGTGTTTTCGTCCGTGCACTGTCTGAAAAAGAAAGGATGCCAACATATAAAAGGTTAAAAAGAACGCTGTTTATTAGGACAAAACATAATTTGCAAATTTCCGGGGTAATCCCTTTTGTCAAGGTACAAAAAAAGAAAAAAAAAAGAAAAAAAGGATTAGACTTAGTTGTGTTTTTTTTGGGGGGGGAGGGGGTGAATGGTATTTATTGTATAGTCCATTTCTGAATGTAGTTGTAAAGGCTGACTGGGCATAACACACCAGGTTACTTACACACCACCACCACCCCTTCCTCCCCGCCCCCCATCAGGTGCATTGAGTGTTGTGGTTGGCTCGATATGTCTGTGGAAATGTTTTTTTCTTCCTTATTCCGTTAGAAAAACAACTGATTAGAAGGGGGAACAGAATTCTTGGTGGCAGGAGGGTGGTAGTGGCATTAATTGTACAGTCCATTTCTGCATGGAGTCAGTCACAAGACCCAGTGATGGTGTGGCAGTTGCAAGTTCTTAATTTTGAACCTGGATGTTGGGTGCCCACCTTTGCCTGGAAACCCCAAAACGGCAATCAGACAGCAAACACATGATCAGCATAGCTACTGACAGCTTTAGTTTTTCTGTCGTCAGTCCTCAGTGGTTCAGACACCACTCCAGGCACCAGAGTGGCATATTAGCGTTGGTTTTCACTTCCAGTCAGCGGAGGGGCGGCTGAGAGAGGTGGAGCCTATGGATGTCAGCCCTACCCCCGGATCTCTTCCATACCTGCCTGGACACAGCCCTGGGGCTTCACGCCGCAAGTCTTCCTCTTCTGATGAGATGTACAAAACAATTGGTACGGTGTGCATGTTGCTGACGTCATCCTTTTGCTGAAAGTGAAGTACATGCCAACATGGAAGAGACTATCACACCAAGCTCTGCACATTTTGTGTGTGCATGTGTGTTTGTTGTTGTTTTTCCAGCAAAGCATGGGACAGCAAAAGACAAAATAGATAATTAAATTGTTTGACGGTGTAAAACAGACAATTAGCTAACAAACAAACAACACCCTATGCTTGGTCACATCCAGGATCCATCCACGTTGCCTGTGGAAGTCTGACAAGGCTGCACCTTGAGCAGGGCTTGTGCATGGATACTGAACACTGTGCAAAGCTACCAGTCCATTTGTTGTCCAGCAATTTTTTTTATCTGTGGGAGAAGAGTTTTGTGTTGTAAACTGATGTTACATGTGTGTGTGTGTGTTAATATTGTAAACTGGTATTACATGTGTGTGTGTGTGTGTGTGTGTGTGTGTGTGTGTGTGTGTGTGTGTGTGTGTGTGTGTGTGAGTTTTATATCGTAAACTGATATATGTGTGTGAGTTTTATATCGTAAACTGATATTACATATGTGTGTGAGTTTTATATCGTAAACTGATATTACATATGTGTGTGAGTTTTATATCGTAAACTGATATTACATGTGTGTGTGAGTTTTATATCGTAAACTGATATTACATGTGTGTGTGTTCTGTACTGCTTCTGCAGGCAGTATTGGTTGTCCAGTGAGTGTATGTCTTTGTGATGAAAAAGAGTGTTTATAAGACCCAGTTTCAGTGATTTTGTTCTTTCTTTTTTTGGTTTCTGGTAAAGCATTGTCAGTCATTTGTGTTTTATTTTAAAATCAGGCTTCTTTTTTTCTTTTTCTTTTACTGGTGGGGGGGGGGGGGGGGGGGTAAAAAATTAGACTCAAGGTGGGCAGGATCATTTGATAAAAAGGATCTTAAGTCAGTGGTATGAATGAACTTTCTTAAATAATTAGATTTTTACTGTTTTGTGAATCATTGACTTACATATATTTGACTTTTTCACCTTCAGCAAAGCTGCTAACAAATGTATGATTTATCTGAATAATTATATATTTTGGTTTCTTTTGTGTGTGTGTGACAGGCAGCCGCCCAGGTACCCCCAGTGCTAAGGAAGCTCTGGCGCGCATGGTCAGTAGTCGCCTCTGTGCCAGTGGCAAATCGGACATGCCTGACATCCCTGTGCCCCGTTCTGGACTCTCTCCCATCATGCACCAAGGGCCTCGCTCTGTGTCGCCTGGTGTCCAGGCTGGGCCCATTCCACCCATGTCAGCAGCTGGCCATCCAGGAATGCCGCCCAGTATGGGTATGCCTGGTTCTGGTCCTGGACATGCCAGTTTAGGACCTAACATGCCGGGTCAGCCTGGACCAGGGCATGCCAGTATGGGTATGGTTCATCCTGGTATGCAGAGCCCGCATCCTGGCATGAGCAGCCCAGGCATGCCCCATCCTGGAATGCCCCACCCAGGCTCTGTTCCTCATCCAGGACTTGATGGCACCAGCATGCCCAGTGGTGCAATGCCTGGCAGTGGCATGCCCAACTCGGCGATGGCAACATCTGGAATGGGTGCACCGCCGGTTCCGAGTTCCATGCACATGCAGATGCCTGGTGCAGGGATGCCCCCCCACCCTCCTCCACAGCATGCACAGGCCCAGTTTCCACCAGGTGGGTGCATCATTTGTGGATGGAAAGATGAAGTGAACAGTTCAGAAAAGTCTTAAAAGAGGAATAAGTCCTGAGGGTTGGTTTGCATTGAATTTGAAATGTAAAGGGGAATGGTTCAGAAAAGGTCTTAAAAGAGGAATGAGTTCTTAGGGGTTGGTTTACATTGAAGCTTAGTGTAAAGGGAAACGGTCCAGAAAAGGTGGTATTAAAGAAGAAATGAGTTCTTAGGGATTGATTAACATTGAAAAGTAATGGGGAATGGTTCAGAAAAGTGGTCTTAAAAGAGGAATGAGTTCTCAGCTGGGCATTGGTGTACATTGAAATGTATAGGGGAATGGTTCTAAAGGGGAATGATTCAGAAACAAGGGTGAAATATATAAGGGAATGGTTCTAAAGGGGAATGATTCAGAAACAAGGCTGAAATGTACAGGGGAATGGTTCTAAAGGGGAATGATTCAAAAACAAGGCTGAAATGTACAGGGGAATGGTTCTAAAGGGGAATGATTCAAAAACAAGGGTGAAATGTATAGGGGAACGGCTCTAGAGGGGAATGATTCAGAAAAAAAGTTGTCTTAAGACTTAAAAGAGGAATCCATTCCCAGTCAGGCACTGGTTTATGTTGAAATCTATAGGGGAATGGTTAAGAAAAAGTGGTTTTAAAAGAGGAATCAGTTCTTAGTCAGGCATTGGTTTACATAAAAATATGAAAGGGAATGGTTAAAAAACAAAATGTCTTAATAACTTAAAGGAGGAGTGCACTCTCACCAGGGTTCTACTACACTATCGGTATTCATGTTGGCTGTACTCTGTGGCATTGAAATATTATGACCCACCCCCACCCACCACCCATAATGCCATGTCATGATAATTTTATAGCTAACTTCTTTTCACCAAACTCTGCATTGTGTGAAACCTTTCATCTGTAAAAGTACTGATGTAGTGTTTGGCCAAGCTCAGGTCACTGTTCCATTCCAGGTTTCCCGCATCCACCGCACCAACACCCTCATCAGCTGCAGCAACAGCGACAACACCAGCTTCAGCAACACATGCAACAGCAGCAACATCTTCAGCAACAGCAGTTGCAGCACCAGCAACAATTGCAGCAACAGTTGCAACACCAGCAACAGCTACAGCAACAACATCAGCAGCAAGTCCAACAGCAACAGCTACAGCAACAACTCCATCATCAGCAACAGATGCAGCAGCAGATACAGCAGCAGCAACAACAACAGCAGCAACAACAACAACAGCAACAACAACAGCAGCAGCAGCAACAACAACAACAGCAGCAGCAACAACAACAGCAGCAGCAACAGCAGCCGCTGCAGCAACCACCACCACCACCACCACCACCACAACAACAACCAAAAAAACGACAGCCCAAACACTCCCAGCAAGCCCTCCCCCCACCGTCTCTTCCCCCACAGCAACCTCCGCCACAGGCCCAGCAGCAGTCAGCCAACAGCCAGACTGGGGGGGCAAGGGAGGAGTTGAACGGGAACCGCACACTGAGAAACATCACCAACAACAGCGCCAGTTCTCCAGCGGCCAGACCTTCTCCCCCAGTTAAGGTCAGTATACAAAATACAGCACTAGGCCCTGGCAAAACCAGGGCCCAGCTTAGAAACCTCATTGTGAATATTAGCCAGTGAATGCTGGCGAAACCAGGGCCCGCCTTTAAACCTGACTGTGAATATTAGCCAGTGAATGTTGGCAGAAAAAACACACAGAACCTGAGCCTCTTTGCCCGCTTGGCTTGTTACTGTGATCCATGTTTTTACATTGTTTGATTGTGTTTGCATTTGGCAGAGCTGTATGTGTGTTTGCATTTGGCAGATCTGTATGTCTGGCTTTCTTTTGCAGATCAATCAAATGTTCGGGCTTGGCGGTCAGGCTCGACCCCCGCCCCCTGCCTACCCCTACCCCCCACAGTCCCCAGGGTCACAGCCGTCACAGCAGCCACCCCCACCACCGCAGTACGACTACTTTGGACATGAGGCACCAGAAAGTAGTGAGTCTGGGTGTTTTGGGTTTTGTTTCTCAAGTTCTTAAGGAAGCTTCATTATTTTGTAGCATGAATCTCTGTGTGATTTTTCATTTATTACCTGTGTATGTGTGTGTGTGTGCATGAACTGGACTCTTCCATCTGTGAGGGGTCGTGCCTTGCTGTCTTTCCCATTGCTTGCACAACAGGGAGGTTTGTCCCATTTCCTGGCTGCTGCAAAGCAGCCAGTTGAGGGGGTGGGTTGTAAACAGACTGGAGACAGGCACAGCATCTAGTGTAATGGGAAACAGGTGACTGGCAGTCTTCAGGATAAAATCGAAAGAGACTGAAAGTTAACATTAAACACCTCAGATCAAGACAAAATGGTTGTTGGGGGGGGGGGGGGGGGGGGGGGGGCCTTGATGAAGGGTTCGTTCTGCAATAAATGGAAAGAGAAAAAAGTCTTCAAAGAGATGGGTCATCCTTGATGAAGAGTTCATTCTACAAATACAATAGCTGGAGACAGAAAAGGGGCTAGGGGTGGGGGGTCCTTGGTCAGAGTTAATTTTCATTGTGGTGTGAAGGAGTAGGTTTCAAAAAAAAAGTTATATTTATAGAGAGGTGGTCATTCTTCTGCATGGCCTCTCCTCGGGGTGGTTTTTCTTTCACCAGGAAGCCCACTGTTTAAAAAACCTCACACTAATTATTTAATAACAACATTAACAAAGACAAAAAATAAAATAGAGGTATGAGATCATGTTTTTGGAAATTTCAATTGGTGTGTAAAAAACATGCTGTATGCTAATTGATAGAACTAGATCAGCAGATGCATCTACATCTCCCCCCCCCCCCCCCCCCCCCCCACCCCATTTTCTTTTTAAAGCTCATGTGCTCAAATTTGTTTCTTTGACAGTCCCGCCAGAGCAGTGTTTGCTGGGCTGTGTGTTCTACATCTGTGACTACCAGTCCTTGGTGGGGACAGAGGAGACAAACACCTGGACACAGGTACTGTGTGGTCTCTCATCAGGGTGGTCTCTTGTCAGGGTGGTCTGAGCTCTCTCAGTCACATCAGGGTGGATTTTCATCATGGTGGTCTCTCATTAGGGTAGTCTCTCATCAAGGTGGTCTCATCAGGGTGACCTTTCAGGGTGGTCTCATCGGGGTGGTCTCGTCAGAGTGACCTTTCAGGGTGGTCTCATCATGGTGGCCTTTCATCAGGGTGGTCTCCTCAGGGTGACATGTTAGGGTGGTCTCATTGGGGTGGTCTTATCAGGGTGACCTTTCAGGGTGGTCTCATCAGGGTGGCCTTTCATAGGGGTGGTCTTATCAGGGTGGTCTCCCATCAGGGTGGCCTTTCAGCAGGATGGCCTCTCATCATGGTGGCCTTTCATCAAGGTGCTGTTATCAGGATGGTCTTTCATCAGGATCATCTCTCAGCAGGTGGTCTTTCATCAGGATCATCTCTCATCAGGTGGTCTTTTATCAGGATCATCTCTCATCCGGGTGGTCTTGTCAGGGTGGTCTCTCATCAGGTGTTCTTTGATCAGGAGTTTCACCGTACCATATTCGCTGGGGAATGTTGCAGATAATTGACCAGTATGGCGGCAAAGTGAGCCCGGTGTACTGTGAAGCTGTGACGCACGTCTTGTGTGCAGACCAGAAGCTTGACGCCATCAAACTGGTATGTAGTTGGTGCATTACGAAAGAAAAGAGGAAGGAAAAAAATCATTGTTTTTGAGCTCTTACCCTACAGCTTGCTTTTTGAGTAGCCCTTTTTCTTCTGTATGTTTCGTTTTTTAGCACCTTGAAAGGGGTGAGCTTATTTTGTGTACTGTATTATCGAAGATTTGAGGATGTACCTCTGGTGGAGTTTATATACCTTGCATTTACTCGCATGCCAGGTGAGAGTTACCGTAGGCAACTCCGGTCTTTGTTGTTGCGTTTGTGTGATGACTTTTGAGCGTTAATTAACTCCCTTGCGTGTTGATTCTGTACCATGAAAGCTTCAACGTGATAATTTTGGGATTGACCCTTGGCGGCATTGCTGCTGAGAGTGAGTTCTGTTCAGCTGGCACCTTTTGTTTTTGTTGCTTTGGCTGTCATTTTTAGCATTGGGTTTGATGAGAAAATCACTGGTGTGTGCAGAAAGCTCTGGAGGACGAGAAGCGCATAGTGACGGCATTCTGGCTGAATGACTGCCTGATGCAGAAGAAGATGCTGCCACCATGGCAGGCTCTGCACATCCCTCTGATGTTCACCGGTGAAAAACCCTGCAAAAACCAGGTAGCCTGACCTCTGTGGCGCTGGCTTACTTTGGATAGTTTGGAGAAAGTAGACCTATAGACACTAGTAATGGTCTACCTTTTGATAGTTTGGAGAGTGTAGATATATAGACACTAGTAATGGTCTACCATTTGATAGTTTGGAGAGTGTAGATATATAGACACTAGTAATGGTCTACCATTTGATAGTTTGGAGAGTGTCGATATTAGTAATGATTTGGTAGATTGGAGAATGTAGACACAGAGACACTAGTAATGGTCTACTCTTTGATAGTTTGGAGAGTGTAGATATATAGACACTAGTAATGGTCTACAGTTTGGAGAGTGTAGATATATAGACACTAGTAATGGTCTACCATTTGATAGTTTGGAGAGTGTCAATATTAGTAATGATTTGGTAGATTGGAGAATGTAGACATAGAGACACTAGTAATGGTCTACCCTTTGATAGTTTGGAGAGTGCAGATACATAGATCTACCTTTTGAAAGCCTACAGGTAGACCATTGCTTGTATCAATGTATCTGCACTCTCCAAATTATCAAAAGGTAGACCATTACTAGTGTCTGTATGTCTACATTCTCCAGTACATATAGACACTAGTAATGGTCTACCTTTTGATAGTTTGGAGAGTGCAGAGACATAAGTACTAGCAATGGTCTACCTGTAGGCTTTGAGTATTTGACAGAAGAAGAAGTTAGCTTACAATAATAATGAATATTTAAAATGCGCCGTCTGTTGATGACTGTAGGGCTGTAAGTGAAGCTCGCTGTTAATATACAGCTGCTGTGCTGCTGCTTACAGTAGCTGACAGAAGTATGTTGATCCTTCTGTAATCATCTTCTGGGGACTTGGGGTTTTAAAGTACGGGTGAATGGAATAATAGTAATAATGAAATATTTATAAAGCTTGCGCTGCCATAAAAATAGAGCTTGGCATGGTGTATACAATTTAAATATGAACTACATACATGTTGAGACGCTTCACAGGGAAACCAACAATGGCCACAAGCAATTCATAAGAAACTAAACAGGCAAGACCTGCATTACATACCTGCGCACATGAATGCATGGATGCATACATCCACACACACACACAGTGTACCTTTTAGTCAGTTCAGTTCAGTTCAAGATGGTATATATGTGCTCAAAAAAAGCCCATATGCACTCCACCCCATCTCTCAGAAGTGTCTCCAGCATTGCCTTTAAAACAGTTCCAATTTTTGTCTGATTGATGATGGCCCTCTCTCACTCTATTGAGGAAAACCATTGAGCACTTTCTCTTTACCGTTATCTCAGGACTGTTGGCAGAAGAAAATTGAACCAGCCGTACAACCTCTTTTTTGCAGGCAGAGGGTTAGATCTGCATATACTTATGATACGGTGCAGGTAATCATACAGGTAGAGGCATGCAGAAAAAGCAGCAAAAAAACCCCAACCCTGCTACAATTTGAGAATAATGTGTTCAGATCATCAGCATCACCAACTTTTCTGGGGAGGAGCGAAAGCGAGTGAAGCAGATGATCAGCGGCATTGGTGCCAAATACACCGGCTACATGACCCGCACCAACTCTGTTCTCATCTGCAAGAGGTGGGTAGATCTAGAGTTAAAACTGTAACACCAGGTACATCAAAGGAACTGTACCAACTCTCTTTTCATCTCAAAAGATGGGTATATCTGAAGTTCAAACTGTGTTTGTAACCTCAGGTACATCAAAGGAACTATACCAACTCTATTTTCTTCTGCAGAAGGTGGGAAGATCTGAAATTGAAAATGTGTTTGTAACAGGTAAATCAAAGGAAATGTACCAACTCTGTTCTGTCTGCAAAAGGTGGGTAGATCTAAAGTTAAAACTGTGTTTGTAACATCAGGCACATCAAAGGAACTGCACCAGCTCTGTTTTCATCAGCAAGAGGTGGATAGATCTAAAGTTTAAAACTGTAAGTGTAACATTATTTATGTCAAAGGAACTGTACCAACTCTGTTCTCACCCACAAAAGGTGGGTAGATCTGGAGTTAAAACTAAGTGTTTGTAACATCAGATGAACTGTACCAGTTTTGTTGTCATCTGCAGAATGTGGGTAGATCTAAAGTTGAAGTTAGCTCGTGCTTGGATTTTAATGTCCTGTCAACCACACAGGGTCACCTTGGGATGAAAGCTGATGTTAAACTACAAGTGTTTGTAACGTGCGGTACATCTTGAGCCTCGCATCATATGACCCACACCATCTCTGCAGTTACATCCATTTTTTTTTTTTTAAACACACACATTAATTTGGATATTAATCTACAGGCAAGTTATTATTTCTTGTACTTTTGTGTATTCTTCTTGAAATGCTTCCATGACCCATACCATCTCTGCAGTTACATCAATTATTTTTTTTTAAACACACACATTAATTTGGATATTAATCTACAGGCAAGTTATTATTTCTTGTACTTTTGTGTATTCTCCTTGAAATGCTTCCACCATAGAGATTAAAATTTTGAAATTCATTTCTGTACATGTTTTTCTTTTTAGGCCGGGAGGTATGAAGTTTGAGAAAGCGAAGGAATGGCGGGTGCCTGTGGTGAACGTCCAGTGGCTGTCTGACCTGGTGCTGGGACAGATGGACGCACTGCGGCTGCCTGTGCAGATGAGATACCTGCAGGTCGGCCATGCCCGCGACTTTTATGCCGACCTCAGCAAAGTCTGGCAGTGGATGAGTACGCATTTGTATTTTTCAGTTGTTGTTTTCCTGTTTTTACGTATAGTGTCCAACTTCAACATTATGAAGACTGCAGATACATTCGGCGCATGCTGGGGTTATTTTGGTGTTTGCATAATCCACTGACCTCTGACATGGACTACAGGATATTTAACATGCATATGTGATCTTATTACAGGAATAATCGGGGGGGGGGGGGGGGGGGGGGTTGCGTTTATAGTCTCATCCAAAGAACTTTTGAAGAGTCTGCACAGAATTTGACTCCAGAGAAATCTCAGGGCAGGCGTAAAGCCTAACTCATAATGGTCACCCAACGGTCACCTATCCCTTTGGTGGCCATGCTCGATCACGCTTAACTTGGGTTTTCGAGAGTGTGTGGCAGTGGATTGGTGGAAACTTGTGAAGGTGTCTAAGGTGTCGTACATTTACCCCCCATAATAATCCACATCACTTTTGAATATGTTTCAGAGTTCTTTCCTGTGAAAGAATAGCTCTGTGGTTTGAGTTTGCTTTGCCACTGATAGTGATAACAAGCCCCCTGTTTGTTGGCAGTGGGTTGGCGGAAACCTGTGAAGGTGTCCAAGGAAGCTTTGCAGAAAGCAGCACAGTTACCCAAAAAGGCAGTGAAAACTGAAACAGTGGATTCTGGTCAGTCCACCACTGAATCACCTCCAAAGAAACCAAGGTACAGCCTTGTCAGTTATTCAGTTTGTGTGTGTGAGAGAGAGAGAGAAAGAGACTTCGCTTAGTCTGCTTAGCTATTTGTGTGCTCTGTGAGCTTTTTGTCAGATCTCTGTTGCACCATTGTGAAACACTTAGGGCTCAGCAAGTGTGCGGTATTATTATTATCTCAAACAACACTGAAACCATACTTTTTTTCTGACAGCCAATCTGACTATCGTGGTATGTGATGCATGCATGTGTGCTTGCATTTGTGTATGCTTATGTGCCTGCGCGTGTTTTTCCAGGTGTACTCCAGGCCGTTACAATGAAGCAGAGGCCT